>JARFIW010000941.1:2450000-2799637 GCA_036346225.1 Platerodrilus igneus
ATTGTGCGAAGGTATATAGAAATATCTTGGTAGCCACAGGCTGCTAACTCCCATCACATACTACTGAATATCGGGGAAAGAGGGTATATATTTGTAAACAATAATAGAGGAACCGAACTGTATCTAACAAAGAAAGAGCAGCGGCTATGTTCGAAGACAAGAAACATATAAATAAGGAGAAAATTGTTGAAAGCATTCCTGCATTGCCTTTAGAGCTTTTCCTGTTTTGAGGTGGTGCAGTTTAAGCCTTTCTTTCAAAGTGCGGTGACTTGAATTCGCTTTTATGTCTCCAGCTAGACGGTCACATGTGGGATACGTGACCGACCTAGGAGGTTGAAAATGAAGATGAGGAAAAATACGACCATATACTTTTCTATAAAATTTATACGACATATTAGTATCGGGATGCAATTCCTTAAAGGCTAGAAATAGTCCTTGCACATTAAGATCAGTACTTAGACACTCGTTTGACGTTTTTGTTCTCGAATAGTGACTGACTTGTCGTGGTATAGAATTTATAACATGAATAACACCCTGTTCATAAACTTCAGTATACTTTCTTTATTTAGTTTTACTTCCTCTCTTTTCAGTACATGTCAATTCACCATTTTTCGTTTTAGTATTTAAGATTTGCAATGTTTTCGAAGTAATGGCAAACACATTTGAAATATCTTTTTCATATACCCGAACGACTTCCCCTTTATTGTTGGGTAAGGTGTACACAAATACGCACTATCTTCTCTTCTGATATAACTACCACGTCTTCACGTTTAATAGGAAAAACATGAAACATACCCACAAGATAAGTAGTTTGCTATGCGTAATCGTTAATACCATAAATAAAATGCATTAAACAGTTTAATTTTCTGCTCCAAGGTTAAGTTTTTGCTCCAATGACATTTGCGTTGAAGATGAAACAAAGGAAAAATCTAGTTTTAATAATACAAAGATGCCTAGTAGACCGGGCGCTAGAGGTAAGTGAGTATGCAAAATGTGAGGACCGAATTCCACCAATGGATTTGAGTTAAGAAAAGGTCGAAGATTAATAATGCGGATCTTGCCGGTCAATTTTTTGGTCCATTTTTTGTTTACCCCCTCTACTCTTATTTGTAAAGGAAATGTATTGAGTACATGTTATAAAATCATTTTTATAATTATTTCGGTAATAATTTATAGTTTTTTCTAATGGTTGAAGTGTGGATGGATTGTTGAAAAAAACAAAGTAATAAAATCTTTTTATTAATAAAAAGTCATATAAAAAACCAGTGAATTTAAACAAAATATACTTAAAGTGGGCAAACAATTACTCATTTATATTTAGACAATTGTTATTAATACATTTACATAAAGAAATACAAAATAATTCTGATTTTTGCAACTGCAAGACATTGTGCGACAATTTGCAATACATTTACAAGGTTGAATTAAAGACTCTGGTAAAGACGGCTTAGTCATTTGTCGTGGACGTAAGTCACCATTCAGCTTTTCATAACCATATAAGCAATAATCAATGGGTGTAATTGTGTTTGATGAGAATTTTTCCAAATAAATGTTTGTACTGTGGCTCTTAATAAATGCAAATGTAAAGCATATGATGTGCATATCACTTTCATCAAATTAAAACCGAAACCTATGTTTTGAGAAATCAGTTTATATCTGAGTTCATCGGCAAATAATTTAAAAAAATAAGTGCAAACTATTTCTAACTGTTTCAATTGCTCATTATTTAGGTCAAGGTTTCCCAATGACATAAGAGCTGTTTGTACATAATCTTCAGACGCAGCTTTCAAGCATTGCATTTTACTGCCAAATCTGCTAGTAGTGTCGCAACCACTTATAGCATGTAATGCTGGTAATATATCGCATATTCTTTCACCCAGGGATTCAGCAGCTAAATGACATCCTAGAAAATATTTCTTTGTATGAGAACCGTCGAACCATAGACCAAGACACCCGATATTTGCTAAGTATTTCCAGAAATAAATTGCCAAGACAAATACATCTGTATCAGCGCTGATTATAATAATATGAGCAGATTGAATCCTTACTGCGTGAAATATGTGGCAAAACATTCTAGAATCAGCTTCTAAGTGGTTTGATTGTAATTCAAGTACCTCACAAAATAAAGACCCTTGTAACTTGAAACATTTAGTTGGATCGTCGAATCCTCCACAAATGTACATCTCGCAGTCTTCTTTAACGTGTGCATATTTTGGAGCATTAGTGCAAAGAAATCGAACAAGTTGTAATTTATTTTGAATGTTTGCAAGAAAAGCTTTACAATCAGTAGGAATTTTTGTTGAATGACTTGAAATTATGATATTTTTAATAATTCGGCCTTTACTCCGTAAGTTTGACTCAAAAACTTTATAGAAATGTCGTCATATCTATCGAAAATTACATCTATCCTCTTCACGTCAGGCAACGTAAAAATTGCATAATTATTTTGAAGAAAGCTTCGGCAAAATCACCAAAAGTATTGAACTTATTCAACTGAATTTTGTGAACAAGTGCCATACCATCAACAATATAAATTTTAAAAGTATTTAAATTTATTATATCTTGCTGAGAGGTTGTACCACAGTTATAGTTTTTTTGAATTTCAACGACGAGTTGTGATTTTGGTGACTTCCTGTAAAATCCGTCATTGTCAAAGAAATATTTGCAGTAATCCAATACCTCATACGATGCTAATATCTTTGTATCAAATCCACGTTGAGAAGCCACCAAGAATGATTTTTGGAAAATTGTTATGTCTGTTACGTCTTGCAATTTTTGTTGGAAGTATTTTGTTTGTTTTCGCAGGAATATCTTCAAAGTTGTAAAATTTAGTTTTTGTATAGGATCCGATAATTTCTTAGTTTTCTTGAACAATCTTTCATTTTCGTATGTATTTAATAGAGTCTCCCATTTTCTTTAACATTAATTAAGCATCGCGCACTTGATTCTTCAGCAAGTTGACCTGTGAAAATATTGCGAAGCACACAATCCCCACTACTATTAAATGGATTGCAGGCTTTGAAACATTTAATGATATTTTCAACATCCTTTTCGTCCGTATTAATTCTCGATTGTGTCCATTCATTATGACTATTAATGTCACCTGTAGTGTCAGATTGTATTCCAAGGTATGAAGAAAGCATTGAGTGAACGCTATTTTTTAAAGGATACAGAAGCAACCATCTTTGCATTGCTTCTTCATTTTTAGTGATACCAATTAAGCCTCCAGTCACTGCAGAAGATCGGTTCTGAGACTGTTCTAGTGCTAAGTCACAGCCAACTGCATTGAATGTTCCTGGAGTTCGCTTGACGGCATGCATTCCTCTCTTCATATCATATATAACGTCTGGAGGTAGTTGTAACATATCTTGTAAGTAAAGTGTCACCCCACGAATATAATTTGTGTGATTCATAGAAAAGAAATAAGGTAAAATTGTCGAGTAGTTAATAAATGTAATTCATAGTTATTACTTCTGTCAGCCATAATTGAATTCAAAAGAATTTCTATCATTTCACAGTAATTATTTAAATATTTGAATAGTTCGTTTTCAGTGCTCATATTATTTAAAAATTTTGAAAAATTGTAAAAAAAAGTTTCAATTATAGTTTTATGATGGTTATATTTATCACTTAAACTGGTACGATCCTTATCTACTGTTACCTCTCTTATCTCTTGAAGACAGATATTCAATTGCTGTAATTGCTCATTAAAAGTCTCATCTTCAGATAAATTCATGTAATCAATAAATTCTGTAAACTGTATGCTTCTCAATGCTTCATACATAAGTTTATGTGCTCTAATGCCTCTGTTGTACTGAGTACCTTTAAGAATTGATGCCAAAGTATTAACACCATAAACATTGGCTTCGATAAGAATGCTGTCGAGTCCACTTCCTTCTATATATTGGCCCAAACATCGTAAGAAATTTTTTGTAGATGAAATGTTCCAATTCTTAATATCAATCCTCAAATTCTTGACTACTCTGTTGGATATTTTTTGCTATCAGGTAAATAGACATGTCGCATGAAAGAACAGCTATATTTTTATTTAATGATTGACATAAGTTTACAAAATTTCTCATGGCAGTATACACAACATCTTTTGAAGTAGGTGGCTGAGGAATTACCGGCTAAATCAATTGTAGATATAGGAGAATTCTCACATGATAGTAATTGTTGGAATGGAGTCCATCCTGGTATCGAGTTCTTCAATGGTCGACAAAAGTTGTTCAATAATTGATCATGTTGCAATCTACATAAAAGCCAGAGCAAAGTATCAAATTGTGTGTAACTGTGAGTGAAAGTTAATAGACAACTGCTATTAACATAATTAGATATTGAGGGCTCCATACTTGCTGTGAAGTGATGAATTTCTTGAGAATGTAAGGTTTTCAAATCATACTCAAACTGTTCAGCTGTAGGTTTCAATTTAACGAGATTTATTTCGTTCTCGATAGGATTTTTTTCTTGATAAACTACCATTGCTGTTACATGGGTAGAGTCTTTACCGCTTAATGTTTCTTCATTGAAGTCATTGTTGTCAATAGCGCCATGAAGAAATAACGATGAATTTTTCACTATATTCTTAGGAATAAGCAAATTGTTTTCTGCATCTTCACACGCAATTGAAATTATTACTTCTAAATCAAGCTGCTGTAATGCTTTATAGCTGATGCAATGTCCAAACTTATTCAATATACTTATCAACTGTTTTGATCTAGTCAAGTGATGAATTGATTCAGCTAAAGCTATATGTTTTGGTGTCTGTTTCTCAGTAACCGTAAAAAATATGTCATAGAACACAGATAATGCTCTTCTATAATAGTTATTGCTCAATTTTTGGTTTTGCATTAAACAAAGCTTGCAGAAAAATCTCCCATGTTTGTGGCAATGTTCCATTTTCTAAGAATTTTTGGAGCAAATTTTCATCACGTAAATAGCCACTAGGTATTAGTTCTGTTTTAATAGTTCTTGACGCAATGCTTTTGCACTCTGAATGATGTAGTTTTTGAATTGATGCTACGAACATGTTCTATTATTTCCGCCAATGGTATATTTCCATAAACACTAATGAAGATTGTGATCTATCAGTTGGGTAAGAAAATAAAATGTTTTCACCAAATTTATCAATAAGTAGTGATTTCACTAGACGGTTCTCGATCACAGCATCTTCTATGTTTGTAAGTACAGTGAGTCGCTGAGCTAAGAACTGCACTTCAAAACAATGAGTTGAAAACTTATCTTTAATTTCATCTATGAGTTTGTCAAATGCATCGTGAAGCATTTCTCGAGGGATTTGATTTGAAGGTCGGCCTACTGGTTTTGTAGAATTTCTCGGCCTTCTTAAATAATCACGGTAGCAATATTTGTGATACCTCACTTCGATAGCAAATAAATCTTCAGGTCGTTGACAAGTACTAAGTTGGGTAAAAACATGGTCTTCTTTACTGCGCGCAGTATTTAAAATTTGTTCCGCTGCTGAAATTTCGGAACACAAATACAGCTGCTTATCTTTGTTCCTCGTTAATTTTCCACAAATTAAGCACTTCGACGGTTTATTTACTTCTGCAGGTGTCCTTGATGACGAACGAGATTTTCGAGAACGTAGCCTACGCTTGCTTCAGAAGTTGAAGCAGACTCTTCTTTTTCCTCTTCTTTACACAACGCAATTTCTCGACGCCGTATTTTCTCTTCACTTAAATAGGTAGCTAAACAGTCTTGGTGCCATGAAAAGTTTTGTCTTGTGGAGTCTGGATTATACAGTTTTGAAAACTTTTCACTAATGTTGTCTTTTCTTCTATCTGCTGCTTTTGTAATATTAAGCAGCGTGCTTGACCTTGGTTCTTTAACTAAATCATTTGGTTTATCACAAAATAAACAAAACTGTTCGTTTCGTCTTTTTCTTTTCAAATTAATCACTTCCAGCGACATTTCTAATGTTTTTCAATACAGCACAGTTTAAACAGACACTCAAAAATAACGAAAATCAAATTATTTTATGCGTATACAACTAACACGACTTAATAACAAAACGTTTAAACGCCGATAAATGCAGAAACACACTGAATACCTAAGCGCGCTATGCTTACTGTTGGCGCGAAGAGGGGATGTAAAGGGAGCAGGAAGGGACCATCATAGCTGGTGGCAAGATGTGTTTTGTCATTGTTTGGGGTTTCAGGTATAAGAATCCGACCATAGTTGCCGGTCCTCACATTTTGTATACTCAACTACCTATAGCGCCTGCACTATAGTACATGACATCTGTATCATAAGTTTACTATGTAGACAGTAAATTAGTCACCAACCATAAAATAACAAATTGATATTGTACATACCTGTATTGTAGGTGGTTGTTTCGCAGGAACATTTCTATTTTTACAAATTGTATATTCCTGGCCAGGGGTACAGAGCTTTTTACTTGATTTTACACTACTTCTATCAGTTTGCTTTCCATTATTTTTACTATTATTAGTACAACTGTTGGACATCATAAATTTTGAAACATTCAAAATTATTCTTTTTATTATTAAAAGAATGAAGCAAAAGAGAAAAATTTTATGCGCAAAGCAAACCGGAAGACTTCTCAACACAAACTGATTGGGACATTCAGCCATTTGTACAGAACACAACGTATACATTCATCCAACGTATTCTATTGGTGTTAAAATAAATTATATTGAAGTATTGTGGCTCATTCATTCTTTTTTGATGACATTGACCTATAGGCAGACATCCTTTTTAAAGAAAAAACAGAAACATGTAAAAGTGGCACTTACATCTTCTTTTAATTCCACTTTTCAATTATTTATTTCAAATAATAATGACGTCATTATACAGTAATTAATGTATCCCCTTACAGTCTGCTTAAAATTATAGATACCTACACATGTCTTAGATCAGTAGTGAAATCTTGCTATTAGATAGAGGTACCTCAACAGTTGAGGTGACACATATATTAATCTTTGATATCTGAGCCGATGTTTTGAGCAAAAATATTCGTCCTGTTGATTTGTAATTTTACCTCCTTTTTGTATTATGATTCTGTGTCGCTTATTGTGTACGCATTCCGCTAAAGAGAGCCCGTATATTTACATTCATACGAATACGGTAATATTTCTGCGTTTAATGGGTAGGCGTAGATAAAAAAGCCAAGAATCTAGTAATTATGGTAATGAAAATTTAAATGCATTTTCATTACGTGCGCGCATTTGCTTTTTACTAAATACAACGGAAAGCTTTATTCCTTTGAAATCATTGCTGCGAGTTAAACGTTCGCTACATGCTATACAAATGTAGTGTACTTTAACATAAAACTTGAGTGCGAGAGTAGGAAATATAGTAGCGAAGTTGTTTTTGTGAAATGGATTACTAAGAGTTTATAACGCTAGCTTAGAAAGAGCCAAAACTGTGAGAAGTTCCAGGGACACTGGTAGTACATCAGACGAATATCGAAATAGAATCGTATAAATGTCAAAAATCTAAAAAATGTTTGTCAACTATAAGTCCTGTTTATCGTAATCAACAATTCCTAAAAAAAAACATATTCAAATTGCTATTACATTTTAAAAGTGAAAATATATAACATAAAGGCTTATATATAAAAAATAGAGATATTCAACATTAAATGAGCAAAGGTGGATGTAATATTACCTATTACCCACTATACCATTAGCGCACCTTCTAATAAAGTACTACACCTAAAGTTGCGGAAGATCTCAGTCGACAGAAGCTAACGCGCTTCTAGCTTAATGGCGACATACTTTTGTCTGGAGATGAGTATTAAGTATAGTGAACAAAAATTAAATTTGTTGATTATTTTACAAAAAGATAAATCAGTGGCCAGTTTTGCTGTTTGCAGCTCGTCAGACTGGCGCACCTCTTTTTGCAAAGCAACGAATAAAGATCTTGAATTATAAGGGAATCATATTATATATATTATATATATATATATATATATATATATATATATATATATATATATATATATATATATAGTAGAATTAGTAACGACCTTGCTTCTTTAATAGTATATAACTTTATGGGTTTTAGGTCAGCAGAATTGAAGAATTCTCTTTTTATAAACTCAAGCTTTCGGAAATTTATTTTCCATTATCAAAGTACTACAAATAAATACATTGAGTTAGTTATGTGAACAGGTTTTGACTAATAGCTAAAAATTATATAAATAGTACTTAATACTTACTAAAGTGAGATAATAGTCAATTGGATGATTAATAATAGTAAATATGATGGTGTTGGTGTTTAGTATAATTAAATATAAAGATAAAAAATTTTTAAAAATGTATAAAATGTGTTTTAGAATTCTAAACAGTAATATTTTTTTGATGTTGATGTATACTGTCTTGGTTTTTTAATTTTTATAAAGCAGTTGTTTGTGTGTTGATTTTTGTTGGTATATTAAAAATGATTTTGTGTATATAGTTTTATGTAATTAAGATAATATATTAGTATGTAGATATGTTATATATTATTTTGATTATTGTTGAATTTGTAAGTATGCATGCAGATGTTCTGTTTAATTTATTTAGTTGTGTTATTAGTTTGTGTGTATGTGTGTATGATTGTGAGAAGATGTTATGTGTAATTTAGTTATTTGTTATTGGTTTATTTAGGTTTAAAAGGTAAGTATATATAGAGCTCAGGTCTCCAATGTCTGTCTTTTTGTTGAGTGTATTGGAATTTCGATAGATGTAACACATTTCAAGAAATTCGCGTTTAGATTTTTTATTTTCAATATGAAGAATTTTGGGATTGTTAAAATCTATAGTGTGGTCTGTTTTTGTTATATTTGTAGTCAGAGCAGTTGCATTTGGTTTTATGCGTATATCACTTTTGTGTTGTGTGATTCGTTGTTTGAGACTCTGCGAACTTTGTCCAATGTAAATATTAAGGCAATTTGAACAGTTTAATTGGTATATGGTGTTTCTTTGTTCTGGAGGTGTGGTTTTGTCTTTGGTTTTTGAAAAAAGGTTATTTATTGTTAAATCTTGTTTTTTTTGCAAGCTTTATGTTAAAATTTTTAAAGATGTGTTCTATTCTTGGAGTTAATTTATCGAAATATTGAAATATTTTGTATTGGGGTGTTTGATTGGTGTTAGTAGAAGTGTTTTGAATTATTTTTGTTGTATGGTTGTATAATAGTCTTTTTATTAAAGGAGGAGGATAGCTATTGTCTTTTAGTACATAATAAAGTTTAGTTAAGTTTTTTTGGTATAAGGATGGATGGCTGATGTTTTTTATTCTATTTTTTAGTCCTAAAATAAAATTTATTTTCATATTTAATGGATGATAAGAGTAGTAATTTAGGTATCTACTTGTAGTGGTAGGTTTTTGATACCAGTCTAGTATAATTTTGTTGTCTTTATTCCTTATTAATAAGGTATCTAAGAAAGGGACTGAATAATTTTGTTCGGTTTCAATTGTAAATTGAATTTTATTGTTATAACTATTAAATTTTTTTAAAATTAAGTCAATTTTATCGAATGGTACAGCTGCTATTATGTCGTCCATAAATTTTTTTAAAAAAGGTACTTTAAAAGATAATTTGGGAATGATTTCTTCCATTATGTCATCCATAATAATTTGCGCTATTATGGGACTTAGATTGGATCCCATAGGACAACCATCTGTTTGTAAATAGTATTCATTACGGAAAGAGAAGTAGCTACTGTCAAAAATAAATTCCATTATTTTTATGAATTGTTGTTTAGGTATTTTACAGTTGTTTTTGATTTTGTGCCAAAGTTTATTAATGTTGTTTAAAGCTAGATATTTTGGAATATTGGTAAATAGTGATATTGCGTCTAAACTTATTAATTTATTATGATATTTAATGTTTGTCTTTCAAATTTTTTAGTTGTATCTGTGTTTATTTTTTTGTAGGTTGTTGTGTCATTTATTAGGCTGTAAATTTTATTAAAAGACAATGATGACCTATTAATCGTTAAAGCAGATAAAGGAAATGTCACAGTAGCAATGTCAAAATCAGATTACAATAATAAAATTTACAGCCTAATAAATGACACAACAACCTACAAAAAAATAAACACAGATCCAACTAAAAAATTTCAAAGACAAACATTAAATATCATTAAAGAACTAAAACAATCCAACGCCATCACATTACAAGAAGCAAAAATTCTAAACAATTATAGTAGTACATCACCAAAATTATACGGTTTACCAAAAATACACAAACTAAATTACCCACTAAGACCAATTGTAGCATCAAACAATAATCCTACTGAAAACTTATCAAAATTTATAGCTGAAATTTTAAAAAAATCTTTAAAAACTAATATTTATAATGTTAAAGACTCCTTTGAATTTGCACTTTTTATTAATAATTTTCAATTACCTCCTAATCATGTATTAATAAGTTTAGACGCAATATCACTATTTACCAATATTCCAAAATATCTAGCTTTAAACAACATTAATAAACTTTGGCACAAAATCAAAAACAACTGTAAAATACCTAAACAACAATTCATAAAAATAATGGAATTTATTTTTGACAGTAGCTACTTCTCTTTCCGTAATGAATACTATTTACAAACAGATGGTTGTCCTATGGGATCCAATCTAAGTCCCATAATAGCGCAAATTATTATGGATGACTTAATGGAAGAAATCATTCCCAAATTATCTTTTAAAGTACCTTTTTTAAAAAAATTTATGGACGACATAATAACAGCTGTACCATTCGATAAAATTGACTTAATTTTAAAAAAATTTAATAGTTATAACAATAAAATTCAATTTACAATTGAAACCGAACAAAATTATTCAGTCCCTTTCTTAGATACCTTATTAATAAGAAATAAAGACAACAAAATTATACTAGACTGGTATCAAAAACCTACCACTACAAGTAGATACCTAAATTACTACTCTTACCATCCATTAAATATGAAAATAAATTTTATTTTAGGACTAAAAAATAGAATAAAAAACATCAGCCATCCATCCTTATACCAAAAAAACTTAACTAAACTTTATTATATACTAAAAGACAATAGCTATCCTCCTCCTTTAATAAAAAGACTATTATACAACCATACAACAAAAATAATTCAAAACACTTCTACTAACACCAATCAAACACCCCAATACAAAATATTTCAATATTTCGATAAATTAACTCCAAGAATAGAACACATCTTTAAAAATTTTAACATAAAGCTTGCAAAAAAAACAGATTTAACAATAAATAATCTTTTTTCAAAAACCAAAGACAAAACCACACCTCCAGAACAAAGAAACACCATATACCAATTAAACTGTTCAAATTGCCTTAATATTTACATTGGACAAAGTTCGCAGAGTCTCAAACAACGAATCACACAACACAAAAGTGATATACGCATAAAACCAAATGCAACTGCTCTGACTACACACATAACAAAAACAGACCACACTATAGATTTTAACAATCCCAAAATTCTTCATATTGAAAATAAAAAATCTAAACGCGAATTTCTTGAAATGTGTTACATCTATCGAAATTCCAATACACTCAACAAAAAGACAGACATTGGAGACCTGAGCTCTATATATACTTACCTTTTAAACCTAAATAAACCAATAACAAATAACTAAATTACACATAACATCTTCTCACAATCATACACACATACACACAAACTAATAACACAACTAAATAAATTAAACAGAACATCTGCATGCATACTTACAAATTCAACAATAATCAAAATAATATATAACATATCTACATACTAATATAATATCTTAATTACTTAAAACTATATACACAAAATCATTTTTAATATACCAACAAAAATCAACACACAAACAACTGCTTTATAAAAATTAAAAAACCAAGACAGTATACATCAGCATCAAAAAAATATTACTGTTTAGAATTCTAAAACACATTTTATACATTTTTAAAAATTTTTTATCTTTATATTTAATTATACTAAACACCAACACCATCATATTTACTATTATTAATCATCCAATTGACTATTATCTCACTTTAGTAAGTATTAAGTACTATTTATATAATTTTTAGCTATTAGTCAAAACCTGTTCACATAACTAACTCAATGTATTTATTTGTAGTACTCTTGATAATGGAAAAATAAATTTCCGAAAGCTTGAGTTTATAAAAAAGAGAATTCTTCAATTCTGCTGACCTAAACCCATAAAGTTATATACTATATATATATATATATACTATATATATATATAATTATTAATAGAGAAGAATAATCCACATTTGGAATGCAAATGAATACTTAATATATGTTAATAGTTATTAAGATGAAATGAAAACCCAACTTTGTATTTTAAAGTTGAATTACCATTTCAAATCGAACTAGTAATTGAAAACCACTAAAAGAACGGCTACTGCAGGACTTGAACCTGCAACCTCTGATTTCCCGGATATATATATATATATATATATATATATATATATATATATATAGCTTGCCATGTATTTTTAAGAAAAGCATACAATTATGATCCAATAAATCATAGCTTAATTTAACTTAAATCTTATAGTTTGTATTGGTGTTGGTTCTTTTAACTCTGCTTTCCTCAATCCATGAAGATTTTTTCAATAATGAAAGTATCACAGTCGTCCTGATTCCTAACTGGATTCATTCTTAAATTTCCAAAAGCCGCTTACGCGCAGTACGGTTGGATTTATGAAGCTTGGGGGTTTACGAATGAGAAGTATTCTGCGTGCATTGAGTTCAGAATAAAGACTAACAATGAATCACTGATTTTATTACAAACTGGGAAAGCAAATGCCCAAAGTCACGGTCGATTTCGATATTTCTCTCATCAGTGCAAGAGTTAACGCAAAGCTTTTATTTTAGAACTGTAATATATGTCAGATTAAAAACTTTTAAAAGCAAATCGAGCTAGCGGAAGTTTTGTGTAGAAAACGTATCAGAAGTGATACAAGTGCAGAGTAAACACTATTTTTGTATTACTTAGTGATAGGAATTAAATGTCCATATCGACGGCTTAATCCGCAAATAAGCTAACTCCATTGGAACACAATTTATAGTACAGTCTTTAAACTGTCTACGCGGTTTGTTTCTGCATGAACTAGCCACATTCTATGCCTAATGAATTTTCTTGTGGTCCCTTAACTAATTAAAAACAGTTGTTAATCTAAACCTCAATCAGTTTTCTTAATATTTGTGATAAATGGAGTTGACTTATTATTCAAACAAAGATCCGTATTGAATTTATGGAGTTGACTTGGATTCATGTTCTTGGAAATGGTGTAGCGTATTTTTTTTCTAGTTACATTTAGTTCAATAAAATAAAAATAATACAGCTATAATTTAAAATATTTAATTTGTGAATTATCATCCAATAAAAATTAATATATAATATTCATAATAACGCATAGATTCTTATACGTTTATACTCTAAAGTTCGTTACCAAGCTCTGTTAAGTTGTCAGTCGGCACTTCATTCTCAGTGTTCGAAAGGGCAAGCTGCTTTGCAGAGGAGGTGAAGTCAAGATGGCCGTGTGTAAACACGTGGCTTCTAACAAAGTTAGAAAAAAGTAGAGTATTGGTAAATTCTTGGTGTCTGGAGGTCGAGCCTAACAGCGGTTGCGTGAGCATGATTTTCGATAAGCCTCGCTCCGAACAGTTTAGTTGATCCCGACAGGCCTAAGAAGATGGAACCCCCTTTGGACATCATTTAGACAGTTGGTATATATTAATTCAATAGATTATACTAATATTTTTCATCTTAGTGCAATATCTTAAGGACATATCTTGAATAATATCTCCAATAATAAATTAAAGTAATTTCTGAAGGCCTTATTTTAAAACAAGAATTTATGGTTTCGTTCTATTTAATATAACATGCAGTAACGTGGAAGCCAATTTCACATGTGTTCCTTATATTTCAACCTTACCAATGAACAATATTAAACAAGGAGATTATGATGGAAATTTCCGACAGCTGAGGTCAAGGTCCAGCACTTTCAGTTCATTTTCGATGCACGTGAGTGTTCTTTAGCATTTAATAACTTTGAAAATACAGTATATTACTATGAAATATCTAACATTAAATATTTGAATAACGTAAAGAGAAAATAGTTTTTGAGAAATCAATACAAACAAAACCAAACAAAAACCCTTAACCACAAAAAATATTTAAATTACTAAATACGTATTTCGACCACTATGTGGTCATCATCAGTAGAAAAAAAAAATTAGCTGTTGTTCTGGAACACTTCAGAGGATATTCTTCTCACCACTTAGGCTGAAGTGAACCTTTCCAACCTATAATTTACTATATTGTTGCTTTAAACACTATCGAGAATATTCTCCTCACCCGCAGGCTGGTGTTCTCAACAACAAACAAGTGAATTGTGACATTATAACTTAAATCTACTTAATTTATACTAATTCTAAATCTACTGAAGCGGAACCAACTAATCTTGCTTTCTCATTGGTTGTTGACCAATAGGGAAAGCAAAGCAGATGACTCTATTGGCCCTTTATCGGTGTTTAAGAGGGGTCCATTATGTTTAACAATTTTAATTGATTCATAGGCATTTAAGGAGGAAAACGTTGGTACCGCTTTTAACAATTTAACATTTTCTAGTTTAACGGGTGGCTGGTTTCAAATATATGTTTGGCGACCTGAGACCTTTCATATTTACCATATTTGAAGTGAGCAATGTGTTCTTTAAATCTTGTTGTTATATTCCTCTTGGTCTGACCAATATATTTTTGAAAACACCCTGGCCCTGCACAACTAATTTCATAAATCCCCGACTTTTGCAATTTTTCCACCTTGTCTTTTGGATTACCTAGCAAATCTTTAATTTTATTAGTATTAGTGAAAGCAATTTTGAAATTATACTGTTTGAATATTTTATCAAGACCCTTTGTGGTTTTGTGAAACGGAAGTTTAACATATTTATCATTATCGTTAGAGGTGGAGAGGAAGACAAAATAAAGCGATTTACATTGGTTTCTTTTCTATAAATGTCAAATTCTAATTTATTACCATTTCTAATTACTAATGTATCTAAAAAGGGTAATTGTCCATTATTCTCTAGTTCATACGTAAATTTTATGCTTTGAAATTTTGAATTCATTTCTTTAAGAAAATCATCAACATTTGATTTAGAAGTGTCAAAAACTGCAAAAATATATCATCCACGTACCTTAACCATATTCTTGGGAAGTATTTGGAGTTTTCTTTTAACTCGGTTTCAAAACGAGACATAAATAAATTTGCTATGAAAGGTGATAAGCTATTTCCCATTGCTGTGCCTTCATGTTGTTCGTACAACTTGTTGTTGAATTGAAAACAGTTCTGGGACATGCAATGCGAAACAAGCTTGATATAGTCCTCAACTTTATCATCATCAATATCACTATCTATAAGAACATCCTTTAAATATGTTAAAGTACGTGGTATTGGAACACTAGGGAATAATGAACTGACATCAAATGAAATTAAGATTTCGTTCTCTTCTAATGTGATATTTTAATTTTATTAATGAACTCTAAAGAGTTTTGTACAGACAAACTATTAAACTTTAAAATCTTAAATTCATTTGACAGCCATCGTGATAAATAGTAAGTCGGTGAGTTGATACCTGAAACTATTGGTCTCATAGATTTATTATTTTGTGAATCTTTGGTAAACAGTAAAGTTTTGGCATTTCAGGATTTGAAATTTTAATTTTAATTTTAGTGTGGGCGAAATTAGGTTTGGACATTCTTTCAAAACGGACTCTGTTGATTTAATCATTTTATTTAAAGGAACTTCATTTTTACGTTTTTTTGACTATTGGTCTGTAAGGACCCTCAGACAGCAAAGTTTCTACTCTATCAACATAGTCTTGTTTATCCAGAATAACCAACCTATTCCCTTATCAGCCTTTAAATAATAACAATTCTTTTGTCGTAAATCTTTAATAATCAAATGATCTTTCCTTGTTTGTTCTGAGGCATTCCTTGCGCAAGTGCGTAAGTTGTTCGAAAGTTGAATTTTGCACGCGTTTCTAATAAAGTTTTTTGAATTGTCATCTAATTTTGAAACGGATTTTTCAATGCCAGCAATAATGTCTTCCAAAGGAGTTTTCAAATGATCTACTCCAAATTTTAGGCCTCGATCAAGGAAAGTCAACTCTTCATTATTAAAGATTTTCGACGATTCGTTGACAACTATTGACTCTAATGGAGGTGAAGTAATTTCCAGTTTTTTAGGAGGTACATTGACATTGTGTTTCTTTAAAAGAAACTTCAACTTAGTGTTTTGACTATTAATTTTGTTTAACAATTTATGATTGTTGACTTCAAAACAGATCTCTGAAATTATTCCATTCCTGAAAACCGGACTCGGATAAATTGCACGTTAGTGCTAGGTGCGATTTATACGTTTCAGTTCCAATCTACTAAGCTTACTGTACAGATATTTTATTTCCAAATTAAGCCATTTATCTTTTGCAAAATTGATTATTGCGTTACTACGTTTACAATTACTGCTGATTTTACGTTAATGAAATTTGGAAAAACTTTGTGGGCTTTACAACTTTTAGAAATCGAATATCTGCTTTTACAAAACTAATTTTAAGAGCTAAGCTCCGATACCTATTAAGTTCCGAAGACCGGGAAGTCATAGTTAATAATCTACAGGAACACTGTGGCACGATCCAAACAAAACCAAACAAAAACCCTTAACCACAAAAAATATTTAAATTACTAAATACGTATTTCGACCACTATGTGGTCATCATCAGTAGAAAAAAAAATTAGCTGTTGTTCTGGAACACTTCAGAGGATATTCTCCTCACCACTTAGGCTGAAGTGAACCTTTCCAACCTATAATTTACTATATTGTTGCTTTAAACACTATCGAGAATATTCTCCTCACCCGCAGGCTGGTGTTCTCAACAACAAACAAGTGAATTGTGACATTATAACTTAAATCTACTTAATTTATACTAATTCTAAATCTACTGAAGCGGAATCAACTAATCTTGCTTTCTCATTGGTTGTTGACCAATAGGGAAAGAAAAGCAGATGACTCTATTGGCCCTTTATCGGTGTTTAAGAGGGGTCCATTATGTTTAACAATTTTAATTGATTCATAGGCATTTAAGGAGGAAAACGTTGGTACCGCTTTTAACAATTTAACATTTTCTAGTTTAACGGGGTGGCTGGTTTCAAATATATGTTTGGCGACCTGAGACCTTTCATATTTACCATATTTGAAGTGAGCAATGTGTTCTTTAAATCTTGTTGTTATATTCCTCTTGGTCTGACCAATATATTTTTGAAAACACCCTGGCCCTGCACAACTAATTTCATAAATCCCCGACTTTTGCAATTTTTCCACCTTGTCTTTTGGATTACCTAGCAAATCTTTAATTTTATTAGTATTAGTGAAAGCAATTTTGAAATTATACTGTTTGAATATTTTATCAAGACCCTTTGTGGTTTTGTGAAACGGAAGTTTAACATATTTAACATTATCGTTAGAGGTGGAGAGGAAGACAAAATAAAGCGATTTACATTGGTTTCTTTTCTATAAATGTCAAATTCTAATTTATTACCATTTCTAATTACTAATGTATCTAAAAAGGGTAATTGTCCATTATTCTCTAGTTCATACGTAAATTTTATGCTTTGAAATTTTGAATTCATTTCTTTAAGAAAATCATCAACATTTGATTTAGATGTGTCAAAAAACTGCAAAAATATATCATCCACGTACCTTAACCATATTCTTGGGAAGTATTTGGAGTTTTCTTTTAACTCGGTTTCAAAACGAGACATAAATAAATTTGCTATGAAAGGTGATAAGCTATTTCCCATTGCTGTGCCTTCATGTTGTTCGTACAACTTGTTGTTGAATTGAAAACAGTTCTGGGACATGCAATGCGAAACAAGCTTGATATAGTCCTCAACTTTATCATCATCAATATCACTATCTATAAGAACATCCTTTAAATATGTTAAAGTACGTGGTATTGGAACACTAGGGAATAATGAACTGACATCAAATGAAATTAAGATTTCGTTCTCTTCTAATGTGATATTTTTAATTTTATTAATGAACTCTAAAGAGTTTTGTACAGACAAACTATTAAACTTTAAAATCTTAAATTCATTTGACAGCCATCGTGATAAATAGTAAGTCGGTGAGTTGATACCTGAAACTATTGGTCTCATAGATTTATTATTTTTGTGAATCTTTGGTAAACAGTAAAGTTTTGGCATTTCAGGATTTGAAATTTTTAATTTTAATTTTAGTGTGGGCGAAATTAGGTTTGGACATTCTTTCAAAACGGACTCTGTTGATTTAATCATTTTATTTAAAGGAACTTCATTTTTACGTTTTTTTGACTATTGGTCTGTAAGGACCCTCAGACAGCAAAGTTTCTACTCTATCAACATAGTCTTGTTTATCCAGAATAACCAACCTATTCCCCTTATCAGCCTTTAAATAATAACAATTCTTTTGTCGTAAATCTTTAATAATCAAATGATCTTTCCTTGTTTGTTCTGAGGCATTCCTTGCGCAAGTGCGTAAGTTGTTCGAAAGTTGAATTTTGCACGCGTTTCTAATAAAGTTTTTTGAATTGTCATCTAATTTTGAAACGGATTTTTCAATGCCAGCAATAATGTCTTCCAAAGGAGTTTTCAAATGATCTACTCCAAATTTTAGGCCTCGATCAAGGAAAGTCAACTCTTCATTATTAAAGATTTTCGACGATTCGTTGACAACTATTGACTCTAATGGAGGTGAAGTAATTTCCAGTTTTTTAGGAGGTACATTGACATTGTGTTTCTTTAAAAGAAACTTCAACTTAGTGTTTTGACTATTAATTTTGTTTAACAATTTATGATTGTTGACTTCAAAAACAGATCTCTGGAAATTATTCCATTCCTGAAAACCGGACTCGGATAAATTGCACGTTAGTGCTAGGTGCGATTTATACGTTTCCAGTTCCAATCTACTAAGCTTACTGTACAGATATTTTATTTCCAAATTAAGCCATTTATCTTTTGCAAAATTGATTATTGCGTTACTACGTTTACAATTACTGCTGATTTTTACGTTAATGAAATTTGGAAAAACTTTGTGGGCTTTACAACTTTTTAGAAATCGAATATCTGCTTTTACAAAACTAATTTTAAGAGCTAAGCTCCGATACCTATTAAGTTCCGAAGACCGGGAAGTCATAGTTAATAATCTACAGGAACACTGTGGCACGATCCAAACAAAACCAAACAAAAACCCTTAACCACAAAAAATATTTAAATTACTAAATACGTATTTCGACCACTATGTGGTCATCATCAGTAGAAAAAAAAATTAGCTGTTGTTCTGGAACACTTCAGAGGATATTCTCCTCACCACTTAGGCTGAAGTGAACCTTTCCAACCTATAATTTACTATATTGTTGCTTTAAACACTATCGAGAATATTCTCCTCACCCGCAGGCTGGTGTTCTCAACAACAAACAAGTGAATTGTGACATTATAACTTAAATCTACTTAATTTATACTAATTCTAAATCTACTGAAGCGGAACCAACTAATCTTGCTTTCTCATTGGTTGTTGACCAATAGGGAAAGAAAAGCAGATGACTCTATTGGCCCTTTATCGGTGTTTAAGAGAGGTCCATTATGTTTAACAATTTTAATTGATTCATAGGCATTTAAGGAGGAAAACGTTGGTACCGCTTTTAAATAATTTGTTGCTTGCTTGTCAGAATGTTTGCACATGTACGCAAATAGTGTATTTTATAAAGTTTTGAATGACAACCTATGTCAGATAAAAAAAATATATAGATTCAGTTTTCCTATCTAGACGCCATATGCTGTCTTGATTTAATTTACAATATGTTTAAAGATTTTGAGGTCATGTACAGGCACTTTCATCGACATATGAAATTCGCGTATTTATTGTAGAATATAAATAAATTAGAATAATTACATTTTACAAAGTCTGCACTTTGATAATTAATTTCTGTTGTAATGATCAAGGAAGTACTTCGCTGATTAAAAGAAAGTTATGTATTATGAATAACTTATAAATTATACGTTTATCTAATTAAATTTTATAGAAAAGATCTATTCAGAGATCTTCTTAATTTTGAATGCAAAACTTCATTAGAATTATTATGAGAAAATTTTATAAAGATACAAACTTAAATATTGCAGTTGTACATATATAATCAGAAATTTATCCAAATAGAATCCTTTTTGTTTTTGAAAGACGTTTTATTATTTAACATTCAAAATTGCAAGTCCTCCCGGAATAGAAAGAGTGTGTAATGAAAACAAATTCCCTCAGTATATTTTAGATGCCTAAATTCTATTATTTTATTTTTGACAAATGTTTTTGAGGACACAATTGGTGTCCATGTTGTGCTTTTGTTTGTTCACAGGTAAAGCTGAGACATCTGTATGACATCTAGTGGTTGAGGTTTTGGTAAGTGTGTCCTAAAGAGTGAAATTCAGGTTTTATGGCTATGTTAGTGGTGTTAAGATAAGGTTTCCGCATTCCCCTTATACAAGCACAGTTAAATTTTGTTGGTTATTGTATTGAAAAATACGGTGGCGCTCATTAAAAATATTTTTGGTCTTATATCCACCCATGATCCAAGCTCATGATCTACACAGAGCTAACACTCGACTAGCCGTTTATATCTTAAGAGTTTTTCTTTGTCTCAAGCCATTCTCCATCCAACATTACCTTGGGCTTACATTGAAAAGAAGAAATTCTCGACCTTGTGATATCAGATTAAGGGTTAGGAAATTTGGAGGTTTAATTTATAGCTGATAGTCACGAGGATAAAGCTTATAATGAGTAATAAAGAAAATATCTCATATAAGAAAATATTTTTATACTACAATGGAACAAATTTAATAATGAAGTTGTACCGAGTTATCAAAATTTTAATATAGCTAATTAAGTAAACAAAAATCAAAGATAGATAAAACTATAAAAATCGTAAACTTAAAAAAAGCAAAATTCAAATTTGCGGTCAATTGTCGTAAAACGCATGATAGTCCAAAGGAATCGTAGTTTTTAAATCCTGAAGGTCATTATATTTTTTATTTGTTATAGGCAACCTAGTTTGGTGTAAATTTGGTAATATTTGATATTCTTTTGCTTCCATAGGTTCTCAACGTTGAGGTAGCAACTGCCATTCATCTTTAAAATTTATTTTATAAGAAACGTTACACTTTTTGCCGAGTATTGCAGTGCTCTGATATCATTAACTTTCAAATCGCCCACCTTCCTCCCAGGACGAATGGATTTAAAGAATTTAACATCTGCAAATGATTTAAAGGAGGAATGTGTAAGATACTCTACACAGTAAGGTCTTCGATTTTTACGAGCACGTAGGCAGATATCTACACACTCTGCTGGCACATTGACGGTCTTATTTCGAAGTACTTTCTCGATGGAGGCGTGCATCGAGTCCATCTCCATCTGTGTGTGCCCAACTTCGAGATATTTTTGTTGTATGGTTACATTATTCAAGATCGCCACATTCTGCAATGCATTTGAAATAGTAACATTTCTATTTTGTGCGGCACATCCATCGCTATAAACAATGATTTTGGTATTTAAGTTGTCCTTTCTACAATTAGTTTCACAACAACAGACGAAAATTCTTCTGCAGAAACACCACCTTCCACTTCATTCCAAAGGTAGCAGTAACCATCTTTAGTTTTGAGGTTAAAAGCACAAAAATTGTGAACGTTTAATTTTGATTTATAATACAGTGATGAAATGTTAGATTTTGGTGCAGACAGTAATGCCTGGACATTAACTGCTAAAACAATATCATGTTCACTAGTTTTATCGTTGCTTTTTTCAAAACGACTATTATCTTTTCTTGCTATGTGAAGGCTATGATCTTGGTAATTTATAAACCCTAGTTTATGTGACATGCAAGGTGCACACTCGTCTTTTTTTGGGTGAAAAAACCCTATATTTTCTGCGTCTAAAGTATTATAAAATTTTGCAAGCAAAACCGCCGGAACATTATTTGTAGAACTCTAAACAGAAACATAATGATCGTATAAAGCTTTTTTCGATGCCCATTCCAGTAAAAGACAGTGATTTGATGATTCTTTGCGGCAATAATGAGACTCCATTTTTGGTAGTGATTCTAAAAAATCTATTAAACTCTTCACTTGATTCTCAAAAGGATTCTTCCGACATTTTCTCCTGGACACTATTTCACTAATTGACTGATTGCAATCTCTCACTACTGCAAAATTTTCTTTGAAATCGTTTTTCCAGAGCCATACCGCAGTCTTCCCAATATTCAGTGTGTTTAAAAACATCGTTTTACACACACGGTACAATTTTTCATTTACCTTTAGATGGTATAACATAGTTTGCGATATTTTTGAAGTAGCCCGATTCTTTCTGTCTTTTGGTCTAATTGTTGGCTGTATTGTAACAAAACTGTCAATACACACTTTTTTTTCTCCCCAACTCATTAACCATTAAGCATCAAATACCTTTTTCCTGTTATTGTCGGTTATTTCTGAACATTTAATTACGCTCTCCTTTCCGTTTTTGTTTGCTGCTGTACATCTACAACGCGGTTTCATTTTTCTTGAGTCTTTTGACACTTTATTATTCTACTATCCACCTTGTTTTTTCTGCCGAAGTATTGTTTTCCTCTTTCTCTGTTAAAAGTATTCTGCATATCAGTCCATGTAGAATTATTTACTTGAGACCTCTTTCGCCTTTTTCTTTTACTGCTCCTTAATTCAATAGACGAGTTTTCTGAATCAGAATGCACTGCATACGGTACTAATCCATCACTTATACAATCATCAAAATCAGAACTTTTTGAATTACTTAAAAGTTCAACATTATGATGAAAGATTTCGAAGTTAACATTATCGAGGTCAACGAGAATATGTTGTAAGTTTTTGTTTGCTTCACAATGAACTTGAACTGTTGAGTTTTTCTGTAAATCTTCTACTCATATTGCGTGTTCTAATGTACTGAGTGTTTCTAGAATATTTTCTTGGATTGTCTCATAATAATTATTTTGCGGTGAGCAGTCATAGCTTGTCTCATCTAGATCATCCATAAATATTATCGGCATATTAGCAATTTCGATTAAATCAACATCTTTAGGCGTACTTTATGCTAAATGCTAAATCAACAATTTTCTTGGCCCTCGACATTCTGTACAAAAATGTAAATTATAAAATCTACTTAACACAGATAAATTTATACGCATAATTTTATTATTACAAATGGCTTGGGCAAAAGTTAATTAAATCACAATAGGGTTCCCTAAAAATTATGAATAGGTATAGGTACACAGTAATTGTAGGACGTTAAAACGTCGGGGCGTGAAGTTGGCAGTTCATTTCCAGCAGCGAATTTACGAGTTTTGGCGCCGTTGAAGAAGTATACAAACAAATACGCTGCTCACCAATGAATTTACAGTCGCATTAAACCATATATAAATTGCATATAAAACCACATATTCAAACTATTAACACTTGTAGTAGCTACTACTGAACACGAACCATTAGAAAATTTATTAGAACAAGTTCGTTTCGATAGCGTTTATCGATAAAACATAATATTTTAAAATAAAAAGTAAATACAAAGAATTATTTAAATTAAATAACATAAACCCTTTTGAATTAGGCAGATTAAGTGAAATAGAAAATAACTAGTCTTACATTACGTCTGTGCCCCCAATTTTATCTATTAATCTAAAGGATGTAAGATTTTCATAATATCCTAGATATTTGCAAGAACATGTAGAACAATACAGATGAAATATATTCACTCGCAATCATGATCATAAAAAGATTATTTTCATCTCTTAAGTTCACGGATTCTCGATTTTCGGAATATCCCGGATATTTGCAACAACATGTAGAATACTACACATGAAAAACATTCACTCGCAAATTGCACAGTTAACGGCTAAAACATTTTTAAGTTTATACACCTATGATCATAAAGAAATTATTTTCATCTTTTAAGTTCAGGGATGCGCAATTTTTGGAGTATCCCGAATATTTGCAAGCTCATGTGCTATTATACACATGAAAGACTCCAAAAATCGTGCACCCGTGAACCTAAAACATGAAAATAATTTTTTTATGATCATTGGTGTGTAAACTTTAAAATTATTTCACCGTTAACCGTGCAATTTGCGAGTGAATGTTTTTCATGTGTATTATTCTACATGATCTTGCAAATATCCGGGATATTCCGAAAATCGTGCATCCGTGAACTTAAAAGATGAAAATAATTTTTTTATGATCATAGGCGTGTAAACTTAAAAAAGTTTTTGCCGTTCACTATGCAATTTGTGAGTGAATGTTTTTCATGTGTATTTTTCTATATGATCTTGCAAATATCCAAGATACTCCAAAAATCGTGCATCCGTGAACTTAAAATATGAAAATAATTTGTTTATGGTCATAGGTGTGTAAACTTTAAAATGTTTTTACCGTTAACCGTGCAATTTGCCAGTGAATATTTTTCATTTGTATTATTCTACATGATCTTGCAAATATCTGGGATATTCCGAAAATCATGCATCCGTGAACTTAAGAGATGAAAATAATTTTTTTATGATCATAGGTGTGTAAAGTTTAAAATTTTTTTACAGTTAACCGTGCAATTTGCGAGTGAATGTTTTTCATGTGTAGTATTCTACATGATGTTGCAAATATCTGGGATATTCCGAAAATCGAGAATCCGTGAACTTAACATCCAGTAAAAATCCGAATTTAGATTTAAGATCACTTAATCCAGTAAACTGTGACGTAATTTTTTGCTGCATACGGTCCAGAACGCCTTTCATAACCCGAGACATTTCACTTTCAGCAGAAAGTCCAGGATCTCTAACCAATTCAACGGGCATTTTGCGACGTCTTCTTATGCGGACTGTTATGTCAATACCCCACTTTTCTTAAAGACCCTTACTCTTCTCAATCGCTTTGTAACAAACCTCGTCTCAAATTTCGAATAATTCATTTGCCAATGCTTGCAGATCTTGAAAAGCCTCTCTAAAGTTTATCTTAAAGTCCTGTAATCTGAGCTGCACACGAGCAACTTTCCTCAAGATTTCATGCCAAAAATGAATTAAAGTTAAAAAATTAAAATTCAAAATATTTTCCAATAAAATTGCAGTTTCGTTTTTGGTGTTGTGACGTGTTCTTAGGCGTATTCGACTATACTCGGCAAAAAGGAAACTAAGAGAAAAATTTAGCAAATCTAAACTTAGGTGGATGATGTAACTATTATCAGCCTCCGTTACGTTCGCAAAGGTCTAAACAAAGTTGTAAGATTATCCGTATTAATTATGACCTTTGGAACCTTCCGGACTAACTCGGGACTTAACTCCCGCGGTTGGTTGAAAAGACTTTCAGGGTGGTTCTTTAGTTACGGTTATTATACGGCGCCAATACTTTATTAAATTTTATCTTTAACAAGAAAACGCTAAAGGGCAAAAGTAGAAATCTTTTATTGTGTTAACGTTTCTTAAGGAAAATATTTAATTCCTATATGGTTATCTTCATTCTTATCGGGGAATACCAATACACATAATAATGGGAGATACTGTTAGTTTTTCAAGGCACCTCATCATGATTATGTAACGCTATCTATTTTCAATTAATTTAAATCCGACGATATGGTATCTCTTTTATTTATAAATGTGGTAGAAATATAACTGATTTTTGAAATAATAGGGTTGACGTCTCAAGCCAGTTTTTCTTAATTTAGGGTCAACTTTCGTGACCTGTATTGTACGGTTTAAACATCTTTATATTAATTAATGCTACAAGAATAATAAAGATAACCCAACTAAGTATATATATTACTAACTAAATTTATCTTTACACAGTCAAATAAAATTTATTTTTCAAATTAATCAGTATTTAAATTTTTAATTAAACTTAACACTTCTGAAAAATATAGAGTGTCGGAGGGATCAGATCCGTTACCTTCGATTCACAAAAGAGATCATATATTCATTTAATTTCATAAGTATCCAAATTGTGTATTGATCAATTAATTATACTTCAAGTAACTATATTTCTAAAAATGTATTTAACACATTTGAGATAATCTATCTTATAAATAAATTTTTAATTTATTAGTCTTAATTAAAAGAACTTCTTGCATAAAATAAGAATTTTAACTATAGTCGTTTAGTTTGACAATCAAATGAAAATGTTTTTGGATCGACTCACCCTTCTGTTTATTTTTATGACGTATAATAAATCTTTCAATAATGTGAGCGTCCATGTTTAGATTGCAACCCAAAAGTGCCTCAATCAGCATACTTGATTCCAACAACCACGTTGAACATTTGTCCTTGCGCGTCTCAAACAGGTTCAATCAACTGCATCGGTAAATGGTAGCATCTTGAATAAAGCGTGATGACCAGTTTTATTAATCAATCTATAGCTCCAGTATTTCCGAATCTTTGTCGTACCTAAAGGTGACTTCTTCTGGAGTAATTATGGATATTTCATAATGTTGCGTAATTTTACATATATTTATTTTCTAAATTTAGTTGCACTGAAAGATAATAAAATTAATTATACCTTTCAGGTACGTATTGTACTAACCATTGGTTATTGTTCTTGACTTAATTACTCTCGTGTGCTGTGAGCACAGCTATTCTAAGAATTTCGGCCAAAGAACTAAGGAAAAGCATCTTAGTTCTTTAATGGTTAAAACTCAACAAACTTGTTTTCCGTTACAGCTGGCGCTGTCTAACCGAACAAACAACACGAGGTGTGCTTTAAGCGCAGTGGATACACAGCTATCCTGTAACTTTACTTGAACTTGGAATAAACAAATTTATACTTCGTGTTTTTGGAAGTGTTTAATTTTTATTTACCAAGAGCATGAAACTCTAGATGTTAAATAATTTTATGGGACTGAATATTCTGTTGAGATGAATTTTGAACAAAATAAAAATTATTTATACGCTATAATATTGATTTGTAAGCAAATTAAAAACTAACATGCTTCACACTCACTTGTCATAGCATTGTTTTCTACTAATTTTTCCAAAAGGTCTATTATTTTCTCTAGTTCGTCGACAATCACTTCAACAGCTTGCACCCTTGCGCTCCAAGTTTCAAATTCTCTTTTAACGGTTTTATTTAATGTCTTTTCCGTAATTCTTATCGTAATGTAGAGCGGGAGAAAAATAAATAAATATCTCAATTGTTCCAAAGCATGTAACAACTATCCGATTGTTTTTAGCTGCAGTAACTCCTACTAAATTTACCGAATGATTAACACAATTTACGAAAAGTGCTTTACTATTCTTTTCTAAAATTCTCTGTTATCCAGATATGTGACCTGACATCACTGCAGCATTGTCGTTACTTTGTGACCTACAGTTCGTTAAGGACACTTGATGAATTTAACTTCTTTATTATTGTCTTTTCAATTGATGAGGCATCTCAATAAACCCCAAGAAAGATTCTTTAATCGTTACTTTTCTTTCGATGAAGTCAATGTCAACATACCTAGCAACTAGCGGCATTTGTTTTCTATGCGCAATATCGAGAGTCGTATCAAATAAAAGTCCATAATATTTATTCCTTCTGGATATCATTTATTATCTGTTTTCTAACTGTGGCTGCCAATATTTGAATAAATTCGTTTTGGATTTGAGGTGATAGATACGAGACGGTCATAGGCGTTTCCGTTGCAGTTTTTAATTGATTTGTCAGTAAAGGATCAAACTGTGCTACGAGTCTAAGTAGGGATAACAGATTTCCAATATTTGTTCCATCTTATAAGGCATGTTTTTCAAAGTGGCCACGGAGAGGAGGATTTTGAACAACTAGGTACTTAATGCTTGCTAATATTTGATGCAATATATTTCGCCATTTTTCCTTCTCAGGATGGATGTTTGTCTCCAGTGCAGCATCGATTCCTGTTTTATTTAATAATCTTCTTTCTGGCTATTTCCATATTGTAAATGATGTTCTATGCTTTGGGCTTCTTTCATGGCTAATCAATTTGTCTTTTTTCCTTCATTTATTGAATCCAGATGTTGTTACGAAAGATGATTTTATAGCGGAATTAGGTGAGACAGAAAATAAACAACAAAAGCAGTATTCTGCATTGCATTTTGGTGAATATAATAACCATGATCGAGTAATCTCTGATCGTTCTTTTTCGTTGCCGACTCGCCGAAAACGCCAAGATTTGGGCAACCTACGTTTAATTGATGCTCCTGGAGCATTTAGTTTGGATTCATTTTGAAAAATGCGAAACGAAAATCTGCCAGACTGCAAGCGAATGGAAAGCGGTACAACTTGATAAGCGGAGAGTTTTATTAGCAAAAGAGGCAGTTATTACTGAAGTAGCTCGTAGGTACAATATTCAGATCCAGCTCGCAAAAGCTCAATGTCTTGTGTTAAACTTCGATAATCATATATGGTGGAGAATAATGGACGTGTAGATATGAGCAAAGTTTATGTAAATAGAATCTTCAAGTACTTACCAGTAATAACTTCAAATTTAAGCGGCGGCGGCTGGACGAGGAACTGTCGACCTTTTGCGGAACTTAAATGTTAATACTGTTATAGTGCCATAGCTACGATCACGCCAGCTTATTTACAACGGTCGCGGCACACCACAACACAAAGTACTTGAAGGCTAATCGCGGTAAACCCATAGATTATACTACATACACGACGGTGGGGAATTGACCTACAAGCTACATCTTATGCGACAATTAAAGTTAGTTCTAACTATAATTGCAAACAGAACAACTGAAATCAAGTGTTAGAAAGATGATAGCATTGGTAGGAGTGCTTGGAAAACAAAACTTGGTCTTTCCTGAATCAAGCAATAATTTATTTGCTTGTGAAAATGGAAACATTAAAAAAATTCGTTGAATACTTGGTCTTTCCTGAATCAAGCAATAATTTATTTGCTTGTGAAAATGGAAACATTAAAAAAATTCGTTGAATACTTTGCGGTGTTTGATATTGTCATGCATGAAGGCTCGTGAAAACAACATTCACATTCATTACTTGGCCAAAGATATTCAGAATGAATTAATCCAACTGAGTGATGCCATTCAAAAGAAAATTTTGTCCGCTATTAATAATGCTAAGTATTTTTCTGTAGTTTTTGATTGCACATCAAATGTTGCCCATGCGGAGCAAATTACAATCACTGTTCATTTTTTTCAACAACATAAGGCAAAAGATCTTAACTTAAAGAACATTCTTATGATCCATCTTTGTTTCGCACCACTTGAGCTGATTTGATTACAGCTGTCCTAAGAAGGATCAATGGCTTGTCATTTAAAAAAAAGCTTATGTGGACATGGTTTCGACAACGGGATCAATATGAAAAAGAAAATCAAAGGTCTCCAACATCGAATTTAAGATGTGAACCAGGGAGCGTTCTTTGTACTATGCATTCCTCACTCATTAAATTTAGTTATAAATGATGCTGTTTTGATACTACGGTCTTCTGTTTAGTACAAAATCTATTCGTTTTTTCTCCGCATCAACGCAACGTTGGGAAGTACTTTTGCGCCACTTGCCATCCCTAGCGCCCAAACCACTCAGTGCTACAAAAATCAGAGAGCGGAGTCGATGCCTTGCTGCCACTTCGTTCTCAGTTAAGTGAAGTAAATGACGTTGTCATAGACATTGCTGAAAATACCAACTTTACAGGAAATTATGGATAGGTTTCACGAGTTGAAATTCAAGGACTTGCCAAACAAATTGTAACATTTCTATTTGTGGTATCCTTTGTAGTGTAGTGCAATAATTTGTATGAAATTAATTTAAACAACAAGTTACTTTAGACAAAGAAATTTGATTTAGCTAGTACTACAAAGCACCTTTAAAGGAATTTCTCGAAAATTCTAGAAGTGAAGAAGGTTTTGAGAAAGTGTTGGTAGATGCTAGAGATATTGCAGTAGATCTGGATAGTTTGACCTCATTTGAATCAGATTCTATGCCAAAGCGTTTAAAAAAAATTCAAGATAGTTTTCATTTAAAGCAAAAGATGAACGGATACAAGATTCAAAACAGGAGTACAATATTACCTTTAATTTTGCAGCCCTGAATACTGCAATCATCTCAGTTAATGAACTATTCAATCAAATAGAGGACATGAACTTAAAATTTGGATTTCTATAACATATCAAATATTATAAGGAAACCTCACTTAGTTTGTCTTCGAACAGTGTATGAATTTATAAAGAGCGTTAACTTATAACGATTATAAAGACATTAGTACAATGGAATTATGTGGTCAGCTGCAAGTTATTTCATGACGAGTCACTAAACAACTAACTCCAAAAGAAGTCCTTAACTTCATTTTACAATCTGACTTGGAAGAAAGTGAGCCTAATTTGTTTATAGCTCCAGGTCTCGTACTGACGGTACCAGTAGCTTAAGGTGGGAGGAGCGTCTCGAAGGTGAAGCTTATTAAAACCTATATCAGGTCGTGCATGACACAAAAAAAATTATGGCAACTGGCAACCATTTCAATCAAACTGGAGTTAACACAAAACATTGACTTAAATGGGTTGCTTTCATCATTTGCTAAGCCCAAGACCATAAAACAAGAAATATAAACTTCGTTAGGTGAGGAAGGCGCTTACAATAGGTTCGCTTAGGGTACCAAAACCTCTAGTACCTACCCTGGGCATTACTTGTCAATTGCATAGGTGTACATGTGTACAGGTAATATAATTCATACCATACATATGGCGTAATTATATTGCACAAATTATAATATATGAGATAAACAAATAACTAAATGAATAAATCAAACTTACCTAAATTGATCTAGATACTAATGTTAGCGTAAAACTAATTACTGAATCCATGTGTTATGGAAATTGCAGCGCGGGAAATAATGCAATGTAATGTTTCTCTAACTACGTATGTTTATGAATATAGATTTTTACTGTTTCTCTACAGCCAATTGCAACGAAATTCCTCATTTTTTTACGTACAGCACAGAAGAACACACACGTACTCTTAAGAAAACGAAAACAGATTTTATACTTGATAAATTTCACTGCATAATAACGCACTACTTGTCACACGTCCTTTCGATACGGTAGTCCAGGGTAATCTGATATTATGACAACTGGCTTGTTCACTTATCCAAACCGCCACCGTTTCTTGTAAGGCGTTCTCATTGGTTGGAGACAAAAAGTTTCATATTACGAAACGGGGAAACATTTAGCATCCCATTCTCACAAAATATATAATAAAACTACTTCTTAAAGGCCAGAGCAGGCTGGAAACTCAAAAACGCATTCATATAGTTCGTAGTAACCTACTCAGTTCTACAAGAAAAAGTCCCCTAAGGATATTACGCTTATCAAACAGTTGATTTGCTTGTGAAGGCATTAGTCCGTATGGAACCGCTAGGAATTTATTTAAAGAAAATAAAACAAGGCAGCGTATATTGATTAATCAACCTGTGTGGCATGATTTAAAGCATACGATGCATATACAAACTTCACATTTTTCATGCATTGCCCGTACCCTCTGGTACTTCTTCCTTCTGGCACTGTTATAAAATAGTATGCACGAGTTTAAACCCCTGCATTATCTTGAACTGAGGTGTTACTCTCAAAAGGTCCTGCTGTTTTCCACAGTCACTAGGACTTTTAAAGGTTATTAGATAGTGCTGTAAGTGAACTAATGCAATTACATAAAACAATATTTCAAAACACTGACTTAAACAATTACTCTTCTAAATTCTAATTGGCTCACTACTAGTTCACTTTTCTGACAAAGTATTCATGCATTTTGTATAGAAGCATCGAGTATGTAGATAAAAATTGCCAATACCATTTTGTGGAACGAATTCCAATCTCATAACTATTAAAAATAACTCTTAAAAAGCGGTACTAGTTTTTGGATAAAACTTACAACGAAATATTTTCAATCATGTTATCGGTGTGTTCCATTATCTTGTTACATTGAAAAATGCACCAGGTATAAGTATAAAAATATTTTTTCTCTGCTTTGGAATATCTGTTTATATTTCGTATGGTAGTAACTTCACACGTCATACTGTCGTTAGTAACAACGCTGTTATACATCTATCTAATTATTTAAACACCACTTTGTTTTCTAAAAGCTGAAGAGTAAGAACTTAAATGTTCTTTTATCAGAAACTGTTTGGTTTTATTGAACATTCGTGTGGTATTCGGTTATCTCGAGTTGTCCTAGTTGCACAATATCCATTTGTTTTCAACGTACATAAAGATTTAGTACGCACAATAGATTACCAAAGAGAATTCGCTTTTCACTGTGATCCTCTATCATTTGCAGTAGAATTACAGCTTTTACAAAAATTTGTTCATAATTGTCACCAGCTTCAAGGTTTTTTATTCTAATGGATTTCAAAGTTATTCACGTAACCATCACTCTTATAGCTGAATATACTTTTTCATTGATTCATCATATGCCAAATTTTTTTCGTCTACAAAACAACTTAATGTTTTAGTTTTATCGAATTGGTTGAAAATCTGTGTTTGTATATTTTGTCAGACGTATTCATTTTCTGCTTGGAACGGACCTTCACCTTGAGGAAGTTCTAGAATACTAGAACGGATAGAATGGCTTGCGTGTTTCAGTTAGCTAAAGAGCCGAAATATAGGTTTAGCCAAATTGGTGGGGGTTTTTAGTGAACAAACACGACTAGGACAGGTCCTTCGGAAGAGACAGCAGCTCTTTCGGTGCTTAGAGTGGTAGAGACCATGGTTGTCAGTATGGCATTCTCAATACCCTACTACGATGTGGAATCCAACGGAAAACGACCACAATATCTCCCAAGTACACAGAGTACTAAAAACGTTTCCAAAAGATTATAGCATCCTCTAGGCTCTAAGGGGAAGGATAACGGAGTTAAAATAATGACCCGTTCAGATCTCTGAGAGGGGGCTACTTTGGAGAATGTGATCCGCAAGTTCAAAAGAAGAGCCGAGATCATTTTGCGAAATGGAGCGTGGAATGTCAGAAGCATAAACCACGTAGATGCGCTAGTAAATTTGAAAATTGAAGTGTATAGTTTAGCATTTGACATGTTACGTGCAGTTCCTGCATTTAAATTTCTATTAAAGATTTTGACTGTTTTCCAATTTAAACGATTGGTTATTCATCACTCTGTAAGATTTTATTAAAATATTTAGTGGTAATTTAAGAATGCTTCAATCTATTATATTTTGGTTGTTCGTAAACACAGATATCGATCTATTAAAGATTTCCGCTTCATTATCTTCACACCGTATTAAAATAAATTATGCATTGGGTTATGCTGAATTTCTGTAATTGTATGCGAATAGTCAAGCAACGCATCCTACGGGTACTTAATAAGTCCTATTTGAAGAATATTCCTTGTACCGTACTTTAGACATGTGTTGTGTTGTAGCGCTGCGACTGGTTCTATTGATAAACGTTAACCGGTTCTTCGATTTATCAATCGTAATTTGTTTGTAACATGTTTTTTGGTTGAGGTCTAGCTATGTTACAGCGTGCTTCGCACTTTATAAAATACTCGTGTTTTCTTACTATAAAAACACATTTTATTACCACTTGAAATTAAGTTTGACTTTAAATATGTATTCACATTTACTGTTGTGCCAGAAAATAAAGCTAGACACAGATATTATTCTATTTGTTCACAATCTTCTTCTTTATTTACGTTATATAAATAAGTACGTTTACAAGTAGTTTTCTGATTGGTTAATTCCTTTATGTATGTCTTTCAAAACACAACTAGTGTGGATGTGAATCCATGTCAGTAGCGTCAGTCGTTCGTTCATTCATTCTACTGTTAGCCCTTTCCTTTACTTTGTTGGTTATATGTAGCGTTCGAGCAACATTCGTCCCTTTCTATGTCTGATTGTCTTCTGGTACAGAAATCGTCAATGCTAAAATACCTATCAATTAACATGAGGTCACCTATATTACGTATTTTCTATTTAAATGCATCAAGTTTTACTAAAAATAATTTTATAGATGCCTTACCTCAGATGTAAGATGAAGCCTCACATATTGAAACGGATGTTGAAATATTAATAAATAAAGTTTTATTGTTTCGTCGAACTATGTGTATTCTATATAATTTGGTTTTGAAAGGCCAACTCTACTCTAAATTTAAATTCAACTCCAAGTCTAGCTATACTTTAACTTCAAATGTAACATCAATACCTATATCTACAGTTATTTATATATAAATTTCTATCCAAGATTATGTTTTTGGCTTTACGGTAAATATCGTCGCTTTTTTCCTAAATTTTTCTCAACGTTTAATAAAAAACTACTAAGAAAAGCAACAATATTACCTACATAATATAAAATATCTGAAAGCCGAGATTTTTCCTTTAATGGAATCTAATTATCTATAACTGCAGATATATGGCGAACAAGGTTGTTTATCTATTTAGTACGTTAAAGACTTCGTCAGCTGTTACCGTGTAGAACAAGTTGCTTGACAACCGCCAGATGCTTTCTACAAAATGCTATGTGAAATTCAAAGAAAATTAAAATTTAAGTAACAATCTAAAATAGTTACTTACTCAACGTATGAGTTTTACTGTAACTTCTTTTATTGTAAATAGTAGTACATAAATATTATAACCTAACTTTTTGCACTTATCTAAATTATTTATGTGAGTATTCGCAGCGGTGATTTTGTCTTCTGCTTATTTTTCTCTTAACTAAAATGTGCTCTTAAAGATTTTTCTTACTGCTTGTAACCTAACTCTGCAACTATGGGAAATTTTGTGAAATTTTTTATTTTAAATTTCAATATACCAAGTTTAGTACCTTTTTTGCTCCATGGGTTTGATTTCTATTTTTTTATTGTAAGTTAAAAAGGAAGCGATAGTTATCATAGAGAAAGCCTTAAAAGTTTTATCTGTGAATAACTTTTTCTCTGATATTAGTCTTTTGCATAATCCGCAGCCATTAAAGGCCTATGCTAGCTCCTGCGAAGTACAATAACTTTATACTCTACAGTACACTTTCACCATTACATCTTATTGAAAAAGAGGACGGTGCATGCTGGTTGAAGCAATATGATACAGACTATCCAATAATATAATCATCACAGAATGTTTGCTTTATTAATGCCTTAGAATCTGGCTTCGTGTACATTGTCGATCATGGTTGAAACATATGGCAGAATCTGTGTGACCATGTGGTGGAGGCATTGTTGGTTTTCTAAATTCCTTTGATGATGTTTCCAGTGTCGTAGAAAATTCCAGAGAAGAAAGCAGGACGTTTAAAGGAGAACATTTTGAAAGCATCATTCCTGGCGTGTCTGTTTGTGTTTCTTTCTAGATATCGATCGTTTTGTTTCTCTGATTCAGTTCACGTAGTTGACTTGATGTATTAATTTATTTATATCTTGTTTATAATTTACAGGACAAAGCTACTTAATTTGTTCGATATTAACATTTAGATTATTGCGCTTTAATTATTTCAGTGCCTTTAATCAACAAGAGCAAATAGGTTTTTCTTACATTAGGTTATTACATGATACAGATTCAGGTTTCCATTAATTATTAAATAAGATTAGTATTGGCTGTCCATAAGAAATTTTATATAAAATTTACAGTTACACTATTGCTTAAGTGTGAATTTTCTGTTAAAGCTGCTGCTAAATCATTCCGGTAAGTAAGTTTTTCTTTTTTGCTGTTGTCTACTATTACATTATTATTATTGCATTTATTTAATACTTGTAGATAGGGATGGACTCGGGCTCGGGCTTTCGGGCCGGCCCGGCCCGAGCCCAGCCCGATTTCGGCTTCGAATCCGGGCCGGGCCGTTGACTACTTTATTCGGGCCGAGGCCGGGCCGGGCCTATCTTTTTTCGGGCCGGGCCGGGCCAAACGACTCGGGCCGGCCCGAACTTTTCGGGCGGAAAAACCCACGAGTAGATACTCCATCGTCCCTTCACTTCTATCTCACATTGAGTAAGTAAACGTTCTTAATTATATTTCTACGTAGTGTCTTCATGAACCCATTAATAATCAGTTTTTCGTCTTGTTTAGTGTAAAGGAGACGTGATATTATAACTCGCTTCTTATACCGAATATTTTTTTCTAGTCCTATTTAATGTTCCTCATGTTGTACTTTAGGCAAGTTAAAGATGCCCAGGAACATCAAACTAGGTGATTTATTCATAATTCAAAAGTTTGCACGATTTATATTAAGTATATGTATATACTCTAAATCTCAATCATGCGGCGAACGACGACATTATCAATCGCGTGTATAATTTATGTCTACCGCCTAAAACAGTAGAGAGTTATTGCAAAGTTCATTTTACCAATTTTTTAATAAAGTTTTCCCTTATTTGACATTTACACATGCGCAATTACACCTTTAATGTTTGTACTTTAATAAAATATAGGACACCTTTATTAATTTAAATACAGGCAGGGAATGCTTTTATTTAAGGCGCCTTAATTTTGACTTATGCCAAATGCTTAACGTACAAACTTACATCTAATTGTCTGCTTTGTGTATAAATATAGCGAAATGAATGGTTTTTTGTAGTGTTGTTTCCGTAATTAAATTTAGAAATATAATGTCCAAGTTTATAACACGAAAAAGATACAAAACGTCAACGCTCTAAATACGAGGAAGCTATTTTGTAATGCTTTTCCTAGAAGTAAACTGTAAAAATCCTTTTGAAAACAGATATGCTGTATGCTTGGAAAGGAGTAAAAACAGTGTCTTGAAGTAAACTCAAAAAGTATTCCGTGAAAACACTTTGACAACACATACAAATGTTATCGAATCAGTGGGAAATAAAAGACTCAAATAATAAAAAAAGGTTCATCTTTGTGTGAATACAACTTCTTTGATTTTTTCCAATATAGTTAAACATGTATTATAGATCACCTTAACACAAAAGAGATTAATTCTTTATTCATTTTTAAAACATAACCTATAGATATAGAATACTAAACATATATGTCAGAATAAAGAGTAAGGGAAAAAACACTTGCACTAACATTCCTTTAGATTGGATGCAAACTTTTAAAAAAGGATACCTTATTTGAAGATTCTTTTAATAAAATCTGCTTGGAATGAGTTTGCAACAACTCTCTAATTTCAAGTAGGTAATTTTAGTAAAATTCTTTGAAGTAGGAACGACAAAATAAAGCGGACGCAAATTTATTATAAAGTTTATAAGGTGCGTTAAGCGTACAATTTCATAAACATTGAAAATTGCTAAACATTTTGTACATTTGTTACCTATTTCTAGGATTTTTTAAAGAATTGTTACGTTTATTTTCAGCATAAATTATATACGCTATTTTTCTTCCTTATTAATTCAATACCCGCTCGAATAAATTCTGTTTCTACTGTTAAATCCTTCAACATAATTAATAATGAACACGCTCTCGAATAAATTCCTCAACTATAATCTAGTTGTTTTGAAAGGACAAGTTTATGCACAACTAAATAGTTATATCCTACTTCAGGTACCCGTTATCTTGGTATACATTACGACCGCCTATAATAGTTTTCTCTATTTTTTCAATGTAAAGACTTGTTGAAATAAGGTCGTACACTATCCGACAAAACCCGGGTTTTCCAGTTTTAATCGCGCTTCGATAAGCGAGGATTTGCAGTTCGAATTCGTGTTATTTCAAACATTGTTAAATTTGCTTCTATAACTTGTGCGTCGACATATTTTCTACATTATTCGTCACCGTATTTCAAAAGCAATGTACGGCTGTTTATTTTCTGTTTGACAACTAGGAGGTGTCTTGCGTGGATTGCTTTTTATAGCTGGAGGCCAAATAAGTTCTTCCTTTCTATAGACCAACTGCTTTTGTCCGTAGATCGTTGCTGTAGTTACGATGGCAGGGTGAATGGATTCTGAATTCCGCGGCGTTTCTGTATTGACTCACCCCCGACGGTTTTCAAGCTAAGTATACGAAGATCTACAGGTATGCAACTCGTTTCCTTTTGTGTGTGTCAATGGGATATTCCGTATCAACGTTTGGTGTAGTTATGTGACAAGAAACATCACTTTGTAGAACTATTGTTCGTTGCTGCTAATCGATATTATCGCTCTACATGTGTGATGTACCTGTGTTAAAAGTATTGGACAGACACACGCTTATTCCTTTGTACTGATTAGTTTATTTTACAAACGGTACTATGTACGATTTAAAAAATATCTGACAAAAGCTCCTACACGTTAATTCTTTCCTACTAATTAGTTATTTTACAAAAAGTATTAGGTGAAACTTTAAAAATGCTTGACAAAAGCTCTCACAGGTTTATTTACTACTGATTAATTTTATTTTGTGTAAATACGAGATGCGCACTTCGTATCTAATGTACTAAATTGTTCATATCACTTAATTGTTTGCTTTCAAATAGTAACGCTTAATTTATTGCTTTTGCTTGTTTGTACAGAATCCGTTATTTATTTTTATCTGTTAATAGATCATCGTGGGCAATGTGTTTTTTGTTTCTTTTTGGTATGTAGGCGAATCCCCCCACTCTCCGCGTTTAATAGTTAGCCTTGTACTTACCTTCCTTCGGACTACGTCTAGGTACGTAACAGAATCAAAAATCAAATGATATACTACGATATGTTCCACAAGTATCTTGATTGTAATTCAAAATCATTATACTCTTAAATTAAACAAAAGAGTGATAGTTACTTGTTGAACACAACAGAAAAAAGTATCTTCTCATTCGCTGAATAGAAGTCGGGCCGGCCCAGCCCGGTCCGACCCAACGGGCCGGGCCGTCAATGTTTATTTCGGGCCGGGCCTCGGGCTTTTAATAAGCCCGGCCCGACCCGGCCCGAGTCCATCTCTACTTGTAGACATTATGTAAGCTTGTACATTATGTTCTATTAATATTTAAAATTGTATACATCAGGGATTGGGAATAATTCCTAAGATATATTTGTTTCTTTGTTTTATGTAAATATTAGGATTAAGGTTAAAAGTCGGTTTGAGGTAATTAAGGAGTGAATTATTTATTACTTTTTGCGAAATTTTTTTGTAGTGTGTAAATGCTCGATATGTTGGACAAATATTGTTTTTTTGCGGTTTGGTTCTTCTTTATGTAACATTTTTTTTAATTAAAGCTTTTGTAAATGAAATTCTTTTCTTGAGGTTTACTTTTCTTTCATTGTGAACCACCCAAGCTTTTGGACTTTTTAGCAAGCACGGCATTCTTTGAATTCTCTTTTTGTGGCGGTATCTGGCGAGGGCTATTTTCTTTTCTTACTTTACTTCTCTTTTTTGTTCGCACGGAATGCCTTAACACATAGTGGGGATTAGTTTCAGTGGCTAGAGGCGGTAGATATTTGAAGCAGAGACTTTGAGTAATTCATACAGAATCAGAGGAAGAAAATTCAGGTTGGGGATAGTTATACGGAAAAAATAAGACAGCCTAGAGTACATGGTTAGATTAACAACTAAACTAGTAGATACAGTATGCATGCAGATACAGTTTGCATGCCCACCTCAAGCTATAGTGGGGAGGCGGTATAAGCGATCTACAAAGATATCGAAGATATACTAAAAGATTTGCAACAGGCCGTGCAAATTTAATAATTACAGGAGATATTAATGTATTGGTAGGTGAGGGTAGAGAAGGAACGGATTAGGTTTATTTCGTATGGGTACAAGAAACGGCAGGAAAAATAGGCTGGTAGTGTTTTGCGACAAAACAATACAACCATCACAAACACATTTCAATATCATACCACACACACACGTGAGGAGGCAAGTAAAAGATTTTGGACGCTACCTAGAAGCAGATACAGACACTGACCACTACATAACAATTATGAAAGCCGCGTTTAAATTAAAAAATTTGAAGAAAGGTGACCAAAAATTATTTTGGTTTTAAGAAACTAAAAGATAAAGACAACCACAGAAGATTTGGGGAAAAAAAAGGTAAAACGAAATGCTGAAAGTCGTCAGGAAAATGTCTGATATCAAGGATGTAGGAACAGAATAAAATAACACTAGATTCAGCTTAGACATGGCGGTCAGAATGATTCTGGGGTATAAACAAAAAGAAAATAAGAAACTTGTATGACAAAAAATATTCTGAATTTAATAGAGGAAATGTGAAAATTTAAAAATAGACCTAGAGAAGCAAGAAAACAGAAACGCAAAGCCATAAAATGAAAAATTATTTGCAAATTCAGGAAAACTAAAAAACAATGAATTAATAAAAGGTGCAAAGCGGTACAAACTAAGATGGACATGGGAAAGACAGACAAAGCATATAAATAATTAGAATGAATTTTAGGGATACAAAGTCGTATCACAAAAATATAAGGAAGGAGACACAAGCAGAAGATGTAGCTAAAGAGATTATATGGCAAGAGTATTTAGGAACTTTATATATATGACAGGAACATGAAGCACTATAACTGAAATCAGATATTGAAAAGGATTACTCAGGATATCCTACACTTAGAGATGAGTTTGGAATAGCATTAGTCCGAAAAATAATACGGTACCTGGTATGGATAAAGTGCACACTGAAACTTCAAAAACCGTTAGACAAACAATAACAAAACATTCCTCGAACTTTTAAATTATATGTATGAGACAGGCGAGATACGTTAAAATTTGAAATGTAACACCATAGTCACTACACCAAATACAAAAGGTGCGGATAGATGTAAATTTTCGAATAATAAGTTTGATTGCACACGTGTCAAGAATAATAACTAGAATTGTACACAGGCGGGTGGAAAACGGGCTGTATAAATACTATGAGAAGATTAATTTGAGTTTAGGCGAAACAAGGGAACACGGGAGGACATTTTAGCTTTAAGGATGATACTGGAGAATAACGTGGATAAAGAAAAAGTGTGTATATAAGGTTTGTAGACCTGGAAAAAGCGTTCGACAGTGTAAAATAAGAAAAATTTTCGAAACACTGAAAAAGATTGGAGTGAGTTATAGAGACACACACATACTACATAGCTTACACAAAGAACATAGCAGTAACAAAATTAGAGCAGGAACGTAGAGAAGTAAGTACTAGGAAAGAGGTGAGGCAAGCATATGCCCTATTCCCGTTAATTTTTATCTTGTATATCTAAGAGGCAATGAGTATTGTCAAATGCAGGAAAACATTTGGAATTATCATGCTTGGACAAACGATTGATATCCAACAAGAAAGCGTTATTAGCAGCTCCTAATGATGTGGAAACAGCACTAACAGAGAACTACGATCAGAAAATTTACAAAATTAAAACTAAAGTCGTAGTATGTAAAGAAGTAGTAAAAATCAATACTAGAATACAAATAGGAAACGAGAACTTACAAGAGGTTGAGGATTTCTGGTACCTAGAAATTCAAATAACGAAATAACGCAAGATGAAAAAGTGCAAAATACATAAAAATGCATTTAATAAGAAAAACAAACACTGTGTTTAAAGACACCAAACATAGAAACAAGCAAAAGATTGCTGAAAGCATACGTGTGCAGCACAGGATAGTAGCGGCTATGTAACTTGAACAGATAGAAAAGCGGTCTGGAAAGAGATATATCCTTCGAAATGTGGCGAAACAGACGTATGATGAAGATATCATGGAAAGACAAAGTCAAAAGGAAGGTGTTTTAGAAATGTTAAGAAAAAGACGAAATAAGTGGAAAACGGTAAAAAGTAAGAGAGGCAGGATGATAGGACGCATACTAAGACATGAGGAAATAGTGCGGAATATATTAGAAGCAGAGAAAGTAAAATAGGGGTAGACCTAAATTAGACTATTGTACAGAGATATTAAATAATGTAGGCTGTGGGAATTTCAGAGAAATGTGTAGGTCAGCTTAGAACAGAAAACAATCGAGGAACGCGTACAACCAGTTATGACAATGTATTAATTTTACCGTTTTTTGCAAAATGTAGAAGCCGCATTTTTGAAGGAAACGGTCTCGCCTTGTGGTTTCATACACTATTTCATTTCTCATTTATTCTGTTTCCCAATAACTCCGCTATCTGTCCTGCTTTAGGTGTGCAGCACTCCCCACGTGGCCGTTTATTTTTCACAATTCTAAAAATAAAAAAAAACAGAAAATTGAAGCTGATAAGGAAGACCAAAAACAAAATGCAATTATTTTTGCAATTTACAATGCAATTAAAACATTTTATTAAGTTATGTCACTCATTAGGTGAAGGTTTTATTAAGTCATCGTCATAGTATTCTACGTTCATGAATAGAATTGTGATGGCGATTTTACAGAAGTATAGGACATGTATAAGGACAAGCATTGAATACAAATCATGAAAGGTCACTAACAAAAAGCATTCGTAGTATAAATACTGTCTTCCTTTAACAATTTTGCTAGTATCAGTATCTAATCGGTGTTTCAGAGCCACTAGCGTGAAAAGGTTTTACAAGAGGTAATGTGATACTAAAATGTCAGCTGTATCTACCCTTTAGGGTCTAATACAAAAGCGTCTCATTTGTATTCCTGACTACATGCAACACCAAATAGCTTGTAACCATTCGGTTAATTAAACGAATTTTCTGAAAGGGATCTTTACCAAACACTTTAATTATCTGCTTGTGAGGTCCGTTGGGCATTATGGACTGAATACCTTAATTTAGACTTATTTTTAAATACACGTAGACAGTGTGTTTTCCATCGAGTCCTATGCGTAATAAATAACTACATACAAATTAATAGCACAAATATTACTGTATCTAGTATATAATAAACAGCTAGGAGGTGACTATTTTTTTGTACATCTACAAATCTCCTTTTGAAAAACTTATATTGTGTTAAGCCATGTAAAACCCCGACTTCGGAAACGAACAAGAAAATTTAGAAGTTTGAGAATTAAACCTAAAGACAACCGTGCCAAAATTGAGAATTAAGGTAGAACTAACAGGAACAAGAAACAAAAAAGAAATATAAATAAACAAAGTAATCAGGCAGGTAGGTAACCGTAGATATGAAAAACTGCCCGAGTCCGGCTAATGGCTCGCGATGGAGTGCCGTGGGCAGGAAATGCAGCAGGTATTATAACAATAAAACAACTAGCCCAGCGATCCCTTTGCGAAATGTGAAGATCTTACTTATCACCTGAAAAAAAATTACAAAAAAAAAGGAGCACAACAATACAAACCCAGAAAGTACTGACTTCTGCAGCAAGGTATGGTTACCTGATAGAATACAATACAGTCGATGAAACTCTTTAAAATAATAATTCTAATAAGAAAAAATGAAATAAAATATGTTACGTTTATTTTCGGCAATAATTAGTTATTTTATTTACAATAATTTTCAACTCAAATCCTTTGCTAATTAATTATCCGTTTATCTAAATTCCATGTCTACGGTTAAATAAAATTGTCGATTCATAATTAAAAAGAAATACGCTGGCTAATAATTTTCACCTAAAATCCACTTTGCTTCTAAAACGAAATCTTGTTGGATACATTTAAATATCCTGTATATTTTACTTGGTAAATACTTCCGCTAATTAAGAATAAATTCTTCTTCCCAGAATTTCCCACCGTAAGGTTTACGCTACACTCAGATAGTCGATAACGTGTTCCAAGTATCCGATAATTGCTTCTTATGTGTTTTCCGTTGGAAGAGTTCGTCGAATTAAAGCTGCGTATTATTCCAATATAAACTGTGTTTTTTCAGGTTAATTCTGAATAGAAATATTACTTTGAACTCTGGTCACTGGCTGAACGAAATTGATTTTATTTGCTTTCCAATCTACACAACGGAGACACGTGTAAAAATGTTTGGTTGTTTCCGTTTTTTGTTATAAAAATTTCGCGCACGTATTACGGTGTGGTAGGTATTTAGGGTTTTTAGAAAATTGTATTTTTTGTCAAAATTAAATTAATTTTTACTGGTAATTGCTCTAGCTTCTTCCGGTGGCCTTAAAGCCACGATGAATGGTCGTCCCTTGCTGTAATGGGAGGCCAAGTGCGTTCTTTCTGGGTGTAGACCCATTTATTCGGTGCCGTGGACCAGCTAGTGACTCAATTTCGACGTCGGCAACTTCGAGGATGAGTGTTGCGACCATATCGTTTGGGATTTTCGGTTTAAGCACATGCATTCCTAAATTTTATCCGTTTAGACGACAATTAGTGAATTAGTGTGAGATTTATTGACACTATATAAATTCATTACTATTTGCTTTAAATAACTAAGAGTGTACAACTTATTAAAGTGAAAATGATTTGAAGGATTGCTGGCACGTTTGAAAATGTTGTTGCCATTAGTTTTAGATTTACCAAGCTGATTTAGAGCTGTTGGTTTTAGAAGAGAAATTTCGGTTAATTTCTTTTTTTGTTGAAACTAAATCTAAGGAGTAACCTAAAACCGGCTGCTCACCATTTAAAAAAAAATGATTTGTTCTTTTGGTTGATATTTTTTTTAGATGTTGAAAGAGACGAAATGGAAAAAAAATTAACTGCAAATATCTCGTGAACGGAAGGAGCGACAGACTTGGGCTAGCACTATAAGTTTGCACTCTAAAAGTTTTGTGTAATTATTTATTGCGTGTACATATTGTGTTTAATTATAGGTTTCTTTTGTTGATATGTTGTGTTTTGAGTATGAATGAGTGTGTGTAATTTTTCTTTCATTATTTCAGGCCTCCCTTAATTTTTGTTGTAATTATAATACCCCGCCCACTCGCTGATTGAGCCCAGTCCATTTCTTTTTTTTTTGTTTTTCCTAAGCTACGTCAATGCACGTAGCAAATATCAAGCGTAAACATGTGCGCAAGTCAAATGTGTACTTTGGTAACAGAATTTACATAATAAGTAACAAGGAGACCAGTTCAGTTAGGCTAATGTCACCTGATTTTATTTTATACAATATGTTATAAAAATAGTTTTTATACGAATTAACAATTATTTTAGACATATAATAAAAACATGCAAACACAAAAAAGAAATGGCACTACATATTACGGCAAAAAATATTTGTTACAAAAAAAATATTTTACAGTTCAGATAACGAATTCTTGACGTTCAACAACGGACCTGAACAGATAAGCAAGCCTAATATAAAAGCATGTAAACATATTTAACTAATGTTATTGTAGCGCCATTTAGTCTACTTCTGACGAGGATGATACACAGTAATGTAAGCGAGGCGTTAGTACACAAAGGATGATTGATACGTCTCTGTAAACGATGGATTTTATCCATAAGTACAAAAGTTTTGCATTTGAAAGATTACAACAGCTACACTAGATATATTATTTGCATATTCTGGTATGTTCTCGAACGATAGAAAAAAATATAAATTGCCGTGATGAGCATTAGTTAAGGCAGTTCTAATTGAAGGCTTGATTCCAATGTGAGTTCTGGTACAATGCACTGAAAGTCGCAATTTAAATTAGTGGTACATACAAACTGCTTAATGTAATATAAAGTTATTATAATAATCAATAAAAATTTAACCAGTGTTCTTCAAAATTAAATTAATTACGAGAACATCATCGTAGTGTTAAAAAGTTAGTATTTGTACTATTAGCGATTAGCTGGAAAAAATTGTTGTAAGCGCTTTTAGCAAATTCCATTGGAACTATGAGTTGTTGAACATGCTTGTATAATCAGTATGGTAATGAAAAACTGTTGCTTGTGCAAATAGAGTTTTCGTTACATTATAAATATTACGTAGTACTACGGGTAAAATGAGCAGCAAGTTAGTAAATTTTAATTTGTCTTGAACGGGCGGTGATCCTGTAACAATATAAGGGTGCGTCGGTTAACTGCAGTGGTGAGGTAGTGGGTTCCTATGGAAAAATTATAAAAGAAGATAAAAAATCGAAATAAAGATAATAAAGGATTAAAAAAAATAAATAAGGTTACTCAAATCCAAAAAAAACTACGTTACTCTATCACTTATCCTGAAAGGCTTCCCCACTTGTCATAATAAAGAGCAGCCAAACCGTCTGTCAGAACAATCTCCCACTGATCTTATTTATTCATGAAAGGCGATTATTCCCAAATAAGTCTCCCGTGTTTCGGTTTCCCAAGTACGTTATATTTACCTTTACGCTGAAGTATCTCAAAACATTTATTAAATTTTGATCATAATTAAATAAAATTGTAAATTTAATGCTTTTCAAATACGACATCTTTTGCAAATGTGTGTGTTTACCTAGTTTTGAAATAAATTCAAATAACGATCCAACTTAAATTGAAACTTTATTAACATAAAATAATTTTAATAAAAAAATATGAATATACTTCCCTTAAAAGAAACCTAAAAATCTAAACCTCACTCTAGCCAAGTATTGCTAAAAAAAATCATATAAAGGACAAATTCAGTTGATCAATATAGGAAGCATCACTCCAAATTTTACTGTTTGCAATATTAAATTAAATGCCATTTGTAAATTCCAATATCTGGAAATGTTGCTAATAACAAACATAGAAAACAGCTAAATACCAACTTTTCGTTACATCATTTATTGTCCATTTCAAACTACTAAATTATTATTTAGAATTAGTATACACAACATCCGTCCTTAATTTAGTCGAACAAATCAATTACTTTCACTTTAATTTCCTATTGCATAAATACGAACAATACACCTTTTCAGTCCACAAACGCATAATAAACATTTCTATTTAAAAGTGCATTCTACTCACATTTTAGTTCCAATCTTTAAACTTTTCAGGTTCTCCAGAGATCTCTAGTATTTTTTTCTCGCCTCATTTCTTGAATTGCTTCTGTTAGCCAAGGGGCTTTTGCTTTTTTCACGCGCACTTCCTTATTGAATGCATGAGCATTATATAAATTGGTAATAAATGATTGCTCGACTTTGGAGGTGACATCAGATAGCCTTTCAATGTCACTCCAAGGTACTTCTTAAGCATCAAGTTCAAAATTTTCAATATTTATAGTTTTTAAAATTTAACATGTTTTGTACCTTATTGGGGAATTGTCGCTGAGTAGGAGACGTTATTAAAGGCATTTCCAGAAATGATATTTACGATGTCACGTAATTTAATATGTGAAGCAGGAGAATTAGAGTTATTGTATTTGGACCGTCTTTGTAGTTTTATTTATTTTAAACATTTTCATGGTTTAAAACAACTCCAGTTGTTAGTAAAGTCATTTTAAAATTGACGTATATACTCACTAATTAAGGTCATTCCGACAAATCATCTCCAACCAGAAGAAGAGAAGCGATTTAGCACTTGTTATTTGAAGATTTGTATTTTTAACTTCAACAAGACAAGTGGCAGTTGGTCAACATGGTTGATATAGTGTGATTTCAAGTGCTGTATAGTACCCGCTTAATCACCATTAACTGAAGGTATTGTACCTATTAAGAAAGTACTGGATATATATTCGTTTATTGTAATAAATTAATTTGTTTAGTAATTACATTTTACACTAAAATTTATTCACAAATACTAGCTCCCGACATTGTCGGTAACCAAACGTTTTACATACTTTGAATCACAATTAATGTAAAAAATCCTTTACATTTTGCATTTTGCGCATTATAACACAACAGAATTATTGGCGAATTTAATTTAAGGGTTCGTTTTTAGGATTTCTTTTAGTAATACCTGGACAGGGTGAGGTTAACAAACCAGGTTCTTTTAAGCACATTTGTATTTATATTACAATTATTTCATATCAATAGAGGTTAAGTATAGATTGAATTTTATTTGCATTTATTTATGAATTAAGATAAAAATTAGGTCCTTGTAACAAAATATACAGTCATTTACATGAACTTGAGAGAGGTATTTTGTTTTCAAAATTTCTTTAATTATAACAAAAATTTAATGGTTATTTTTAAGGTAGTGTAGAGGAAGGAAACATATAATGTGACAAATATAGCAAATCAAAAACAAAAGAGACCAATATTCAATAACCGCCTCGTATAGGAGACAATATAAAAAAAATTTGGCGTCCCTTAGTTATGACAAAGAGAAAAAGCCGTTCAGGGGAAGTGAATATTTTAAAGTGGTTTGTGTATTTTCACCCTTTTATTATTTTTATTCCTTTATTTTTGCTATTTTTATCATTCTTTCAGTAGGATCTCACTCACGTGCTACTGTAGTTAGCCGAAGCACCCTTGAATTGTTACGGGGCCCCATCCCTTTAGGGCAAATCTAAATTTATAACGTAACGCTCATTTTACCCGTAACAAACCATTACAATGGTTAATAATATATAGATATATGGTATAATTCTTATTTACCAAAAAGTGAATAATGCTACGTCATGTTTATTCACTCGCGTATGTAAATAAATCGATTCAAATTATAAATAAACCGTTTCTGAGGTTTAGGTATGTTACTGGGGTACCGACTCCTAACTTTTCTTTTACCTACAAAACATTTTAGTAGGTCAATTAATTACAGGGCCCAACAGCTTTGTTTATTTCCAGTACATCCTTGTACCTTTATTCTTTTTTTATAATTTCAATTAAGCACTTCTGACCCCACGGTGAACAAGAAGGCTGTTAAAAAATAGGTAACATCCCAGTGAAAAGGTTTTGAATTTTAAAATTTGGGCAACGCTTCTAAGTTAGTTTCGGGAAAATCACCTCCCAAATCGGCCATAAAAGAAATCACGTGGCTTTAAGGAGGAGGTGGAAGAGGAGAGAAGGGTGCTCATCGATTCCTCTAAAGATCATCGATACCTTAATTTTTTCATAATTAATTTTATTTTTTTGCGTTTATATTGAAATTTATGTATGTAATTTTATTTTTCCAATAAAGAGCTATGCTAGCTGGTCTTTGAGTTAACCTTTTAGTATTGCTTTTTACATGCGTCCCACCTACTTCAATTTAACAGTTTTGTCTGTAGAAACTTATTTTATTATGGATCTGCTAAAAATTGAAATTTCCTACAGCGCATCAGCACATACCCATATATGCACAATATGAAGACCGTTTTAGATATGCCCCTAACCACGATTTAGAACGCCTCTAATGATTATTACCAAATTAAATACATTCCAAATAAGCAAAAACGAAATTATTTTCAAAGTAAATTTTTAAAGTCTTTGAAGTGGTTGGTGCTTTGTCGTTTCATACATAACCAAACGTATTCGTTACCATAGCTTATATCGTGCATGAATACGTAACAATGTATCATTAAGTATACACGGCTTTCAATTTCTTTATGAGTTATAAAAGTCTCGGTCTTATTTGATTGTCAGAGGTCCTTTAGTAATATCACGAAAGATATAGTCTTTCAGTTCCCTAAGTAACTCCCTCTCTATGGAAAAATCATTTCTGTTAACAGTTCAACCCAATATATGATTTTGCAACATTTGCCAAGTATTTCAGCTCAAATCGATAGATATAGAAATATACTTTATTAAAATTAATTGAACAAAAGTTATTTTCAAGCTCGCTGGAAATGAGCAACACTAAATTAATTGTCGATAATGATACTTTATAAAGTTGTTGGTTCAGATACAGTTCAAAAATTAATCAATTAATTAAAAGTTTTTTAAAGAAGTTATAAATGATGCGTCATTTTTTATTTAGACGCCATGATCCTGTAAAATGGAGAAAGCTGCTCTAGAACGAAAGGAGAAACTTTTGTAACACGTCTTTTGTTTACTACGTCATTAGAAATTTTTATTTTTCCATACGTTTTTTTTTCATATAGCTCGTGTGGTTTGATAACATACTGAGTTTGGAAAGACTAAACATATAAGTACGGATTTTATTGTAACGAACTTCAATTTACAATTCTTTATTCGGTGCAATATACGATTAACAATTCACAATTATTTACAAAGTCATTAATAAAGATGCCGCTGCAGTGATCATTTAGTACAATTACTACTGTGTTACTAACACTAATTAGACTGCGTAATTTATCTACACATGTACTTAATTTATACAGATATTAAGCGTATCTATTTTAAAAATTAATTGAATAATTTTTTTGTAATGTTTGCGGGTTTGTACTAAAACTGTTCTATCTCAATTTATTTACACATTAGGAGTGTTTATTTTTACAATTTTAACAATTTAGTGGCTGTTTCGTATAGATTAGTACACGGACTGAAACTGAACACCCTAACGGATCGTACGGCTTATATGTGTAGCTTAGCTTTAAAAAACTTCTAGAAATGATAAGGTGTTTCTAGATCTATCTCCTTTGTTTCTTTATATTCGTTCTTTGTGGCTATCAATCACTATTTGTTTTATTACTATGCAAATTTGTAATTTTTTTTCTAAAGTGTAATAGACTAGCCCTTCCTTGCAACAAAAAAAAACGCTGTGGTGTGCGATTTTATTTCAAATTACACACAACGTTAATTCTAGGATAATTGCAGTATGTTTTAATACTGGTTTTAAAAATTTGTGAACCTAATCACAACCAGATTACTTTAAACGTCGTTTAACTAATCTAGGTTTTGTTTTACTCTATGCCTTCGTTGAACAAGAAAAAATGCTTGTGGTGTGTAATTTTTTGTATTCAAGTTCTTAAATTACACAACAGAAAATTCTTTCAACGTTAATTGTAAAATAACTGCAAGTGGTTTTAAAAATTTGTGGATTTTTTTCCTCAAGTACCTGCAGGTTTTAAGATTGTCGAGTGCCCACGTACAATTATATTTCAAATTACACAAAACGTTAATTTTAAGATAACTGCAGTACTGTTTCAATACTGAAATGAATTAAAAAACAGTATGTAAGCAAAAATAATGGTGCTCTCAGCAACATAACGAATTTTGGTTCATTGTTCGAAAAATTGCAAGATTTCGAATTTGCTTTATTTTCTGAAAAAATTGTAAATGTCTAATTTTATAGCTATTTACCTTAGGTCATGAATCAAAACGTAAATAAATATGATTTTAACAACTGCTTCCAAAAGCAATTCGCTATGTAATTATTTTGATTGCATAGGAATAAATGCTCTTGCAATTTTGCATTATTCTGAAACTTGCTTATTAATCATGTTTTATAACATTTTGTATACACTTTTTCTATACATAAAAATAACAACTTTTACAGTTTGTTTTTGCTTACGTCAGAACATATTTATGTATAAATAGTCAATAAATCTCTACAAATATTAATTATAAAGTAATTTAGCTAGTGAACGAAGTTAGTAGTGATATTTGAAAGTTAACAATGAAGTTGAAAATAGATATAAACAATCATGCTCTGCTTAAAAGAGGGTGTTCAACGTTTGTTCCCGTTCCGGACTTTATAGCTATCCACATTTTGATTCAGTATTACGCTACAATTCCATTCAGTTTCCAATTGCATTAAAGGCAGAATTTTAATTCTAAATATTTTATGTATTTTGATGTTAATAATTTATATGGGGCTGCAATATCTGAATATCTTCCATATGGAGAATTTGAATTTTTGATGGCACCAGTCCAGATATAGTACGTTTAGACATACTTAATATTCCCGATGATTCTGATGTAGGATACATTTTTGAATGCAATTTACACTACCCACCATCTTTACATGAAATTTACAATGACTTACCTTTGGCGCCTGAACATATGTTGATATTGTAAAAAACATGTAAAATAATAAATAGACTGTGATTGCTAAATGTTTTATTGTTTTTTTTCTTTTTCATAATTTGTAAAGGTACTGTAATAAAGTAATTATAATATTTTTATGCTGTTTGAGAGCGAATTGTATTTGACTATCTTATCATGAAATATAAGGCAATGACAAGATGTATTTGGCAAAACGTTTCTGCTAGTTTCAAATTCTAATCTAATATCGACAGTACCAGATTTTAACGCTTCGTTTTGTCTAGAACAATCTATAACTACTAATGGCGCAATACTTCGTAAATTTTCAGGATTAAAAAGTGGTTCATTTTCCTTTTTGTAGTATGATTGCTGAAACTGGGCATACATCTCATATAACAACGCAGTCTGTTTATTCTCGAACTTCAAATTTAAGTTATCGTACGGGAAAATTTCTGAATTTAAATATAGTTTCATGTTGGTTAAATAGCAATGATCAAAGCGACTGTAGTTGCTCATGTATCTATTTTTTCGGTTGGTTTGGAAACCAACAATCACAAATCTTGGTTTTTCTAATTGTGTTGTTGTTTTAATGTTCCATGTATGACGTTTCGTTTCTTGTAGAAGTTGATATTCATGCAACTCCCATCCTCTAAACGGAATATGCAAATCCTAATTTTGTGCAACGCATTCTATTAAATTAATTCGTTGAATATCATCAACGGCTACATGCGGCATTTTCTATAAAACTTTGTTTAAAACAAATTTTAGTTCTTCATCAAGTGTAAGATTAATTATAGCATTAGTATCAAAACTAGAACGTAGTAAAACTAACTCATGGCGGAGGTATAAAATAATTTTTTTAAAATCTTCGCATAATCCGAGAACCATTGAAAGGTTTATTGCAACGTTAAAATTCCCATTGGCATCAACTATTTGCGAATCATCCATAGGAAACCACCCAGCGTTTTGTAAATGTTTACTTTGATTGCTATTATATGAAACATATCCCTTCATTATAGACGTTAATCCAGGATACCGAACGCGATCTACAATGACACCGCCAATTTCATATCTAATTTCATCAAAAAGCTGCAAAACCCCATTATTTACAAACTTTGCTGTCTGAGACGGCGTTCCATTTGTTTTAATTAATTTGCCTTCTATGTACAGCATACCCTTCGATGGTAAGGTGTAAACATCTTGTTGTTGTATAAGGATTCGAATTTCATGATTATTATTTAAAGATGTGTTAGCATAAGGCTGATGAGTATGTTTTTCAATATTAACAATTGCATTGTCGAAGTAAACTTTTTCACGCACGTTCAGTATTTCACTATTCATTCTACTTTTTAATTAAATAAATGCAGTCCTAACGATTGTAGAAACTGCCGGTTTTGTGTTGTTAACGGTCTTGAAGCAATCAATCCAGTGTCGATTGCTTTGAAATTTCCAGCATTTATAGCAATTCTTGACATGTTGCGTGCATTATACTTAATACCCATGGCTATTGCAGATTTTTTTTAAGTGCAACCTTACAGTTAGCAGTTCTCCTCTGAAATTAACTAAATTTCCATCTTGATCTAACACTTTAACTATTATTTCATTTATTATACGTGACCTGATTGGTAGATATACAATCGTAGGTGGGCACTCAACAATTTTAAAACCTGCAAGTACTTGAGGAAAAAATTAATGTATTACATGCTGTAGCATTTTCAAATGCTACGTTTGCAAAATAACCCCAATAATTACTTTTATTATGTAGTCATACATAACCTCTAATATATGCAACACACTTTACAATCTCTATTACGCATTTGGTATATTTAATCAGCTATAATTAATACATTATAACATAATAATTACATCTCAACAATTGATTCAGTTGTTGTTTACAACATTCAATTTATATTCTTATTTGATTTAATAAAAATTCATTATTACATGTATAATGTAGATAAATAAATACATCCCTAATTTACATCTTTATAAAATATTTGGTAATATGTGCAGCCATCTGCCGTAAATATACGAAGTTACGAATGTGTCGTAGTATAAGACAACTTGTTCTTAATCACAAGAGCAGTCTAAGGTCGCTTCTCATCAAACTAACATTGCTCGTTTAGCGTCCTCTGACCTTAGGATCAGGATAGTGAAAGAGGTGAGTGAAGCGTCGAGAATGAGGTACGTGATGATTCCTTAGGGAATTAACAATGCGCTTTTCGGTACGTTAGTTCAGAATCCAATATTACAATTCGTTTAAGATGCACACACATGATTGCTAGTCTGGTTTTTGAAGAATCGCCGTGATATTTATTTACATCTATCTTGGATGCTCGTAATTTCAATGCAGTATAATTGCTTGGTACAAAATTGCAAGATTTCACCTTGTTTAATTTAAATAAATGGATTAATTATCTGTGAAGATGCATGGTCAAAGTCCGATCAGCCATACTTCGTTTCATAAACAGCACGTAATCGATACATAAATCTGGTTGGTATAACAGGTGTTGAACTGGATTGTCAAAGGTGCGTACTCTTTATAATTTTGTTCGAAAGATGTCACTTGTCAACTTCGTTTTGTTTACATTCTAATAATGGTATTATAAAATCCAATACGGCTATAAATATTTCATGAAATTTAAGTGAATTTAAAAATTAGAAACAGGGTGTATTTCGCATTGATCATGTGATTTGATAATATTGATCAATACATTTAAACATAACCCTAGTTATAGTTTAACTAATTATAACTTGCTATAACAGCTATCAAGTAAATTTTTATATTGTTCACTTCTTATTATGATTAAAGAGAGACATTATAATACTCTAGTGAGTTTATATTGAAGCTTATTTGTTTATCAACATTGCATACTTCAAATTATATTAATAAATAACTTGTATAAATCATACAGCTGATTTAATTTTTGACTAAATATATATTTGCTTCTTTTGTCATCTGATTATGAAACGTTGCTCAATTTATTTTCTATATTAATGTACTTAAAATCTATACATTCTAATTGTGAGTAGTTAACGGATTCGATTTCTACATAAAATAATAGTTGTTGCATTTTATTAGAATCAAACGTTAAGGTTTAGGATTATCGTGAAACTTAAAATCAAGAGAGTTATATTTTCATTTTCTATATATTTAAAGGAAGTTAAGTTACTATTGCACAAACATTTTTAAATACCTGAATTATAAATACGTTTCATTTTTACTATAACATATAAATTTGTTAAAGCATATTATACTACATTATACTTTTCAAAGAAACCTAGAACACTTTTACTTAAACTAAAGGTATACAATCTTTGAGTATATTAAATACTTTCAAAAACGTTAATGCTACAAGATATAAAGGTACTTACAATATCATGTTATTTTGAAATATATTAAAGGAGCAAACTGCTGCCTCATATGTTATATTTTTAATCTTGTAATTTATTTCAGGTATCACATCGTTGTAGTTAACTTTTGGGTTCTGCATTCCCCTTTTTTCTGAATGTAGTGGCGCTCAATATTTTGTTAATTTTTTTTAATATCAATTCCCACCCCTGAACCATTGCTTTCTACCGCTTAGAGTAAAGTCTAGAGCATAGCACCGGTAACATCCAATTCCCCTGAAAAAGGTTTGGTTGTAATGAGCTGGTTTACTAATTAAGTAGGATCCACTTGCAATATTACAGTCGATTAAAACTGCATCCACTTTACAAATGTTGATCGAGTAGTCTGCTTGATGCGTGGCATATGCTAGCAATTTTCGTGAATTGAAACCGAGAAGAGAACCAATTGAATCCTTTTTGGTAAAATCCATATCTTTACTACATTTAATACTACATTTAAGTGTATTATCGTCAGCTGTAATTTCTATATACACTGGCGTCTTTCTAGCGCTTTGTGATTATTCCATACGACCACGTCAACCTTTTATCGCCTAAAGCTTTTTGAAGATATTTACTAATTTCTCTAATCTCATAAGTACCTTCAGGTATTTTTATGAATTCTCCGTTAGGTCCTTTAATAAAATTTATTATTTATTACTTTTTCAACGTTTGGAATTGTGTTATAAGACTCAAAATTTATTAATCCTAATAGGTACTAAGAATCATTATCCAAGTTTATAGGCGGATTAAAGTTGCTTGTTAAAACTGAAGTGTTTCCCGTTAGAGTAAAAGTGTACGACATGACAACTTCATACACAGTTCTATGTATTGTTTAGAAATTGTAAGGATAAATGTCCGCAAAACACAGTACCGTACGATTGTTCTTGGTTAATGTTATGAAGAATTTTACATTTCCTCCTGTAAAAATATTGAGGCGAAACTACGATAGCTAATTAGGAGAAAAAAGTGGACTGTATATAAAATTCAGTGATAATTGAACAAACAACAGATAATTAATGTTTTTAATCAGATCAAGCGTTTACTAAAAGCACTCACCTGGTATTTATGAAGCCGTGCCAACCAAAAAACGATGTAACATCCACTATGTTTTGCGGGTGTAGCGAAGCACATTTCTGTCAATAGCGGTACTGAAGAACAGCGGTTCTTCCAATTAGGAGCTCTACGTAAACATGTAAACCAGCGATGCGGACTGTTCGAACGACAAATCGATTCTCTCTTGCTTCGTGGATTTTCCAGTCAATACTGTTCTTGCACATGCGGAATAACACAGAGTTTTATCACTTGCGGCACTTGTTGGCGCGTACTTCTAGTAAACCATGCAAATTTTACTAACAAATTTAAATATACCGAAGCGAACGTAAAATAATCAACAAATTCAATGTAACATGAATTTAGCTTTAATTATTTACAATATAAACGGAACAGTGACAGATGTAGACTGCAAATTTCAAGGAAATCTGTAGGTTAGTTCAGGCTTTACTGGCGCGACACCGTCTTCAACTAACAATTCCTTTGATACTGTTGTTACCAGGAAAACGATTGTTCCGGATAGTTCCCCGTACTTGCGGCTATCCCAAATTCTCATCACCTCGTACTCTACTTTTATCTACCATATCTTAAGAATACCCATCAGCTTTTTATTAAACAAATCTTCAAATTGAGAGCCTTTCTCAAAATAAGACTTCATTACTGCAGTGACTGTATAACCCTCCACAATTTTTTTCTACCTTTTCGTATATTATAAATAATTTCAAATAAAATTCCATTTAAATTTAAACTCTATTAACGGGAAATTTTGACAATATAGTTTCACGTACACTGACCTTAAAAAAAGGAAACGTAATCTACCACTGGTCAGGTATTATTAACAGAACCCATTCAAAAAACCTTAATCGCTGAATATAATACTATTATTCCATTGTTCTAATTACTTAAATTGCTTTATCCGTAAATTTGAAATCGCATTTACTTGGAAACGCCATTCAAAACAATACATAGAAAAACAGCGCAATGTGTTTTTGCCGAAATCAGGTGTAGCTAATTTTTTTGAACTAAAGGTTTCCGTCATTACTAATCCCTTCAAGAACAGGTAGTATCAGCTTCCTCTGTGCAATCGTATTAAAAAAGCAGCAGTATGTTTACAACCACCTTCGAAAGCTACACAATCGTTTCACTTTACTTCATCCATGGTTTTCTGTAATTCAGTGATGATGAACAGAGCTCCAGAAATTTTAGATTTTACTTTATATTCCAGTGTTATCTTTAGCCTACACAATATATCAACCCGCTTTAGGTTTTAATTGAACGTATACATTAGCATTATCTTCACAGTTTTGTCTTGATCAAGCATCAGCAGTACGTATAGATTGGTAGTTTCAGCTTTGATATAGTTTATATTACACATGACATACAACTTTTTTTTTCTACGACTGTTTTGGAACGAGCCTATTTTAGGTGTGTTTTTGATAGAGAAATCTACTACATTCTATACAGGATTTTATTCCCGCACTCGTTGCTAGGCAAGTTGCTAAGCAACCAGTGCGGGAATGTACAATTTGCACGGTTGCGCTTATATTTCTATTAATCAAGCAGCCCTGCACTTGCATCTTATTTCCAATGACGGCCGAGTTTTCAAAGGTGGGCTATGAAACAAATAATAAACCAACAAATGTCAAATAAATAATTTCATACTGTGAAAGCGTTTAAAATCTTAAAGTATTTGCAAAGTCTTTAAAAAATGGCTAGTGATAGTGAAAGCGATCTAGAACCGACGCCTCCAAATATTGTGGTGCAAATGCAACTACATTAAATTTATTACCGGAAATTACCAAAAAAAATATGAGACTGCTTATAAATCGTTTATGGATTGGCGAAGAGATCAAAAGACAACATCTTATTCTGAAAATGTTTTAATTGCGTACTTTAATGAATTATCTAATAAGTATAAGGCTCCGACTTTGTGGACGCATTATTCTATGTTGAGAACATGTCTCACCATCCATCATAATGTAGATATATCAAAGTATGGAAAATTAAGAGCGTTTCTCAAACGGAAGCCAAGCGGTTAGAAATCGAAAAAACCAAACATTTTTACAACAGGGGAAATAAATAAATTTATTACTGAGGCTCCGGATCAACAGTTTCTTCTGACAAAAGTATGTAATATTAACTTAGGAGAATAATGCGTGTTTATAGCTATTTTATATTGTTACAGACTGCATTAATTATGGAATTATGGGTGTTTGCGCAGACAGGAATTACATGAGATGAAGATTACTCATTTCACGGAATTGGGTTCTGCGATATTAGTTACAGTTCCCGACACGAAAACAAAATTATACGCAGCTTTACGATGACGAGTAATTTTATGAAATCACAAAAGATACTGGAATCTACGTCCATCAAATGTTTGCGATCCTAGTTTTTCTTAAATTATCAGAAAGGAAAATGCACCACACAGAAAGTGGGTATCAATAAATTTGGTGCTATGGGAAAGCAAATTGCAACGTATTTAAAACTACCCAATCCGGAATTATATACTGGTCATTGCTTCCGGAGATCTTCCGCCACTATTCTTGTAGATGCTGGAGAAGATATAACATCTTTAAAAGGCACGGTGGCTGGAAATCAACATCAGCCGCCGAAAACTATATAGCCGATTCTTTAACAAATAAGTTGAATGTAGGCAACATAATACAAAATTCAATTGATGGCACATCAAATGTTCCATCAACGTCCAAAGACAAGAATTTCCAACGTCAAGAAAATTTAGTTTTTGGGAAAACATATTCTACAATGACGTTTAATAATTGCAATGTAACCTTTAATATTGTTAATAATAATGAATCTAAAAACTAAACCTAAATCAATTTATTTACTTTTATTATGATAAGTTTGTACTTTTCTTTGAATTTATGTATATTCACAAACGATAATAAACTTATGATATTAATAAAATGTATACTCCTATACTTACCATGTATTTTATAATATTAACAAAAGAGGTATCACATTTAAAAGTACAACAGTCGTAGAAAAGTATAGTGTACAACACGCATGGAATGCCCATTTCTCACTCGTATGATTTGCAGCACTCGCTTTCAGCTCGTGCTGCAATTTATCATACTCGTGAGAAATGTGCATCATTCCATGCTCGTTGTACAATATACTATTTTCTACGACTGTTTTGGAACGAGCCTATTTTAGGTGTGTTTTGATAGAGAAATCTACTACATTCTATACAGGTTTTTATTCCCGCACTCGTTGCTAGGCAAGTTGCTAAGCAACCAGTGCGGGAATGTTCAATTTGCACGGTTGCGCTTATATTTCTATTAATCAAGTAGCCCTGCACTTGCATCTTATTTCCAATGACGGCCGAGTTTTCAAAGGTGGGCTATGAAACAAATAATAGACCAACAAATGTCAAATAAATAATTTCATACTGTGAAAGCGTTTAAAACCTTAAAGTATTTGCAAAGTCTTTAAAAATGGCTAGTGATAGTGAAATCGAACTAGAACCGACGCCTCCAAATATTGTGGAAGCTGCAAATGCAACTACATTAAATTTAGTACCGGAAATTACAAAAAAAAATATGAGACTGCTTATAAATCGTTTATGGATTGGCGAAGAGATCAAAAGACAACATCTTATTCTGAAAATGTTTTAATTGCGTACTTTAATGAATTGTCTAATAAGTACTAAGAATCATTATCCAAGTTTATAGGCGGATTAAAGTTGCTTGTTAAAACTGAAGTGTTTCCCGTTAGAGTAAAAGTGTACGACATGACAACTTCATACACAGTTCTATGTATTGTTTAGAAATTGTAAGGATAAATGTCCGCAAAACACAGTACCGTACGATTGTTCTTGGTTAATGTTATGAAGAATTTTACATTTCCTCCTGTAAAATATTGAGGCGAAACTAGATAGCTAATTGGAGAAAAAGTGGACTGTATATAAAATTCAGTGATAATTGAACAAACAACAGATAATCAATGTTTTAATCAGATCAAGCGTTTACTAAAAGCACTCACCTGGTATTTATGAAGCCGTGCCAACCAAAAACGATGTAACATCCACTATGTTTTGCGGGTGTAGCGAAGCACATTTCTGTCAATAGCGGTACTGAAGAACAGCGGTTCTTCCAATTAGGAGCTCTACGTAAACATGTAAACCAGCGATGCGGACTGTTCGAACGACAAATCGATTCTCTCTTGCTTCGTGGATTTTCCAGTCAATACTGTTCTTGCACATGCGGAATAACACAGAGTTTTATCACTTGCGGCACTTGTTGGCGCGTACTTCTAGTAAACCATGCAAATTTTACTAACAAATTTAAATATACCGAAGCGAACGTAAAATAATCAACAAATTCAATGTAACATGAATTTAGCTTTAATTATTTACAATATAAACGGAACAGTGACAGATGCAGACTGCAAATTTCAAGGAAATCTGTAGGTTAGTTCAGGCTTTACTGGCGCGACACCGTCTTCAACTAACAATTCCTTTGATACTGTTGTTACCAGGAAAACGATTGTTCCGGATAGTTCCCCGTACTTGCGGCTTTCCCAAATTCTCATCACCTCGTACTCTACTTTTATCTACCATATCTTAAGAATACCCATCAGCTTTCTATTAAACAAATCTTCAAATTGAGAGCCTTTCTCAAAATAAGACTTCATTACTGCAGTGACTGTATAACCCTCCACAATTTTTTCTACCTTTTCGTATATTATAAATAATTTCAAATAAAATTCCATTTAAATTTAAACTCTATTAACGGGAAATTTTGACAATATAGTTTCACGTACACTGACCTTAAAAAGGAAACGTAATCTACCACTGGTCAGGTATTATTAACATGAACCCATTCAAAAACCTTAATCGCTGAATATAATACTATTATTCCATTGTTCCTAATTACTTCCAAATTGCTTTATCTGGAGAAATATAAATGCTTTACTTGAAAGCCGATGTGGAAATCAACATCAGCCGCCGAAAACTATAAGCCGATTCTTTAACAAATAAGTTGAATGTAGGCAACATAATACAAAATTAATTGATGGCAACATCAAATGTTCCATCAACGTCCAAAACAAGAATTTCCAACGTCAAGAAAATTTAGTTTTGGGAAAACATATCTCTACAATGACGTTTAATAATTGCAATGTAACCTTTAATATTGTTAATAATAACTGAATCTAAAACTAAACCTAAATCAATTTATTTACTTTTATTATGATAAGTTTGTACTTTTCTTTGAATTTATGTATATTCACAAACGATAATAAACTTATGATATTAATAAAATGTATACTCCTATACTTACCATGTATTTTATAATATTAACAAAGAGGTATCACCATTTAAAAGTAGTTTTACAGTCGTAGAAAAGTATAGTGTACACACGCATGGAATGCTCCATTTCTCACTCGTATGATTTGCAGCACTCGCTTTCAGCTCGTGCTGCAATTGTATTCATACTCGTGAAAATGTGCATCATTCCATGCTCGTTGTACAATATACTATTTTCTACGACTGTTTTGGAACGAGCCTATTTTAGGTGTGTTTTGATAGAGAAATCTACTACATTCTATACAGGTTTTATTCCCGCACTCGTTGCTAGGCAAGTTGCTAAGCAACCAGTGCGGAATGTTCAATTTGCACGGTTGCGCTTATATTTCTATTAATCAAGTAGCCCTGCACTTGCATCTTATTTCCAATGACGGCCGAGTTTTCAAAGGTGGGCTATGAAACAAATAATAGACCAACAAATGTCAAATAAATAATTTCATACTGTGAAAGCGTTTAAAACCTTAAAGTATTTGCAAAGTCTTTAAAAAATGGCTAGTGATAGTGAAATCGAACTAGAACCGACGCCTCCAAATATTGTGGAAGCTGCAAATGCAACTACATTAAATTTAGTACCGGAAATTACAAAAAAAAAAATATGAGACTGCTTATAAATCGTTTATGGATTGGCGAAGAGATCAAAAGACAACATCTTATTCTGAAAATGTTTTAATTGCGTACTTTAATGAATTGTCTAATAAGTATAAATCTCCGACATTGTGGACGCATTATTCTATGTTGAGAACAAGTCTCACCATCCATCATAATGTAGATATATCAAAGTATGGAAAATTAAGAGCGTTTCTCAAACGGAAGTCAAGCGGTTAGAAATCGAAAAAATCAAAAATTTTTACAACAGAGGAAATAAATAAATTTATTACTGAGGCTCCGGATCAACAGTTTCTTCTGACAAAAGTATGTAATATTAACTTAGGAGAATAATGCGTATTCATAGCTATTTTTATATTGTTACAGACTGCATTAATTATGGGAATTATGGGTGTTTGCCGCAGACACGAATTACATCAGATGAAGATTACTCATTTTACGGAATTGGGTTCTGCGATATTAGTTACAGTTCCCGACACGAAAACAAAATTATACGCAGCTTTACGATAACGAGTAATTTTATGAAATCACAAAAAGATACTGGAATCTACGTCCATCAAATGTTTGCGATCCTAGTTTTTTTTTAAATTATCAGAAAGGAAAATGCACCACACAGAAAGTGGGTATCAATAAATTTGGTGCTATGGGAAAGCAAATTGCAACGTATTTAAAACTACCCAATCCGGAATTATATACTGGTCATTGCTTCCGGAGATCTTCCGCCACTATTCTTGTAGATGCTGGAGAAGATATAACATCTTTAAAAAGGCACGGTGGCTGGAAATCAACATCAGTCGCCGAAAACTATATAGCCGATTCTTTAACAAATAAGTTGAATGTAGGCAACATAATACAAAATTCAATTGATGGCACATCAAATGTTCCATCAACGTCCAAAGACAAGAATTTCCAACGTCAAGAAAATTTAGTTTTTGGAAAAACACCTTCTACAATGACGTTTAATAATTGCAATGTAACCTTTAATATTGTTAATAATAATGAATCTAAAAACTAAACTTAAATCAATTTATTTACTTTTATTATGATAAATTTGTACTTTTCTTTGAATTTATGTATATTCACAAACGATAATAAACTTATGATATTAATAAAATGTATACTCCTATACTTACCATGTATTTTATAATATTAACAAAAGAGGTATCACATTTAAAAAGTACGTACTACAGTCGTAGAAAAAGTATAGTGTACAACACGATGGAATGCCATTTCTCACTCGTATGATTTGCAGCACTCGCTTTCAGCTCGTGCTGCAATTTATCATACTCGTGAGAAATGGGCATCATTCCATGCTCTTGTACAATATACTATTGTCACACAGTAAAACAAATCACGCTGAAGCAGGAACAAAACACACGATTTGAGTCGAATCAATCAACTCCAGACAGTTCCTGTGATTTCTTGCATTACTCTTGATAGCTACGGGGTGAGGTGCCGACACAGAGCGTTAATGAACGAATTCTTTTTACACAACATTCTACGATGAATTTTAAAGTTCAATTGATTTAACTGACCTGAGTTTGTGTGAATGATTTTTATGTCAGAACTCTAACCTCTAAACCGAAAATAAAATACAATCGAATTTACTAAATTAGCATATTAATGCTATATCAATAATAATGAATTGCATGCATTCGTGTTGCCGAAACTCTAGTAAGTGGTATGGTATTTTTTTTAATATTTAAAAATGATAAATATTTGTAAATTTATAGCTTGTAGGTAGCTACTAGTTGTTCTTGTTGTCAAGTCCATTTAATTATTATTGCAACTCGCCTTCAATTAACGTTTTGTATATAGTAAAACTAGTTCGTTCCCGCACTGCGCTTTATTTGATTGTACAAGACGGATTTTCGATGGTTACCTAGAAGCTCCGAATCGTTTTTTATTGATTTGAATAATAACAAAGCCTATATGTATAAATATTTTGAACGCAGACGCAACCGTTTGTTTTTCAAGCTCTCCTATAAGTTATTGATTTTGCATTGATGGTATAATCTGCTTACACTATTAACTACTTGATCACTTTTCTTACGAGTCATGTCTATTAATAGTCGCTAAAATCTCATAGGTACCAGAGATGAAATGGGTCGTGGGTAAAGTGGGTCAGTGGGTCCAAGAGGTCACTTTTTTGTTTGGGTTACCGGGTCAATGGGTCATGTGTATGACCCAAATTGGACCCGGTAACCCAAATTGACCCGACGGCCCAAATTGTTCCGGCGACCCAAATTGATCCGGTAACTTAAATTGACCCGGTGACCGACATTGATCCAGTGATCCAAATTAATAAAGTGACAGATTGGCTTTCTCTCAGGTCAGTTTGTTAAGTACGTTCACAAAATTATACATAAAGTTATTGGTTCACAGTTAGTTACTTTCTATAGGCACTTTAGATATTAAACAGCAGACCGAAGAAGAACTGCGGAATTTTATAAGTAACGAAGAACGCACTTGTAAAAGTTTAATTGGTCCCTTTAATGGGGATAAGAATAATGATGAAGCACGATTTGATCCGTTAAAATGGTGGCGTGTTAATACAAAGAAGTACCTGCTTCTAAGCAAATTTGCCAAAAAAAATCCTAGTAATTCCAGCTTCATCTGCTGAGTCAGAGAGACATTTTTCTGGTGCTGGAAAACAACACGCAAGGATAGGGCACGACTCAAGGCTGATGCCGTAGAAAGTCAACTTATTGTTTCAGAATCTTTAAAAAACGGAATTTTAAAAATATAACCTAGTCATCATAAATTCATAAGTGATGTAACCTTCGTTTATTACGTAGGTTTATGAGATAATTTGTATTTATATATTAAAATTCTTTCTTATTTTTAGTGCTTTTGTTTACATTTTATGTGATTATTTAAAATAAATAAAGTATTTTGTTGATGACAATATTTGATAAGCGTAGACGTAAATTATCTTGGGTCTATGGGTCTATTTGGGTCACCGGGTCAATTTCGGTCACCTTATCAATTTAGGTCACCGGGTCAATTTTGGTCAGTGGGTCAATGGGTCGTGGGTCACATACCTATTTGGGTCCCTGGGTCATGGGTCACTCTTTCGGTGACCCATTTCGTCTCTGATAGGTATCACTTAAATACACGTGTCTATTATAGTATCGTATGAGAGGGGCATTTTTTTTCAGTTTCCTTAAATGGAAAACCCACTGGTACTTGCTAGTCCAAGAGCAACAGTCTAATAAGAGTAAACTAACGATCTATTTGATTTATTTTTTTGACAGCTTACACCCGTTGGATGAATAGCTTTTAGTTAACAGTAAAGTACCAAATCACAAAATTATGTTCATATATGTACTATGACAAACTTTTTACGTCATAATATAGAAAAAACGTTTAAGTGGTGAAGTTTTGCCTAAAAGCGCCGTCTAGATGTTAATGGAAGATATTTCCTTCTTAAGTCCGCCCAAAGATGTAGAAGATGAAATCAATGGCTAAAGTAAATTGAAAAATTTCGGAATAAAAAATACATAGGCCGGGGTTGACCGCGTATGAATGAGCGATGGGATAAAGATTACAGAGTCAATTTTAAAATGGAAGAGTGCTCCACCTAACCAGGAATTAAAGTAAAGGAAATTAGGTCAGGGCTCCTTAAAATGAAGAATGAAACTTAACGAAAATTATTAACTTCTGCTGTCCAAAAGTTTTACATGAAAAATACTAATCTTTGCAGAGCACTCCGAGTACACCAACTTTTTCATTTTTATAATTCTGTAAATTAAAATAAGTAAAGCACTCACTTGCTTTTACATCAAATTGAATAAATTAGAAATAGAAAAGCTACTTGAAACCAACAACTAGTGAAACTCTAGCTAACTCGCTAATTTCATACCATATCAATTATTAGAAAATATGAAATTTATACACATATAATTTTAAAACAGAATTATTTGTTTACCTTTGGATCCACCTTTAGAATAAGAAGATTATCGGCCTTGTACAAATAATTGCTGCACATAAGACGAGCGGGCCAGGAAGAAAAAAGCGACATCAGTAACAGCATTCGACCCACTTGGATAACAGAGAAGGAGAGGAAAAATATTAAAGCCGCATTAGCACTTCAGTAACATAATTCGACCGATTTAGAATAACAGTGAAGGAGAGGAAAGAAAATAAATGTCGTGGCTCTAACGCAGCCGGTGATTTGGGGAGGGTAAAAAAACAAAAAACACTCAACCCAATTCGCTCTAGAAAAAATGATTAGTGTATATACAAAATAGACATGCGGACAGAACACTAATATGTCCAATACAACAAAGTACAGCACTCAACTAACAATACAGAAAAGAAACAAAACGTTTAGGTGGTCTATTCCAACATACCCACACTTATTATACTCAGTGACACATACAAATAAGAAAAATATAAGCTATAAATATGAAGATAACACTAATAAGAATCGTATTTACTTATTTACTACGTTTGCCGATAACGATGACGAGCTCGCATCACCAGCCTGGGACACAAAATAAATATTTAGAAAAGTACGCTTAGGCGCAATCAACCAACCAAAACCAATAGCGAATTAAATACCACTGCTGATAGATAATTATCAAGTCTATATATAACTTCGAAATCAATAATCTCAGTTATCTATCATTATTAAAACAGTATCGCCCAAAAACTATATTAACATTCTTGTTCTAATGATAGCATTACATAATCAAAAAATGGTTTGTTTATTAATTTCTTAATATTTACCTAGTACAAGTCGATCCAGGTACTGCAAGTCATTAAAGCAATCGTAAAAGATGTTTCTTTAAGTAAACTGTTAAGGGTCTTTAGCAGTAGCAACGTACTATCTCATAAAAATTTAACTTATGGATAACGCCAGCCAAGCGGAATGTGTTTTAACGACAATGCGAAGTCTCTGCAAGTTACATATCTCCCAAATCAATAAATATATATATATATATATATATATATATATATATACCAGACATGAGAACTGATGTAAATACATTGTATTCTAAACGTAACCTAACTCTGCAGGTGCAGGTCACAATAGAATGTAAGAAATTTATTATCAGAATTAAGATTGTTACTTTGTATTGTATAAGTGAATAAAAAATAGCAGACATGAGCTCTGCAATTCCCACAAGCAATGTGAGGGGCAGGGACAGCATAAATACCCTAAGGAGCGCAAGATGGTCAGTCAGTCTAGAACTTCACAGCTTTAACATTGTTGGTTGTTCTAGGTACGCTAAATTAGTTTAATTAAATTTAAATAGTGAAAGTAATAAAAAGTAAATTTTGGTTGTTAAAAGTGTTATTAAGCATAACGCAGCCATTTGTTAATTTCCACTTGTAATTTCTGTTTTAAATAAATTTGTTAGAAGTTTTTGGAAGAATCTTTTTAAAAAGTCGCTCCAAGAGGCCCACAATTTAACTGACGCAGTCGGATCGGATACCAGAAGGGCACTATTTAATCAAAATCGAGGAGCTGGTGATCGTGAATCTTAATTCTTTATCTGGAGAACAAACAAAAATTGGACAAGGTACAAAATCTGATGGAACTGGCAATGAAAATTATGTAAGTTTATTTATTCTAAACATTTTCAACTTTGATATTAGCTAGAAAACAACAAAGAATTATTTACGCATTTTTGCATAATTTATTATTACATTTTATCGCAATTACTAATGAAAGCAAACTCATTTTAACAAAGGAATTATATTTACGCATTTATGCACGAGTACTACAATTTATTACAATTTAAATAGAAACAAATTCCGCAAAGTCTGAAGCCTAAAGTATAATTAGAACAAAAGTTAGGTACAGTATATTACAACAATTATTACAGCAACTTAACTCCCATCACATTCTATAATTAAACACTTCAGTGCAACAATTAACTTTATTATTGAAATGATTTATTCAGCAAGCTTAAGATATAAATAGAACGCAATTATCAGTACCATTTTTGCCGCGATTATTACTAAAAAAATTTATTCAGAAAACTTAAAACTTTATAATTAGACATTATAAAAAGCATTCATGCACTTATTAATGCAACATTTAACGCAACTTTATCATTGCAACACTTAATTAATCAGCACAAAACTGAAATATAAACGTATAATTATAACGCGGTTATTACAGGAAATTACTACTTAGAAAAAAAACCTAAAACTCAATTCGCAACAATCGTAATATCTGCAAGTTATAAATACACTTTAATGCGACAGTAATTGACGAAACAATTGCCAAGCAGAAATTCTTAATTTAATTATAGCACTTGATAATTACATACAGAATATACATAAAACGACTCTTTAAATACTGTATACAATACAAACTGAATAACTCTCGACTTATACAAAAACAATACAAATTATACTAAAAGCAACCCTTAACAACTATGAATTCAGACATGAAGCTTTATCCTGAGAGCATTCCTTAATGCGACGGAAACCAAGCGTTGTTAGGGATCTTTATAACCGCGTGCCAAATATTTTTAAAATCCTTTTACAAACCAAGAGACAGCGAACGTAATGTTTTACTCCTACACCTGATAATCAGTAAGCTGACCGGCAGAACATTAACTCTGATTGCCAGTCGGGAAGATCTAATCGAATGGGAAGAATTCAAACATATTCTAATTGCATATTTTGGAGACAAACTGAACATCAAATGTCTGGTCCGCGATTTAATAAACCTACGAGTGGAAAATAACCAATCACCCTACCAATTCGATATGAAATGTCAAGATGTACGAAGTTTGATTTTGACAAAGTTAAAAATTGAGGAACCCGACCTAAACATAAGATTATTAAAGACGAAAATATACGACGAAATGGCCCTAGACACATACATCAAACCCTTACCTGAACCCCTATCGGACAAAATAAGATTCCAACATCACCAAAATTTAGAAGAGGCAATGAGCATAATTGTAGATGAAGAAAACGTAATGTACTACAGAAATAGAGTATACAACTCGCGAGACAAATATCCACACAATCAAAATTTACACCATTTAACGCGCAAACGAATCAACCGCGAATGAACAACCCAAACTTTAACACAAATTTCCACAATCAATTTGGACAATTTCCCAAGCAATTTTACAAAATCAGCATTTACACCAAAATTTAATCAAAATGTAAATCACCAAAATCAAACATTCGGCGCAAAACCCAACAGAAACGCACCGATGACGAATAACAACCCCAACGGTTATTACAAACCAACCCCTATGGACACTTCATTTGGTAGCACTAGCAAAATACAAAATAAATAGACCAAACTATAACCAAAAACGAAACTTTACTTCCAAAAAACTATTTCACCAAGAAATAGAAGATTTTGACAACCTAGACGCAATTAATGACGGAACTTCGAGTAGAGACGATAAAACAAATTACGAATGCCACAACCCCTATGAAAACTACGGAGAGGACGAAGAAGAAAATGCGTGCTCACATTTTCAGCTAGACCGATTCAAATACGACCACACGTAATTAATTTAAATAACATCAATCAACATATTTTATCCTACATAGAAATACCTCACGCAGAATTCAAATTACTAATCGATACTGGATCTTCAAAAACTTTAATTAGCCCCAGAACCGTACAAAAACATGATTTAGATTTTGTAGAAAGAGAACCCTTCAACATTAAGACAGCCCACAAAACGACAATACACCAATTTATAGCAAACATACCCCTAACAAAAACTTTTAATGTAAAAATGAAGCACAAATTTTGCATCTTTGAATTTAACGACAAATGCACGGATTTATAGGCACAGATCTTCTAAAAAAATTAGGAGCGAACATTGACATAAAAACCGATTACTGAGAACGAAACACGGACAAATTTCCATTAAATTTCAAAACAGTAATATTCAAACCGACTAAAAAATGCAATCGAACCCAGAAAGGAAAAACAAATAAAAGTTTTAATAAACTCAAAAACGACATAGGCATCATAAATCACATGACATACCAACAAGAGGTAGAAACACCCACCGCGTTAGTACAAATAAAAGACAGTTACGCCAATACAACAATTTCAAACTCAAACGATTTCCACATAGAAATATCATTGACAACCCCGATAAAAGTAGAAGAAGTAAATTTGAGCAAGATGGAAATAGACGAGGAATATGAAAACGATTCCAACCCTACAGAACACGACAGGATGTTAAAAGAAAATCTAATTAACATTCGTTTTAACGAAGATATTCATAACGAGGAGGAGAGAGCAATTAAAGACTTATGTTTTGAATACCGAGACATATTCCATTGTGAAGGAACACCATTAACTTTCACCATCATTGTGAAACATAACATTGAATTAACAGTCAATAAGCCAATATTCAACAAAGCATACCGACTACGAAGCAGATACACAGGTAGCAGGATATCATCCAACATTCAAACTCACCATGGAGCGGCCCCGTATTAATAGTACCCAAGAAGTTAGATGCCTCAGACAAACGCAAGTATACAATGGTCATCGATTACAGGAAATTAAACGAGAAAACGGTAGACGATAAATACCCGCTACCCAATATTACGGAAATCTTAGACAAACTAGGAAAGTGTCAATATTTTTCGACATTAAACCTTGCCTCAGGATATCACCAAATAACAGAGATGGACGAGAACGACACAACCAAAACAGCTTTTAGTACACCTAGAGGACATTATGATTACAAACGCATGCCGTTTGGATTAAATAACGCACCCGCTACTTTTCAAAGAGTAGTGGACAACTTTTTAAGAGAGAGACACAATGAAAAATGTCTTGTATACTTAAATGACATTATCGTATACTCAACATCCCTGACTGAACGTATCGAAAGATCACGAGAAGTTTTTAAACGATTACGAAAACCTCATTTTAAAGTTCAATTAGATAAAAGTGAATTTCTACACAAAAAGGAGAATCATTTTTGAGACACATAATAACACCTAATGGAGTTATGCCAAATCCAGATAAAACGAACGCAGTACTAAATTACCTCCTACCCAAAACTAATAAAGAAATTAAAGGATTATTAGGACTCGGTGGTTATTACCGAAAATTCATCAAAGGTTACGCACAAATAACCAAGCCATTAACGAATTGCTTAAAGAAAGGTAATAAGATCGAACACACCCCGGAATTTATTAAATCAGTAGAGAAAATTAAATGCATCCTTAGGAATCACCCTGTGTTAGAATATCCAGATTTTTTTAAACCTTTTATATTGACAACCGACGCATCGAATGTAGCATTAGGCTCAGTATTGAGCCAAGGAAAAGTAGGTAGCGATAAACCAATCGGCCACGCATCGCGGACACTAGATGAAACTGAACAAATATACAGCACAATTGAGAAAGAATTGTTAACAATAATATGGGCAATAAAATATTTTAGACCATCTCTTTATGGAAGATAATTCTATATATACACCGACCATAGACCATTAGTATGACTATGCAAACTCAAAGAACCAAATTCAAAATTACAATGATGGAGAATTAGACTAGAAGAGTATGACTATGAAATTATATACAAAAAGGAATTTATAATAATAACGCAAATGCATTAAGCAGAATTCAACTTAACGCAATAGCGCAATTAAAACGGAATCAATTATGGGTAACGTAGACGAAGCAGAGATAAGAGAAGACCCAGAAGAGATAGACACTATTCACTCGACACAAAACCAAGAACCAAAAACCGCAATTAAAATTTTAAATGAAGCTATCGACATAAAACCAAAGCAATTCATAATTACCGAAGTTTTAACCAACCCCAATCCAGTAAAATATAAAAAAACAGATAATAAAAAGATATATCAAATTCAAATAACAAAAGATGATAACGAAGAGCAGATAATAAAAATTAGGAATATACCCCAGAAAAAAAACCGTTTTTATTTTTATTTCAACACCGAACATTTATACAAGAGATTTTCAGAATTATACATTAGATTTTTTAATAACTCAGGACCCGAACTTATCAGATGTACACGGAAATTAATAACTTTATATGACCCTGACGAAATAAACGACGCAATTCGAAATCAATACAAAGGGAGAACCAACCATCGTGGAATCAACGAAACATTAAAACAACTAATTAGATGATATTACTTCAAAGACATGAAAGAATTAACCGCGGATTTTATCAACCAATGTGAATTATGCGACAAAGCGAAATACGACAGGTCACCCCCAAAAATACCGTTAATGATAACTAAAACACCAGATAAACCCTTTCAAAAACTACACGCAGACACTTTAGTAGTAGAAACGCAAAATTTTTTGACAATCGTAGACGCATTCACGAAAGTAGGCCAAACGATACCCATTGTTTCAAAAAATAGTATCGATGTAACTCAAGAATTCTTACAATACTTTACATTTTATGGCACACCCGAATCAATAACTTTAGTCAATGGAAGCGAATTCAAAAACGAAACAATACAAAATACCCTTGAACTTCACAAAATAAAAATTCATTTTATATCCGAAAATCACCCAGAGTCAAATGGACTAATTAAAAGATTGCACCTAACATTATTAAAACAAATGAGATTATTAAGATTAACCTAGAAGAAAGATCATATCACCAATTTAATGTCATACGCATTAATCGCCTACAACAACACAATCCACTCATCAACTAATTTTACACCTCTCGAACTAACACTAGGACACTCAGATTGCCGCAACCCTTACGATATACACTATAAAAAAGAAGTATACCAACAGTATGCAAAAGATCACAAAGAGAAATTAAAAATAACTGATGACACTGTAAAAGATAAATTAGATAACGATAAAGAACGTATTAGTTCGCAAACGACAAGTTCGCCCGATTAATACTAACAGACCAAGTCACAAGACAAAGAGGATTTATTAACGGACTAGGTAATATTATAAAAGCGATCACAGGTAACTTAGACAATCAAGACGCAGAACGATATGATAAAGCAATACAACAACTAATTGAAATCCAGAACGACATAAGAACCATTGTTAGAAATCAAATATCCTTAACTCAGTCAACCATAATAAAATTCAATGATACATTAAGTAAATTAGTAAAAACCCAGGACAGTATAACCAACAGAATAATAATTCTTGAAAGTAACATGCAAAGCACAATGCCAGGAATGCGAGACTTAATAAGATTCAGCACATATTTAATCAAATGATATCAACTATTACCATAATTCAACAAATTTTAGCCACGTTTAAGAACACTGCAACATTTGCTAAATTAAACACGCCAAATGCTAGTATAATAGAACCAATTGATTTATTAAATGAATTATTAGGAATAATTAACAGTAAACTACCCTTTGAAGTAAGGGAAACTAACATACATTTATTTGAAAAAATAGCCATAGTAAAAGGTTATGTAAAGAATCATGAAATTACGTTTTTAATAGAAATCCCCATAGTAGAAATTAACCCTTATAATTATTATCATTTATTTGCTTTCCCCATGAAGGTTGCTAACCAGTATCAAGTTATTATTCCTAAAATCAAGTTCCTTTCCTTAAATGAACTTAGGTATGGCTTCACAAATGAAAAATGCAAACATGTGGCACCCAGCTAATATGTCAATCATTAACGACGACAGCTATTCAAACGGATAGCCCTTGTGAAGTACAACTATTAAGATTCTCTAATTATTACAAGAATTGCAAGTCGAAACCAGTACAAATTAACAATATGAAAATCCAAAAAGTTACGGACAACAAATGGATTGCTGTATTTCCATAAGAAGTAATAGCAACCACCCATTGCAACCAAGACGAAAACAGCTTAGCTTTAATTGGAAGCAAAGTAATCACAATAAAACAAGATTGTTATTTAAAAGTGAAAAACGAAATTATTCGAGTATACCAAAACCCATCAATAACGAAGAAATTCGCAAATCTACTCGAACTACAGTTCAGGATTACACAAACCGAAGAAGACAAAATCATCACAAAACCAATGCAACTAGAACATCTAGACGTAGACGACCTCAACCAAGCCGTGAAGCTAATGGACATTATAAAGAACATTTGAACGAAGTGAAAGTGCCAAAACTACACTACGATAATATCAGTGTTTGGACAATTTTATTGATCATTGTAATAATTATATTAACTATGTATTTATTGTACAAAATGTATTTTAGACATGAGAACAAAGAAAGAAATTTTAGTCATAAGAACAAAGGAATAAAGGTAAATAAAAAAATCACAAAAATCCCTTAGAAACAATAAGTTTTAAGAATTAAATAAAACCCTTAATTTTTTTTATATATATATATATATTCCAGACGTCGCCAGACTCTGCAGGTGCAGATCACAATAGACTGTAAGAAACTTATTGTTAGAATTAAGATTGTTACTTTGTATTGTATAAATAAATAAAGAAAATAGTAGACATGAGCGCCGCAATTCCCACAAGCAATGTGAGGGGCAGGGACAGCATAAATACCCTGAGGAGCCCAAGATGACCAGTTAGTCTAGAACTTCACGGCTTTAATATTGTTGGTTGTTCAGGCTACTCAAAATTAGTTTAATTAAACTTAAATAGTGAAAGTAATAGAAAAGTAAATTTTGATTGTTAAAAGCGTTAATGAACATAACGCAGCCATTTGTTACTTTCCACCTGCATATACTTGTAGTTACAAGTACGCAATGGAACGTAACAAGTCATCGCTTTTCTGCCTAATAATTGAGTCAATTACTTTGGTATCTACTTCAATGTAAATTCCAAAACCAAATAAATTTAACGAATATAGAACTAAGCTGTCATGTCCTTCAGTCACCATTCTCGCACATTTAGAATCAAACAAGGTGACACATATCCAGAACTTTTACAAATAAAATTTAGCATTCAAGCGTACAGTTAAAATTCAGACGTAAATTGTTGTGCTGTAAATTGTAAGCATTGCCCGAGAGATAAAAGTTTTTGAAGATCTATCGCTGATCGATCACAAATGCGACTCTAATCTATTACTTAAATCAAAGATCACACACGCTTCTTAAGTAGCCTTTTCACCACCACGTGCTAATGCATTCTGACCAACTCTAAAATTTTGAGCTACTAAAAACAACTGACTAAAGATCGACCTTCAAAACCATACGGGTCTTCTTACAATAACCTAAGCTCAAAAATACAATATGCCATCAAATAAGCAACAGGATAGCAAGTTCTAAAAGGAAGAAATTAAACATATTCGAGTTGTTACACTAAAACAGTTCAAAGATTTGTTATTTTCAAACATTTCAAACAAGCAAGAGGTGATAGAAAAATAAATACGCCACACATTAACTTAAAGTACTAAACGTATTTGTGAATTAACCCTTCAGTAGTGACGTTAAACTTTAATGCATAAACAGCGACGTCGGTCTTAAAGACCGTAATCTATATATATCATAAATAAAAATTCTTATATCTATTTAACGTATTTATTAAAAATTATAAGACGATGGTATACAGAAGAAAACAAAATATTATTCATTTATATTTGATAAGTAACAGTTCGTACAAACAGCATTAACGTGATCAAGGCATAAGAATTTTTTGCACGTCTTGCAATAGTATTTTGTCTTTCGATTCCTCTTTGAACCGCAAGGTGCACATCTTCTCAACGTGCTTCTTTCCTCTTCATAAACATATACGGGCGGTACTATTTTACATATTTCACAAGTCGCTAAACGAATTGATTGTGGTATGAACGAAGAATTTGCACGCATTCTAAGGATCTTTCGGTTGGCGTTTGTGGAATATATTACTTGAGTGTTGATTCCTGAAATATTTAGCAAACTATAAAAAATAACCATCTGCCATCTTCGAGTTGCTCTTGCACAGTTATAATTGGCAGCAAGTTGATCAACAACATCAACTCCACATTTGGTTTGGTTGTAGTCAATAATCATTTGAAGTTTACCACTTTCAGGATCTATTTGGTCATCGTGACTACTGGAAATAAGAAGAACGTTTTTGTTTCTCTTTGGAATGTACGATACAAGTGTACAATTGTCTCTAAATGAAAACATGCGTGAACCAATTGGTCGAGCATTTTTATGTACAATTTCTGGTGGAAGTTTCTTCCTATTGTACATTATTGTTCCTGTGCTTGTAAGTCCGAAGTCTAGAAGTGTGCGCGTCAGGTCAAGGCTGGTAAATCCTCTATCTGTTGTGACATTTCTGTTCGAACCATAAAATGGTTCACATGAACGCAAAACGACGGAGAGCATAGTACTACATTTTGAAAATGGTCCTTCAGGTTGAGTTCCCACATACACTTCAAGGATAGAAGTATAAAAAGGTTTAGCATCGCAAAGGGCATACATTTTTATGCCATACTTGTTAGGTTTTCTTGGCATATATTGTCGAAAACCGCAGCGACCGCGGAATGCCTCAAGATTTTCGTCCACTGTTACTTGTTGAGATAGATGGAAATTTGTTTGACAGTTTGCAATAAATTTATCAAATAACTGCCGAATTGGAGCAAGTTTGTCAATTTGACATCTTTCGGCCCTAGTTAAGATATCATCAAATCGAAGATAACGTAAGAGAATCCGAAAACGCTGTAAGGACATGGTGGCTCGATAAATTGCTGGAGCTGTTCCATCCGTTTTAAAAATGTCGTCTGCATTTAGATGGTTATTTTTTTTAACACCCACAAGAAGCAATAAGCCTAAAAGTGCTTCTATTTCTATACGATTTGTTGGTCTCGTATAAGTTGCACGACCATAATTATCAGTAGACGCCAAATATTCATTTGTATGCATTACCATCATATCTATGATTTGGTCATCAAAAAAATGTCTCCAAATTACTAGTGGATCATCTAAGGCACGCAAATCACGGGCTACTGCCGGTAATTTCATTTTAATAATGTTTTTTGCTTTTGTTCTTACAGTTTTCAGAGACTGATGTTTTCTCCACAATGTTTTCTTATCTTTTCCTCTAAAGTACAGCCCTGCACTTGCAATATCCATATCATCATCTGGTTCAAACTCCTGTTCAGTATCTGAACTTTCGTCATGTACTTCAATTTGATCGATTGCATCCTCTTCATCATCGTCAAATACATTTTCTGTCTGTTCATCCTCATTCAACACTTCATCTAAGAGCATCTGCAATCTTTCTTGCTCCCTCTCATAAATTGCCATCTTTCTGTAAACAATATATGTTTAAAATTTTACAACTATAAACCATCTTCTCAAATTGATTTTAAAACAGTCCTGCTTTTTTAATGATTTATTTTGTACGTTGGAAGTGACGTCGGTCTCCACCACCGAATTTAGTTGTAGAATGAAAACTGCTACATTCACACAACTGCAGTTCTTAACTAACTCTAATGCGAACATTTTAGGAAGGTACGTAGAGCGACAGCCGCCACGTCCCCACTCTTTTAAAAAAATCGTGAATTTAGGGTTCGGCCGGTCTACCAGACCATGCGTCACTACTAAAGGGTTTAATGCTCTATTAATAATGATGAAGTATTTATATTTTCGATTTCGGAGCTTTTGTATATTGTATGGTATTTTGTGCTTTTTCGGTTAAAAACAACAATTATTCGTAAATTTATGGTTTGTAGACTTGTACGTCGTAACAAGCGCGCATACTTCCTGAAAACTTTAATAAAATGTACAAATATTTGCGGGGGTTCAGTTATTTATGGTGACCAGAATTCTCTGCTGTCGTGACATCATTTACCTGTCAAAAGAAAACGGAAGTGGCACATCTGGCCGCGTCTAGAAAGGAAATCATAGTATAACCTCTTTAATCATAGATGAGCACCCTAAATGTTATACTTTAGTAAACGTAGTACATTTCCCATACTGGAAAATTAAAAATCGTGTTGCAAAACTAGCGTTTTATTTTTGTGACTGAAAGGCGTAATATATGTGTTAGGGTGTATCACGCAAAGAGATCGGAGTTAAAGATAAATACTTATTAATGGAACGGCATTTGTAACAACCTGCATTATGTCCCCTATGGTTATATTGCTCTAAATACCTTTTAGTACAATTTATCATGTTTCAGACTTGAATATCTTGAATAGGAAAATGCAACATTTGAACTTTGTATCTGATTTCTTGTACACCTACTATACAAGTGCCAATAAAAAGTTTGGTAGGCTTATTAAAAATTTTCATTAAAAAAATCGCATTAATTGTAGCAGCTTTTGCAAATGATAGATGATATATGTACCAAAACAAGCTCTACATTCCCATACACGCTGGAATAAAGAATAGCCTTTATTTGGCTAGGGATTTACTTTCTTATAAAATTTAATGTCAATTTTGATCGATCCTGAATGTATATGTCTAAAATGATTACTTGTTTTTACAAGATGACACGCTTTAATCTAAATAAAAGGTTCCGAAAATTTTCCTTCCTTTTGTATGGAAAAACTGTCTAAATATTATTTGTAGAGTTTCGATGTTGGTGACTTTAATTAGAAAATAAAGGGTTAGAAGCCTTTCGGGAATAACAAAAATTTTAAATCCTGGGATTGCCGTCAAAAAAAGATGGGTTGTTTTCACAAATTAATACCTCGAGCCATACTTATGACTTTCAGGGCTGTTGTCAATAATAATTAATTATTCTATTTATTTTTGTGAGTGAAAACCAAATATAGAAATAACCCCAATGAAGGTGGAAATGTATAGTAACCTTTTCACAGCTTGTATTTCCATGTATAAACTGCAAGGCTAGAATAAACACGCAGTTTAACTGAACAGCGTCCTTCTTTAAAATGAAAATCTCAGTTCCAAACTAAGCAGAGACTAAATAGCATTGTTGGAGATTAAAACTTCTGTTCACCTAAATAAAGTTTTCAACTTTTGAAATTATGATTTGCCCTCTGAAACTCGTTAGACTTAATTGCAGAACTGTAGCTAGGTGTAGTGACTATTTAAATAAAACTAAAAATGTCCCTCCATGTTTTGATTATTGTAAAGAAATTGCTTTAGTAATACAGAAGCCGAAGTTTTAATCTCTAGCTGTGGCGGATTACCGCCTAGGCACAATAAGAGCGCGCTTGGGTCTCTGCTCGCTCAGGGTCTCAAAAACGACATGTTTTATGTATATTAAGAATTTTAAATGCAATATCTTTAGGCAAGGACAACGAGGTTTGGTACACTAAGTAGGGGACTAAATATGATAGAGTGAGCAATAAAGTATCTAAAAATCGGTGAAATAAAGCGGTGTTGCTAGTACTTTCGTTAATAATAAAAATGATACAATTCAGCAATCACATTACTAAGTAACATGTAGTCCTCTGTTTGAATATCTGAATTCTTAATATTGAGAAAAAAGGTTAAACGTAAACTTAATCATGTATCTGCGACTAATGTTATACAAGTCTGTCTTTTTAAAATGATCACGACACGACAACCTACAAAAATGCAATTCTGCAAGACTGCCATTTAGTTTCCTGCCTCACAACAGAATAATCTACCGTCATTAAATTTTTACTCACAAACACACTTACACTTTCGTCTCATAAACAAAAATGCAATTAATGAACATTTTGAGTTAATGTATGATCATGTACCTGTCAATTTTTAATCGATTTATCAATATGCTGCGGGAGTTACATATCCCCCAAATCAATATATGTATAATTAAATAGAAATTATTAAGAAACTTAAGTTAGGTGCAGCATTGTAATTCAAGGATAAATAAAGAAAAGGTTAATGAAAGTTCACAAGCAAGTTGTGAGAACGGATGTTAATACATTGTGTTCCAGACGTAAGTGATACTGCAGATGCAGGTCACAGACAGTTAAGAAACCGCAATTATTAGAATCAAGATTGTTACATTGTATAATATGATTGAACAAAGAAATAAGCAGACATGAGCTCTGCAGTTCTCACAGAAATGTGAGGGGCGGGGATAACATAAATACCCCGGGAGCCCCAAATCAGTCAGTCGTCTTGAGCCTCTCAGCTGTTACATTGTCGGTTGCTTAGGCTACTCGCCCTAATTTAACTTCATTTCATTATTAATTTCGACGTAGAATAATTTTATATAGTTTGTCAAAATTCCACATGTAATATCTGAATAAATAAATAATTCTTACAAGAAGTTTTGGAAGTAGACTTTTTAAAAAGACAGCTCGCAAGGCCCAAAACGTAACTCGCGGTGGTCTAGAGCAATTTCATGTAAATTCCATTGTAAATCTCGTCTGATACTAAATCTGAACTCCTTTGTACTTGCAAATATAATTCTAAATTCTAACTCCTGATGAAAGAAACAGAAGGGTTTCAGGTTTTTTTTATACCAGCAATATCGGTGTGCTGTGCTGCAAACATATGCTTTCAACAATCTTTCGTGGTTTATGTGTTGGTTGCCTTCAAACATGGCAGGTGTTTTTCTTGTTAAGTGCAGCAATTTAGAAAGGTATAATAGAATAAGCTGAAATATGCAGGATTTTAGTGACAAAAATTTCTCTAAAATTTATAGCTTAATTTTTAAACATCGCTCGTAAATACGTGGAATGGAAACCTGTTGTACTCTTCCATATACCCAACTTGTCTACAAATACTGTTTTTAAGCAATCTTGGATAGGTTCTTATAAATTCGTATAACGTAACCCCAATAAGGTTTAAACTTGATCAACTTGACCTTTCCATCAGGAATGCGCATGGGCAGGGATGCGCTTGCTCAGGGGTGCGTATGGGTAGGGGTGTGCATGGGTGCACACCGAGATGCGTCAGGGGCGATATAGAAAAATTTCGATGAGTATATAAATATAGAAGAGGACGTTAATGATTAGTTCCAATCCAAAGTTTCATAGTAAAAACGCTTTCACATACACTGCATGAGATACTTAAAATGTTCATATTAGAAAAATAATGATTAACAGTTTTTGCATTATACATGTAAATATTAATTTCTGCAACGTTTACAAGCGAATAATATAAAAGGTGTCTTACAGGTAAAGTTGCAAAAGAACACTAGAAAATCGCAGTTTAAACATACAAGTTTGAAAATGTTGTCTTACCATGAAATTTTCAAAGGTAGAAAAATTAATACGTCAAAAACCATTAGTCATATCTTTTCAAATTACAATACTTAACCAAAGTATTGGAAAGTTTTAGATTATTTTACTAGTTCTCTCCCCGTGAAAACATTTGCCCTAAAGGTATAGCAATCCAGGTAGCTAACCTGGTTCAAGATCGCATTTAATTACGCGCGTAACTTACATTCTTGAGATTTCATGTTAGTGAAACGTATGGACTTGAATATTTTTATATAAATAAATGCGTACTCCCGTCTAATTAAATGGACTCGTCCGCGCAAACGAATGCATAAAAATAGTAATAACTATAAATATTGTATAAATATTTTTTAAAATTGCTGTATTATCGAGTTAAATCTAAATAAAAATGCAGACGTGTTTTCCTGTTAGGTTTTTGAATATTAAAACACTATGCGGGTCCTTGTTGAAACTAATTTTACAAGACCTGATAATTGATTTCGATTCCCCAGAAAATTCTATACTAATTTGATAGGTTACACGATGGGTTTATCTTAAAAGACGGGGCAATACTGTTTAGAAATAGATTAAAGAGGAACTCCGCATAGTTTGTAAAAGGTTGATCTGTAAATCAGTAAGGGGTCGTTCGATTTGAAAAAAATTCCGAACAATTTGAAAACCTGAGAAAAACACAATAATAATTGATATCTTATACGACGGAGTTATATTGGAAATACCACTATGAGTAATTTTTATAAAAAAATCTAAAATGGTGCTGGTGGTTAAATACAAACAGGTAAAACCCACTATAAAACAATTATAAGTATCACCTTTCCGGTCAAGACTTGCATATAACATCAATTAACACAATAAGGAGCTGCACACGTTCGACCGTCAGCATAAAAAGCGAGGGAGCCATGTTCCAGAGAATTAGTTGTCAAAGTATCGTCAAGTTGATCAAAATTACAAGTTAAAGATGAATTTTTCTTGTGTTCACGTTAAAAGTGATATAAGAGTGCCATTAGGTATCGACAAACTGGTAGCTAAGACCACCTATAAGCTAAGTGAATTTACATCAAATTTTCATCACCATAACGTAGAAGTTGGTTTTGATTTATACGGTGGTCAGCAAACAGCCGTACCAATTATCTGCAATAGTAGAATGTGCAAAAATTATGCTACAAAAATGGACTACTTTAAATGGAGAAAGTTTTGCAATTTTCAATTGGAATTTAGAATCATACAATTTACCCAAGAAGCAGCAAACGTAAGATTGAATGGTTTTTCTGGCGGAGATGTTTTAGAATTACAAATGGATCGTGGATTCAGATTGAAACTGATTGTCGAAAAATTTAATAAAAGTGTATGGGTGGCGAATAAATTCCAAAAAGAAAATGTATAGAATATGAAAATTACGAAACTTCACTTTATTTTTCACGTGAACTCTCCAGTGGAGTCTAGAGTCTAAGGTCATTTCCAGATATTTCGCTGAAGGATCTGGGTATCGTTGAATCTGATGGGTAGATGTTGTTTCTTTTTGTTATTGAAGTCTACGTGTACAGACTTATTTTCATTTAATTTGATGCGCCAGGGTTTAGTTCAGGTGTAAATTTTATTAACTGAGGTTTTGAAACTTCTCAAGTGCCCTTTTATGATCTTTTCCGACAGCAATGGTTGCAATGTCATTAGCAAATATTGATATTGTTTCATGTTCCAGAATCAGGATATTATTAATATACAGGGTGCCCACAATCTATCTCCGTATATGGGTAACTTTTTTATTATAGAAGATACAATGTTGGTTAAATTAGCAAAGTTGAAGAGAAATTTACGAGTAGTATGATGCTTTTTTGAAAACTCACCTAGATGCTCAACTTTTTTAGATATTTGAAAAAAACTGAAATTTGCTATTTTCTTCAAACGCTAATAACTTTTTAACGGTTTAACCATAGAGAAAATAAAAACTGCTTGTAAGGTAACTTTTTATGTAGAATTCAATAGCGTATATGACAATTTTAATTGGAAATGGGTTTTCAAGCTACAAACATAACCTCACTTTTTTAAATGGAAACCATAGTTCAATATAACCCAAATGGAAAGGTTTTCTTTTCTGATTACCCTGATGTAAGGGTTGATGTACTTATTTTCAGTAGTTTCTTCATAATAAAGAAAAACGATTTATTTATTTGCGGGCATCAAGGAGTCCATGGATACATATTTTAAATAAACAAAAACAACTGGCATTTGTCAGATATTATTAGTTAAAGTGTTTATTTGCTCTGGGTTGCAAATTTTGTGTAGAAGACTTTTAAATTTATTTGATTATAATAGAGAATGTATACAAACGACGAAAAAAATGACATGCTCTTTTGTTACTATGCCTGTAACAGAAATTGTGATGCTGCTGGTGATATGTATTATGAAAGATATTTGGAAAGAAGGCAGCCAGATAAACGATTGTTTTCTAAATTAGAAAACAATTTAAAAGGTTTGGTGCTTTACAAAACCCAGTACTGATAAAAGAAAATTCAAACCTGATGATGAAGAACGTGTGTTAGCCTACATAAATTTTAAGCCAACAGCGTCCACCCGAGAAACTGCAATTGAGTGCGCTACTTCTACAGAAAAAGCTCGCCTAATTTTAAAACAAAATCGCTACAAATCATACAAAACCCATGTTAGCAATACACTGTATCATGGGGATTTTGAGAGAAGACAACAGTTTTGTAGGTGGTTTCTTAATGAAACAAATAATAATCCTGGTTTTAGTCACACTATTATATTTACCGACGAAGCAAAATTTACTAACAAAGGCATGTTTAACAGAAAAAATACAGTCTATTGGAGTCAGGAAAATCCCCATTTAACAGAAGAAAGGCGGGATCAACATCAATTTTCGATAAATGTGTGTGTGCCATTTTGGTAATAAAATACTTGGGCCTTTCTTCTATAATTATAATTTAAATGGTGTACACTATTTGAATTTTCTACAAAACGAATTGCAAGAAATGCTCGATAATTTGCCACTTCATTTACTGCAAAACTTATATTATTTTCAGCATGACGGTGCACCTGCTCACAATGCTCAAGCCGTTTCTGAATATCTTGATAATAGTTTTCCAAATTGGATTGGCAATGCAGGTCCTGTTCCATGGCCGGCAAGATCACCAGAACTATCGCCACTGGATTTTTTCTTTGGGGTACTGTAAAGGATGTAGTGTATGCTAAAAATCCAATAACATTGAGCAACTCAAAGATAGTATTACAGCAGCTATTACAAGTATAAAACCACAAACGTTAAATAAGGTGCACCAAAACCTAATTAAAAGGTGCGAAATGTGTTTGCAAGCTAATGGAGGTCATTTTGAGCATATGTTAATGTAGGAGTGGGCATATTCGCATTAATTAATTTTTGTTTCCTTTGATTAAGTTATTTGTATTGTATGGATAGTTTATTTTTTAAGTATTTTATTTTTCTTAGTTTATAATAAATTTAGTTACAATAAACTTGTGTTTCCATTATTGATTTTTACACATTTTGTTTGTTTGTAATATGTATCCATGGACTCCTTGATGTCCGCAAATAAATAAATCGTTTTTCTTTATTATGAAGAAACTACTGAAAATAAGTACATCAACCTTTACATCAGGGTAATCAGAAAAGAAAACCTTTCCATTTGGGTTATATTGAACAATGGTTTCTATTTAAAAAGTGAGGTTATGTTTGTAGCTTGAAAACCCATTTCCAATTAAAATTGTCATATACGCTATTGAATTCTACGTAAAAGTTACCTTACAAGCAGTTTTATTTTCTCTATAGGTTAAACCGTTAAAAGTTAATAGCGTTTGAAGAAAATGGCAAATTTCAGTTTTTTTCAAATATCTAAAAAAGTTGAGCATCTAGATGAGTTTTCAAAAAAGCATCATACTACTCGTAAATTTCTCTTCAACTTTGCTAATTTAACCAATATTGTATCTTCTATAATAAAAAAGTTACCCATATACGGAGATAGATTGTGGGCACCCTGTATAATAAGTAAAGTACCGGGCCTAGCACACTACCTTGTGGTACTCCTTGCTCTAATCCTTTTTTGGCTCGGAGTAACTTTTTGTTTAATTCTGTAGTATCCTTCTTATAGACATGATTGCAAAAGTTGTGAAAGTTGTTGTAGAATGTTACTGTACTACCCGAGTACGAGTGCATCAAGTTATTAAATTTGCGAGAATTAATGTATTATAAAATGGAGGAGTTGAGGTGTAGAAACTTTCCAGAATTTTACGAAAATTGTGTAGGTGATATAAAAAATGTATGTGGAAATACGACGGACGAAGAAAAGGTTTAAACGTTATTAAAGGAAGAGAGCCGTGCGAGTATTTCTCTGTTTAATGATTGCAACAATTTATATTACTTGGCAGTGTTGGAAATTATTAAATGCCACCCCATCCAGTACTTAGAAGATGCGACTGCGAGGCGATCGCTTACGCAAATGTTTAGAGATTTGGCTATCCCAAAGTCACCAGACTCTGGTTATCACAGCGGTTTGTAGATGTTATCAATACATATATATATATATATATATATATATATATATATATATTTTATTAAAAACAATATTTCTTAATAAAGTTTGTTATACTTATTTGTATCGCCAACATCAGCAAAAATTATTAATAGACGTATTAAACTATTTTGTTTTTTTTATTCTTAGATTTAAAGTGGTGTAACCGATAAATGCATTTCTTTTAGCGTCACCAAATATGCGGTTAATAGTATCTATGGAAAATTAGTTGTACGGGACTTTTTCAAAATGAGTAGTAAGGCCGACGGCAATTTTTAATTTCGGTAAATACAATTAAACATTACTACCATTAGAGAAAACAAAGATTCACTTCCAAGGTATTTACAAAACTGACCTCGTATTAGTAATTATAGCTGGGTCATTAGACATCGTTAAAATTAGCTTATATGTTGTTTTCATTAAATAATCATTAATTTAAGAACAGTAAAATGTATGATCCTCAGTCTTGCATTGTTTTGTCAATGACGTCTGACTATTAATTGTGAAAGGTACCTTTCTACAGTTCTAGTTAATATATGTGAATACACTTTCTATAATTTGATTCAAACTTCGAGCTTATCGGTATTTAAACAATAATTAACCGCGCTCGTAAAATGAGTAACTAATGGGTAATTTTAATAACACTGCATGTACTTTCGTTTGGTGATTTATTTATAAACTATGCAAATCATAAATTCCAAAAATATGACGTACAAGTTATTTAAAATTAGATTGCTTTATTAGTAAGTATCCTGTAGACAACAAGTTTGGTATTCCCTTAGTAAGAGTTTAAAGTGTTTTATTAAGTTTCTCTTCAAAGAGTTTAAATTGATTTACAAAAAACCTAAATTGATTTTTAAGGTATGTGACAAATCTATGTATAATTGATTATCTATAAAGCTTTTTAGAGTTTATTCTATTTTAAAAATTCATTAGGTGTCTTAAAATTATCTTGCAGAAAAGGATTAAAAAATGTTTTAATTGGTTTTCAAAGTTTTGATGTTATTCTTTAAATAAGCGGATGGTTTGCATATTGCGGTAAATTTAAACCACCTTATAACATTTCTATAAATACATTAGCTAAAAATTTGGGTGGAGGGTTTGTGTTAAGGTAGGGGGTAGTCGGGAAATTCCGGGTTAAAACATATCTCGGATGACCAAAAAGGATTTAGAGATCGAGTTAAGATTAAATAAACAAACAATTTAAAGGTAGGAGGCTTTAACAGGGTGTAACTTTGTAAGGAATAGTCCAATTTTAAAAATTCAAACAGAGTTAGATTGTCCAGAAAATTCTAGATCAGGCTAAAGTGGTTAGTCAAAGAAAACTCTAACCTAAGTTAGATATTAATCGGGTGGATCGGTAGATTGAGTGGAAGAGGATCAGTGTATCGGAAGAAGGAGGATTGGTGTATCGAATGGAGGAGAATCGGTAGATCTGGAGGAGTATCGGTGGATCGGTAGGAGGAGGATTGGTGGATCGGGGGGATCGGTGGATCGTGGAGATTGGGTGGAGGAGGATCGGTGGATTGGGTGGCAGAAGTTCGGGTGATCGGGTGGAGGAGGATCGGTGGGTCGGGAGGAGGAAGATAGGTGGATCTGGAGGAGGAGGATCGATGGATCGGGAGGAAGAGGATCAATGGATCGGGTGGAGGAGGATCAGTGGATCGTATAGAGGAGGATCGGTGGATCGGCTGGAGGAGGATCGGTGGCTTGGAGGGTCGGTGGCTCTGGCCCAGACTCGGCCCCATTCCCTACTAGCAAAGCATACTCTAACGACAAATAATGTTCATTTATTATTATAAAAATGTTATTTTTAATATAATTACAAAGCTGCGGACTTGGTGTTTGTACACAAGAACATAGAACGAGAAACCATTTATCAGAGAAATCACGCCGTCTAGCTTCTGTCAATACAAGACTGCAGTCACAGGTAACACTTACTTTGGTAATAGGGCAAATGGTATGGTATGGGTTGGCGAAAGTGGATCAAAGTTTAACACCATTCATAAAGCTTCGGCATGAAAGGTTAAAACCTAAAGAGAGTGTGTTGTTATCTAAGGATTAACACATTAAGCGTCTACAAATACCGTATATATAATTTATGCAGACTTTTATATCTTAGATTTCTTCTTTGATGATGCTGTTCCAAACATAAAATAACTTAAGATTCGCTTTTTGCTGTAAATCTGAAATACGAAAAAAGTGCAACCCACACCCTATGGGTATATTACAAAGCTTCAATTGCTTGAAAATAACATAACTTTTTCAATTTTTATTTTATTCACTGTGAGATGTTTTCACATCCGCAATTTTATGACGCTCTTATTCTTGTGAATTTTCTCGCTTTAAAAGCAAACTGTTTCATTGTGCTGTGTCAAGCTTTTGCTAACTTTTCCAACTTTCGATCTACGCTAAATTCCTTTGACGTCTTAAGTTCCATCGATGTTGCGGCTTTGCTTAGTCGAAGTTCAAAATATGGTCGTAATCTCATTAAAGCATAATTTTCTGTATTAATTTAACAAGTAAACGTTATTGAATTTGCATGTCATTCTAAAAATGATTTAAGCAGTTCTCTGTCGTGTAGCGTTATTTGTGGCTCGCTTAAAATTTGTTTATGTTTACAGGCACATCGCGCTTTGTGAAATAACAAATTGTGTTTATAAATGATATTTTATTCCTCCGAAACAGTTTTTATGTAGCTTTCATCCTAATCTAAATCGGTGTTATTTTAAACGTCCGAGACTGTATCACCTATACTGAATAAATCAAAATTTAAAACTCTGTGTCTGAAGGTCTTAGATATCTCAGCGCCCGCCAATATGTAAATAAGTAACGAAAAGTGCCAAAAACATGATACATAAATACTATAAATTTTTTTAATTTTATTAAAGGATACCTATTACAAGATCCTCTAATATCATTACAATCTGATCTTTTGTGTAGATCAATGACCAATTTTGTTCCAACTTAAGTTATTACGTTTGAAAGTTAATAATTAAGGTCTTTACTCGCAAGTTTGCCTTGTGTTCTAGTAACGTAATTACACTAAATTTAATTTATAGCACGACTCGCACAATGCTCTGCTTTGCCCTGTCACTTTTTCCTCAAAAGGCTTCGTTCCCTTGAGTTTTATTATCAATTTTGTGTTGTCTAGTATCTGGATGTCTTCGACGTTCACGCGATTGCGTAGCACTTGTTTGTGGCTACTGGCAAATTTGACAATGGTTTGATCAACGGTATTCATCTAAAGGAACTGATGGATATCTCTGCATCGGTAGTACCAGGCAACATCAGCGATGTCCCTTAGTGCTTTGGTCTGAAAAGGTTGAATAATTTGGATTTGTTTTTATTGACATAACCCTAAAGTTGAATACCATGTCCAAACTGGTTTCAAGGTTTGCTTATATAAGAGCAGTTTGTTATATGTAGATAACTTTAGTCAATACATTTTTCTTCAGTTTGATGTCTAGCTCTTCACTTTATTTTTTCACGTGAACTCTCCAGCCAAGTCTAGAGTTTAAGGTCATTTCCAGATATTTAACTGAAGCATCTGGGTATCATTGAATCTGATGGGTAGATGTTTCTTTTTGTTATTGAAGTCTAGGTGTACAGACTTATTTTTATTTAATTTGATGCGCCAGAGTTTAGTCCAGGTGTAAGTTTTATTAACTGAGGTTTTGAAGCAAAATTGATATTGTTTCATGTTCCAGAATCAGGATATCATTAATATACAATAGGTAAAGTAGCGGACCTAACACACTACCTTGAGGTACTCCTTGCTCTGATCTTCTTTGGCTCGGAGTAACTTTTTGTTTAATTCTGAAGTATCCTTTTTATAGATATGATTGTAAAGGTTGTGAAAGTTGTAGTGTAGGCGTAGTTCAGTTTATGGAACAATCCTTCATATTATGCTTTGCCGAAGGCCTGTGCAACGGCAAGGAAGACGGTGGATCGGCTTTTCTTTCTTCTAAAGATTTCTCTATAGTATTTGTGATCCTATGTACTTGATCGATGGTGGAACAGTTTTATCTGAATCCAAAATGGTAGCAAGGAATCAGGTATCTTCTATATTACGCTTTTTAAGCTTTTCAGGAACAACTTCTCATATAATTCTAACATGATGTTACATCGTTAAAAAATTTTCCTGGTTTAAGGATTATATTGACTTCTGCCACTTTCTATATCTTATCAAGATATTTCGATCTAAAAGATGCATTAATATGATTGGTAAGTTTTTACTATGGTTTTCTCGAAAGTTGCTTCAATAATTTGCCGGTGATAAGATCAAAGTCATTGACCCTTTTTGGGTTGATATTTGTTTTCGTATTACCTAAGACTTCCTTTAGTGTTGAGGATCTGATGATAGCTTTATCCTGTTCTGGTTCAGTCCAATCTTGAGGGTATTCATGCTTTCTAGATATTTTGAAAACCTATATGCCTTTGGGGTATTGGTTCGGGCATAGCCATCCGCATTTCAAATTAGGGATTATGCAAAACATGTCCTTTAAGAGAACCTTAATCGGTAGTTTAAAGTGGAATAATCTTACCTGCGTGAGAATGATATCTATGAAGCTGCACAAAATCCTAGACACGTTTTAACACAGATAAAATAGCTTTCCTTTCAAGCACAAAACCTGGTAAAGTATTGACACAAAAAAAACAGCAAGACAGGGTACACTGGTGTAGATGAAGTGAAAACGAAAATTTAACTGTGGTGTTGTCCGCAAATGCAGTAGGCCAGTTACCTACTGTTACAGGCGGAAAAGCTACTAAGTATATATTTTTCATCAAAATTATAAAATGGGGGCGGCCTGTAAAACAAAAATTAAAGAGGGGTCACCTGCACTAGCTAGCGGAAGGTCGTGGATCATATAGAGGGTTAAAATTTTGCAGAAAGGGCTAAATTAATATATAATATACTACAAAAAAGATTTGGCACTTACCTTTCATAAATATTGTGGCTTAATGACAATTACCAAGGGCGCCAGACAAGTCGAGAATGTCCAAATGTTCGTGCAAAACCTTGAGAGACTTGTCATCCCAAGGAGGACAATTGTTTCTTTTAATCAACTCTTATCTTTTTGACTACTTATGCAACTTTCATGATAAAAAAAAATAAAAAACTATTGACTTAATCAACGGCAAACAAAAACTATTTATTTAACAGAGCAATAAACGTGAACCTCTTACATTCATTGATTTTAATTTAGACATTTAATTGAATGGGTGAATATGGAATTATGATAATTTTGCGTACATAAGTAATTCCCAAACACTTTATCTGGAAGAAACTTCTCTTATAAATTTTTCACTAAATTAATCCTACGGTTTATGGCCAAAACGTTCTAACAAATAAATTAACTAAGAATTGGTCATGCTAACTTAACTATAAAATCTTACTTACTAAAAATCATCAGTTGTTTGATGACTTGCCTTCCAACGCAGAACAGCTCTTAAATTGGGCGAGAGAATCTCGCTTGTTGCTCTGGATCTTCGCAACTATTAAATAATTCAAATGACACACGAACCCGGCAGGAGCTTGTTGATAGTTTAACTTAACTTGTGCGTCACACGCATACAAGCTTTTTCATTATTTACCTTACATCACTGATAAATCCGCGAACACACGGGTGTAACCCTCGCAAACTGGAAGAGTTAATTACTCCTTTCCAATTGCACTATCGTGATACTAAGTGCAATTTCATATTTGTGATGCCGGAGAACGCTTCCCGCGAACTTCTGTGGCTACGTTTCTACCTTTTGACCACGGACAGCCCCATTGGAATCTCCGTCTATTGGCTAAAGCTTTAAGTTATATAGATTAATTTCTACTCTAACCATTATTTACGTCATATTTCTGTTATCCAATGACTTAACAGTACCTCCCACAAAACAAGATTTCAGAAACCAAATCCAACTCTTTTCAAAATGAGGGTCAAGGAAGCAATTATTTTTCTAATGGTATAACTATTTTGTAGCTTTTTGAAATTTTAATTACTTAATTGTGGACCATACCTGTTGGCGACAGTTGTCTGCCATTAACAAAAGACCGGTTAACCCACTTGAGCCGAAATGGATTTTAAATACAATGGATGTCTCCAGACTACTTAAAATTCTTTGCAATCTTTGAACAAATCAAATTGGGAAATAGTTTGGGTATTTATAGTGTTTCGTTTTCTATTACCCGCTGTCAATCAACGAAAATATTAAGAAGATTAAGTTTTCCAACTGAAAATTGCTTACGTTAAAAGGTACTATTCCATTTTAATTTTATCAGATTCGTCAATCTGTAACCGACATAAGCTTTAAAAGGGTTATTGTATTTGATTTGCAAGGGTAGAGCTTTAAATTATGACGACTGCCGCTGGCCTTTATAATATTTAAGCCTTAAGCTATTTCTAAATCTGGTCTTTATTATACGGAATGCTACTAAAATATAAAAGTAATTTATTATGGAATTTTTCCTATAAGTTATGCAAGTTATTGAAATTTGATTAATTAATTAATCTGTTTATTAGTTAACATTACAAAATAATGTTACACTAGACCGATATTAGTTTTTTGATATGCCAGAATTACAATCAGTATAGTTTAAGTTATGCCTTCTGAGTGGGCAATGGGTAAATCGGCAAATGACTGAATGACACAAGAAGCATTTTACTAGTACATAGTAAATATTTTTGAACTGTGATTATAAGAAAAAGGAATTACAAGACCTGTAGTTCTTTTTTTAGATGGACACTTGTCTCATGTCTTTTTTATCCAGTCAGATAGTTTTGTAAAAATCGTGTTATACAACTAGTTGCCTTGTACCTAAGTGAACCCATTACATTCGGCCCATGGCTGTAGCTGTATTTCATGTACTGAAATCAAGCTGAAAACAGAAAATTGCCAAGTGACGAATTATGATAGAAGAAAGTTCAGAAGCAATATTTCGCACTTGTTTTAGAATTTGTCCCAAATGTACTAAATAAAGAGACAATCATAAGCGACTGACGGTTTGAGATCCAAGGATTTGTGCGAATTACAGATATTTTTTTAAAGCGTTAGAAAAAGAAATTGGGCATCCTACTCTTCCTTATCAAGATGACAAACAAATAATTCGGAAACTTAAAATAGAATCTGCCGAGGAACTCACAGCAATAGATAAAACTACTATGGATATGGATGGACAATCCAGCACTCAAAAAAAAGGTACGACTAATGTTTTGGAACCTGCTCCTGGTTCATCAAATGTTTCAACATTTTAAAAAAGTACTTTTTGGCCAATTCAAAAAAAAATTGCTCAGAAAATGTAAACCAGATAAGGTATCATCATAAACAACAATATCACAAGTAATTGCTTGCTTGAGAAGAAAAGGAATGAAACAAAATTGATAAATGAGACTGGAAAAAGAGAACAAACTTATAGAGAAGAAAAAAGAAAGCGTTTGCCGAAAAAAGGCGACTTACTGAAGTAGAAAGGGCTAAAAGGCGATTAGTACTTGCACCTACGTCACTATCATTCTTTGGAAGTGAATCTGATATAAATATTGGCAGAGTCAGACTATTCTTCATGCTTAAAAACTGATAAAAGCGAAGAGGAACTGGAATCACTTGATACAAATAATCTGAAGACTGGACAACTTATTGCTGTGGAATTCATTGGCGGTAAACGAAACACAAATAAATTCTTATACTTATGTGTTATTCAAGAAAAAAACGAAAACAAAATAAGGTGTAACGTTGTTTTTTCCTATCTTATTTAGATTGTCATCTGACTGTTTACCGAAGCCAACTAAATCAAAAGAACTACACTTACTCTTCTTTTATTGGCAGTAATTGACATGCAGACGCTTAGTGTCAAAACATGCTTAAATCATTCTATGCAATACTATTATTCTATTGTTTATTGTTTTTTTGTATCATTATGTGTCATTTTTTAAACTAAGGTCGACGTTTCGTCCACTTTTGTAACGGGCTTCATCAGGACAAGAAAAAAAATAAATAATCAAAATAATAAGAATGATAATATCAAGTAGACAAGTTAAAGTATAAAGAGTGTGTAAAATTACTTCTGAACTAGCAGACTCACCAGCCCATTTAAGCCAAAAGGTGTCTTGTGGCAAAGTAACTTTGCCGCAAAAGTGGGCCAAACGTCGATCTTAGTTTATATAATGACACAGTCCCAATCCGGAACCATAAATATTTATAATGACTCCGGCCGTGAAAGCCTTCAACTATATTGCGTCAAATTTCTGATATGTACGTTGATCAGTCACTACATACTATAACAAAACTTTGCAGTGGCACTGGCCCCACTTATATGGTGAACACAAATTTGTTATTTTCTTTGGACCTCTTCACATAGAACAACCATTTCTGAAAATTATAGGGCAACTACTAGAAGGAAATGGTGGGTGGATAGATTTAGTAGTCAATTTTGGAATCACAACTCTTGAGTACCCTGAAAGCTTTATGAAGGTAAATAAATTTAGAAAGAGTTTGTAAAAAAAATGTATGTTATGTTAATGCATTTTTAGGTTGGACATGTTAAAAAGTTTTGTGGTTATCACCAAATTACAGCTACGGTGCTCCATTCTTTGATACTTGATGCGTACGCGAGTGAAGTTCCTGAAAGTCGAATTTCGTTGCAGGAGTGGATCGATTAAAATGCAGCATCATCACCGCCTTTTATGTTTTGGCTTTTAGTTCTTAACCTAGAGGTCTTGTTACTAAGTTTTGTTAAAGCGAATAGAATGGCACCTATATGAGAATTTCAAAGATACACTTAAATCGATGATTTAGTGGTATTTTGTCTTTGGTCATCACAATTACGCAGGCTGGTATTCATATAACAGACCTGGAGGAGCTTAATGTCACCTTCTGTTCATCAGCACTTTATACTAGGTTAGCTAACGAAGTTCTTTATGGACATATAAATTAATATTTAAATGTGTTTAGGTAAATTTGTGGTTCAAAAAGTCTAAAGCCACTCTGTGGTTTATGGATCGATCAAGCGCATGAGCAAAATAACGCCTTATTAAAGGACGAGGGAGGTGTAATTGGTTTGACCCAAAATCCTTCTGACTTCCGAAAGTAGACTATTGGTGGACATGAGGTAGCTAGAATACTTAAAGGGTTTCAACAAGACAGTGTTGAGGTAGATGAACCAACTTGCTACGTACCATGACGTTACCGGAAGAAAACGTAAGTATACCAGGCTAACTACCGATGCGAAGAGGGCAGGGGTTCCTAGCAACACAAAAATAATACATCGCCAACGATTTTCTATTTACAATAAAAAATACAAATATAGAAATTTCTATTGAAACAGCAAAACAAAATTAACTAAGGTTACTATTTAATAAAACAATTTTACTCTATGCACAAATTTACTAATTGTTTCACGAAGTGCGCAATTCGTGGCTAACTTGCAATAAATCTATTCAGTACCAAAAACAATAACGTTGATACTTTCGTATAAGCGGGTGGGTTAATTAAAAAAAAACATTAAATTTAGAAATCTTTCTAGTAAGGATTTTACCATACGAAGCATTTGTTATAACTCTAATCAGAAAACAAGAATAATGCTGATACTTTCGTATAATCAGATGGGTTAAGTACAAAAAGCGAAAGCATTAAAGTTCAAAACTTTTCTAGTAAGGATTTTACCAGAATAAACATTAGCGTATGTAATTTAAAATTGGGTTTATCCATGGGTAAGTTAGTAAAGGAAAACAAGTTGCATACATGTGTCGGGATACTTATCTTGTCATCTCTCGGAAGCGAATGGACACAGCATCGCCGCGGTAGTCAGCAACAACCATGCATCACCGCAGTAGTCATAACAACCCTACTACTACCGTACTTGCAACGGCGATCTACATGCAAGAGCAGTTGATCTACATCAAGGAATAATCGGGCTACGCAACAGGCAATTTATCTTCCAGCTAAGATTTAAAATAAAAGGAAAATCTTACTAATATTAACAACTCAGGAGTGCTTACCGATACACACCAAATCTACACATTTGATAGAGGAGAAACATGCATTGCTCTTGGAGTAACAGAACGAGTGGTTTTTACAAGTACATCAACGCACAAGCTGCAGAATCAAAGTTTAAAAGGAGTTCAAAATAACACAAACTCGAAAAGCAAACATCCCCGTTATCGAAACGCAATTATACGTATCGAAAGGTATAACACTCACGGATACCAAAATAGGATCTTGACTAATTAATTGTAGCATAAACTTGTCGTTTCAAAACAACTAGATTTACGTTGAGAAGTTCTTAGAAAGAGTATTTATTATTAATTATACGGAAGGATTTAACAATAGGCATGGAATTTATACGAACGGATAATGAGTTAACAAGGGAATTGAGTTGAAAATTATGGTAAAGTGAGCTTATCTGAACAGGTACAATATATGGGGTATTGTTGGAGAATTTAATACTAGAAAAGGGATTTATGTAAATAAAATAACCAATTATTGCCGAAAATGAAAGTAACAAACTACTCACCACGAAAATTTAGACTATTTCAAAAAAAGTTTCTGGATAAGTAATATGGCTTTTAAAGATTCCTTTCTTCAACATAAAAATCCTTTCACAATCAAAGAAAATAACCTAATTTCACTGGATACGAGAGCCGTTGTGGGTCACGAAGGTGTCGATATTTTTTACAGTCTGGAAAAAATAGGTTTTTCACTACATGGGCAATTTGTGGATGAGAGAATCCTGCAAAAATCAAACTTGTAACTGATCCTTTAAAAAAGAACAAAGTATGTATATTTTTGACCAAGAATAGATCGCGCGAAAATGAAGTAAATGTTCTTAAAGCTGATGTGCAGTTGTTTTCAAGACTGTTCATTGTTAGTACAGCGCGGGACCTGGAGAGTATGAAAATCACGTTTGTCGACCCGCTGTATCTGTAAGCGAAAAGATACGTGAAGCAGTTAAGGCGGATCTCGCTGTTATACTTGAAGTTTAATCCTACTTACATCCCTTAGTATGTAATATACTATTAATCATTTCTAATTAAATTTTAAGTAATTTAAACTTAATTAAGAGTACGGTGAGAAAATGCGTATTTATGTACTATCTGAGTTGTCATGTGACGGAGGCGCATCTAATTCAGTACCACTATCCGTAACGTCCAGTTTCACTTCCAAAACAATTTACAGCATGTAACTCATTATCACTCAAAGATCTGAATTATTACTTTGGTATCATTGCTTAAAATAGCAAGGCGCATATTAGATGTATCCGATATCGGTATATGAAGACATATACTACATATATGTACATTGCGTTCGTTAATAGTTTAGCTGACTAGTGAGGTTCATATTTCTTTTAAATCAATTTTAGTGCAATGTGCCTTCAAATACTAACACCATATAATTATTTGTCCTTTTTTCGGATTTCCTATACATTATATTTCCGTATTGAAAGCCTACTTCCCTTCAGCATTGTATGTAAATGACAGCTACATCTATTAAATTGTCTGGTATCACGTGAACCCTTGTCATTCAATAAAATACGAATTTTAGTAGAATTATTCTGTTTTATAGGATTCCATTTTGGCATTTACGAATAGAATAATGTTTTGCTACTATTGAGAAAATATAAATGTGAAATATATCGGAATAGTTTATACAAAAGGCAAAGTTATTAAAGTGCCAATGAAGCAAAATCAGGTAGCATAGTAGTCATACTGGAGGAAAAACTTCTAATTTGTCATTTACGCCCAGTTATTTACAATATTTGACAATGGTATTGTAAAATTCAGAAAATATAATTTAAATATATAGTTTGAAATTTTTTATTTTCACTATTGCCATATCGAAATTCCAAGAAGGGAAGAGATTCAGTTAAAATAAATGATCGTGTGGTTTTAGGAAATCGTGCTCCTCCTTTGGTTGGACTTCCGATTTAGCGAAATATAAGACAAACACATGTTTGCCAAACTCAATTCTGTATCCTATTCGACGATCAATCTCTAACAACTTTTACAAAAAAACTTTTGGAAGAGTTTAGTGTAGAAACATGGACAAAATTTAAGAGGATACATCCGAGCATCAAATGATTCAGAACCATCAACTGCCCAAAAAAAATTAGTTTGAAAATCAGAATCAATAAATATTTTAAAGAATATTGAAATTTTGGATTTACGAGGTCTCTCAAAACGAATGGCTTCTGTGTTGTCTATTCAAAAATCTTAGCAGTGTGTGACAATCTGAATCTGTGATTAAGTCTTAAACCGAATGTCATACAGTATAAATTACCGTAGGGCAGGATCCTATTCTAGAAAATAAGCAAAGATAATACTTGCAACGTTAAAGCAATTTAATGAAATCATTTAACTTTAACACAAAGATATAATAGTAAATAACATATACGCGTAAACGCATATCAATTGGACAGGTTAAAAATGAACGAAGGAACTTTATGGAAAATATATGGATGATACCGCAGGGAAAAAGGACGCGGCGTGCGGTTTAATTCTTGAACTTACGCTTGCAAGGGCAGGGTACGTTGCAATTCACGTGTTGTAAAATTAATGTCGTTACGATCGGATAAAGGGGTTTGGATTTGGAGAGTTCTCCTGTCCATTAATTTATAATTTCGTTAGGTTAAGGAGCTGTTATTTATTTGGAGAGCAGAAAACATTTTATTACTTTTATTTAGAGTTTTTCTATTTTCTTTAATTATTTCTCCCACAGGAACCCGCTATGCGCCACTGTAGTTAGCTAAAGCACCCTTAAATTGTTACGGGATCCCGATCCCTTCAGAGCAAATCTAAATTTACATCGTAACTCTCATTTTACCCGTAGCAGCTTTTTGAAAAATGTATCAGTTACTCTGACTGAAGAATATATTAGATTTCAACCATTAGAAGCAAACATTCTTCCTAAAATTCACGAAGGCAGACAAGAAGTCGCTGGAACTTCTTCAAGTACGAAAGATGACAATGCTGGATTACAAAAAATGACATTTATGTACAAAAATAATAAACTGAAATATTTTTGTAAACAATTTTGTACGTTTGACACTTGCTGAATTTATTTGTAGAAACTGTGCTAATGCACAGACAATTAATACAGAATGGCTGTAATGATATATATATATATATATATATATATATATATATTACTCATATTTAGACCAGGGTAGAAAATTAAATAATCACATCAAATAATTTTAATCACTGTGTAGAAGCTTTTGGAAAAGGTACGCGTTATTAAATAACAGCGTGAAGCATAAAAATTCATTCGTTTTATTAAAATTAAGAAATTTAAATTATTTATAAGACGCTTTATATAAAAGGAAGCAGTATTAGAAAACTTTACGGGTAATTTAATTATCCCTAGTAAAGAAACAAATAAAAATTACGTGCAAAATTTATATTAATTAACTCTATTTTAAGTAACCGGTATTAAACAAAAATGTACTAATAATAATTGAATATTTAATTAGGATTCACTGAAAATTAAAGGGTATTATTTTAATTGAAGTTAATTGAACCGTTAGTAACATATAATATCTATAAAAACTTGAAAAACCCAATAAAATACCATGAAATCAAGCTCTGAGCATTAATAGTATGTTTAAACACCTGCGTATTTTTAAAAAGCTCATTCTGCGTAAATGCTGCAGATAATTAATGGTTACAAAGAATCTTGGAGAAACCGTGGCTTAATATTCACGAGAAGGTGCGATACGGGGTTATTTAACCCAGATAGTCCACATGGACTGAAATAATCGATAATAAGAAATATCAATTTGCACTAATAAGAACAGGGTAGATAGAGACAGATCATAGGCGCAAGACCGAGACACATATAGTAAAAGGCGTGAGTGGAGCAACGTCATTGGGTTGCGATTGGTTGCAAGTAAAAGGCAAACTTGAAAGGTAGAAATAACATTTCTGTATAAAAAATTTAATTAGGTATTCTCAGACGTTGCGTGCCGTGTGGAAATTTTCTGAGATTTAACTGGGGCGAGTGCAAAATTCGTAAAAATCGCATGCCGAGCTACGGAATGGGAACATAGCAGACGAAATTCTTTAGAATTGTCCGTTTTGGGGAACAGACCGACAGACAGGCTAACCGCTATATATACGGAGGTTAATATGAACAAGCTCTCTTAGATCTTCGACTTAATTGAACGCGTTAAACAGTGCTTTTTAGTTTTCCGGTTTTAATATTAAATAATTTAAAGAGTTTGCTCGAATATTATGTGATTTAAAACAGCTTGTACTTTACGTGCTACAATGAATGTACGTTAGTGCACTTAGAAAAGAAGATACAAGGTAATAAAGTTTAGTATCACTGTACCAATTGGTAAAAATTTACAACGACAAATATATACACAAAAGTAGGCAGTTTTGGCGTATATTGGTGAAAGAAGTATGAAGTTCTTTGTTATTTTCGGGGTATTAATACTTAAATGGTGCATAAACGTGTCTGGATCCACGAAACAAGGGTCAGATATACACAGAGGAGTTCCGGAAAAGTCCTGAAACAACTTTAGATAAATGGTGATGGAGAAGATTTTAAAAGCGTTGAGAATCAGAAGCTGTAAATATAACCCAGTTGGAATGGTGTGATTAACAAAAGGGACGATGTACATTGAAGCTACGAGTGCAAGTAACCTTCAGGTAAATTATACTATTTTGTTTGAACTTTGATATTTTTGTGTGTGTTGAATAACTTTATAATTTGTTTATTTAAAATGGACAGTAGTGATATTGTACTAACAATAATATTTTAATTTTAAGGTGAAATTTGCTTGTTTAAGTAGAAAGGGGTATTTAGTATTGATGTTCTGGATTATGATAAAAATATGGGTATGTCTTTGAGCTCAATTAGACGAACCTGGTTAATTAACGTAAAGGGGTGGTAGATGCTCCCTTTGTACTCAGACTCCGGTCTGCATATATTGTTATAGTAATTAGTAGGCATCCTACAAGGACTTTAATTCTGGATGCACTTTAAAATGATAACAAATTTAATCTTGAAATTTTCTGATACTGAAATTTATGCTGAATTTTAATTTTGAAATTTTAATGTATTGTGAATATTGATGTAAATAGAGTTAACGTTGATGTTTGTGGTAGGAATGTGTTTGTTTTTTTATGTATGAGGATGAAAGTTATCTAGAGGAGCAGCCGAAGCGATTAACGGAAGAAAGTCAATGGACCAACACAGTTAAGGTAATGAATAGCTTTTTGTAGGATTCACAGCATTCTTGACATCCAATTCGTAGGGGCTCGATTCGAAAAGCGGAGTACCCGGATTTTGGTGGTATCACAGCATTCTTTGACGCCCAATTCGTGAGGCTCGATTCTGATACAGAGCACAGCAATATATATATATATATATATATATATATATATATATATATATGATGATATATTATTAATGGGTTTGAGGTCAGCTGTAGGAAAGTAAACTCTTTTTTAAGGCCTAAATTTTCGAATTTTATTTAAATTCTTGATCACAGGCTTTCTAAAATTTTACAATTAACTAGGCTAACATATAAATGAATTGATAATAACTTACAAGACGAGGTTAAACATTAAATTAACATGAAAATTAAATCGAAATCTTATTTTAAATGATTTTGCTTCAATTTGTTATAAGAAAATTGTATAACTTGTATAAAAATAAAAATAAAAATGAAAATGTCAAATTTTGAAACCTTTCAGTTTCACTTTTTTATTATTTGACGATTTAAATATAGAATGCCTATGTGTGCATGTATGCATGTGTGTATGTGTTTGTGTGTGTATGAGTGTGGGTGCGTGTACATGTTATATTTATGTGAGTGTCTATGAATATTTGTGATTATGTATATTAATCTGTTTGTTTGTTAGTACGTGTATGTATGAATGTGATAGGATGTATGTATGTATGTAATGCTAATCACTACAATATCGATTATTGCATTAGGTATATGTTACTTCTGAAGAGCTAAGTATGTATGTAAAATCGAACTTAGACCACCAATATCTGTTTTTTATTTATACAATTTTTTGGCGAATATATGATACATTTCCAGAAATCAGTCTTTTGTGTATCTCTTTCTAGTTCTAAAATTTTAGGATGTTTAAAATCAATGTTTGTGATCTAAATCAATTGAGTGTCTTGATAAAGCACAGAATTTGGTTTGATTCTAATGTCACATTGTGTTGGGTTAACGTTTTTTAAAGTTTGTGACGTTTGCCCAATGAAGGATGTATCACAGTCTATACAATTAATTTGGTATACAAGGTTTCTTTGAAGATAATCTATTCTTATCTTTTAATTTTGAAAAATGTTCTTAATGTTTAAAGATGTTTTAACGATATTCTGAAATTGTAATTTAAATACTTTATCATTTACATTTATGAGTTAGGTGGTCATCTAATTTGGTAGTGTTTTATATAGCTGTATAGTTTTGTTATTTTTTATTGTATTATTATTATCAACAATTTATAATGGACCATCAAATGAGTTGTGAATAACTGAATTCAACAGTTCGTCCATAACTATTTGAGTCAATATAGTTATTCCACAACTCCATTTGATCCTCCATTTATTAGAATATATTTGTTGATGAATATAGTGACAGCTATTCCGAATTAGATAAAATAGATGGAAACTCTTTAACATTTTTAATAAATACAATACCCACATTCAATTTCAATAGAAACGGAATCAAATAACTCTGTACCATTCCTAGACACTTTATTAATTAGAAATGATAAAATGAAATTATTTTAGATTGGTATCAGAAGCTACATTAATCAAACAGATATTTAAATTATTATTCTTATCATCCATTTAAAACAAAATTAAATTTTATTTTGGGATTAAAAGATCGAATAAAAAGATATCCCATCTTTTCTTTTCGAATATCAATAAAACAATGAAAAAGGCTTTCAAAGGAATTCTGAAAAATAATAACTATTCCTATACACCTGATTAACAAAATTATTATATAACAATCCAAAAATACAATCAATATAAACAATAACGATGGTGATATAGATAATAATAATACAACTAACGAAAATAACAAAACTATACAGCTATATAAAACACTACCAAATATAGATGACCACCTAACTATAAATTAATTAAAGTATTTAAAATTACAATTTCAAATACGCTAAAAAACATTTTAACATTAAGAAGCATTTTTCAAAATTAAAAGATAAGACACTAGATTTATTTCAAAGAAACCTTGTATACCAAATTAATTGTATCAGGATTGTGATAATCCTTACATTGGGCAAACGTCACAAACTATTAAAACAACGTATAACCCAACACAAAGTGACATTAGAATCAAACCAAATTCCTGTGCTTTATCAAGACACTCAATGTGATTTAGATCACAAATTGATTTTAAACATCCTAAAATTTTAGAACTAGAAAGAGATACACAAAAGACTATTTCTGAAATGTATCATATTTTCGCCAAAAAATTGTATAAATAAAAAACAGATATTGGTGGTCTAAGTTCGATTTAACATACATACTTAGTCTTCAGAAGTAACATATACCTAATGCAATTAATCGATATTGTAGTGATTAGCATTACATACATACATACATCACTATCACATTCATACATTATCAACGTACTAACAAACAAACAGATTAATTATACATAATCACAAATATTCAATAAGACACATCACATAAATATAACATGTACACGACCACACTATATCACAAATAAACATAACAATCATAATGACAATAGGCATTCATATATTTAAATGTCAACATATAAAAATGAAATAAAGGTTTCAAAATTTGACATTTTCATTTTATTTATTTTAACAAGTTATACAATTATTCTTAAACAAATTGAAGCAAAATATTTAAAATAAGATTTATTTAAATTTCAGTTAATTTAATGTTTAACCTCGTCTTGTAAGTTATTATCAATTCATTTATAGTTATCTAGTTAATTGTAAAATTTTAGAAAGCCTGTGATCAAGAATTTAAATAAAATTCGAAAATTTAGGCCTTAAAAAGAGTTTATTCCTACAGCTGACCTCAAACCCATTAATAATATATCATCATATTTATACAAGGTCAGTTATTCTAAACTATATATATAGTATATATAGTATATATATAGTATATTAAATTACTCAAATTTAGACCAGGGTAGAAAATTAATTAACGACATCAAATAATGTTAATTAAAATGCTCAACTTGTATGTAATTTAATTATTCCAAGTAAAGAAACAAATAGAAATTACGTGCAAAATTTATATTAATTAATTCAAGTTTTAAGTAACGAGTATTAAACAAAATGTACAAATAATAATTAATAATTAGTATTCGCTAAAAATTAAAGGGTAGAAGTCAATGCCATTCATCATTATTTTAATTGGAGTTAATTGAACGATTATTAAGGTATAATAGGCATAAAAGCTTTTAAAAACCCAATAATACCAAATATGAGACACGTTGCTAGCATACAAATATATCTAGAAAGTTAGAATACGTGGAATATTCAAATCGTAAAAGTGTTATTTAAAATGTTACGATTGAACACCTGCGTATTTTTAAATGTCAAATTCTAATAAATTCGAGCTGATAAACATAAAAATTCTGCGTATATTGCAAACGGTCGGAAGAACCGTAGCTTATATTAACATAGGAAGCCACGTGGACTGAAATAACCGATAGTAAAGAATATCGATTTGCACCACTAAGGCCAGGTTAGAAAAAGACGGATACAATGCGCAAGGCAAAGACACGGATAATAAAAGGCGTGATTTGAGCAACGTTACTGGGTTTGCGATTGGGTGAAATAAGTTGCAGATATGAGAAGTGAAAACACAACAATTTTTATACAAAATTAATTAGTTGTTCTCAGACGTGTTTGCGAGCCGTGTGAAAATTTCTTAGATTTAACTGGCACGAGTGCAAAAATTTAGTAAAATCGCGTGCCGGACTGTCGAGAAGGGAACAGAGAATGCGAAATTCTGAAAACTGGCCGTCGCGGGACTAAACCGACGTGCAGGCGAGCGATTATATAAACCCGTGTTTATAGGAGTTTCGCTCTCTCTTAGATTTTCGATTTTGATTCAATACTTTAAACAGTTTGCTCTTATATTTTGGTGATTATTGAATACTTTAAAACAGTTTGCTCTTTACGTGCTACTATACAAGTTATTATGCATTAGTGCACTTAGAAAAGAAGATGCAAGGTAATAAAGTCTAGTTATATTTGCAAGTATTACTGTACCAATTATCCAAATTTGTAACGATAAATGAATAAACAAAAGTAGGCAGTTTTGGGGTATAGCGTGAAAGAAGTATGAATTTCTTTGCTATTTTTCGGGGGTGTTAATAATTAAATGTTATTCGTAATCGTGATTGGATCCACAAAACAAGATTTTGATATACTTAGATGAGTTCCTGAGAAGCCCTGAAACAACTTTAGATGCTTAGAATGCTGGTGCAGAAAATTTTAAAAGCGTTCAGAATCAGAAGCCGTAAACATAACCCAGTTGGAATGGTGTGATTAACAAAGGGCGATGTACATTGGAGCCACGAGTGCATTAACCTTCAGGTAACTTATGCTTTGTTGTTCGATTTTTGATGTTTTGGTGTGTGTTGAATAACTTTATAATTTGTTTGCTAAAAAATAGACAGTAGTAAAGTTGTATAAACAACAAATTTTTTATTTTAAGGTGAAATTTTCTTGTTTAAGTAGAAAGGAGTATTTAGCAGTTTATGTTCTTGATTATGATGAAAATTTGGGTCTGTCTTTGAGCTCAATTAGACTAACCTGTTTGATTAATGTAAAGGGGTGGGAGATGCTCCCTTTGTACTCAGACTCAGGTCTGCAAATATTGTTAAATTAATTAGTAGGCATCCTACAATGACTTTAATTCTGGATGCAAATTAAAATGATGACAAAGTTAATCTTGAAATTTATGATACTGAAATTTATGCTACAATTTAATTTTGAAATTTAATGTATTATGAATATTTATGTAAATAGAGTTAACGTTGATGTTTGTGGTAAGAATGTGTTTGTTTTTTTTATGAATGAAGATGTTTTAACTAGGTGAGCAGCCGAGGCGGAAAGAGTAAGGAGGCGATTATCAGAAGAGATTCAACAGGGCGAGAATCACAGCAAATCTTGGTGCCAAATTCGAGAGGCTCGAATATTTTTTTTTACTCTGGTGAGGCCTTTTGTAGGTTTCACAGCAATATATATATATATATATATATATATATATATATTGCTACGATAAGAAGGTTGTTTAGGGGTATATTAAGTCATAATGGTCACACAATACATGTAAATAGTACTAGAAGTTAAAAAACTACATTTATTTATCATGAAAAATACTTCAACAATAAATACGCATTCATCAAAAGAAATAACTCTACACGCAATCAAACTTGTCTTAAGCCAAAAAGCATTCATAAATTGTAAATAGATATGTTAAATGCAGTAAAAGCTAGAAAATCATGGTACAATTCCTATTAAAATTAAACGAGCGATAGTGAAAGGAGATAGCAATGCGTTCAGATAATAAACTAAGTTTTGCAAACTAGATAAACAGAAATATGTTAATTTACGTCATTTCTCCTACGTGATTTTCTACATAAATTTTATACAATACCCAAACGATTATCTATACAAACAAAAGCCATAACTTAAAATTACGTGCCAAGGCGAATTAAAATTTCCTGTAATAACATCAAAACAAACAGTCAAAGATCAATACATAATAGAAATCCTTGTAGACTACGTGACCAAGAAATTGTTGCGGCTAGTTACTATCAGATGTATACCTGTAAAAGCCCAAAGTATTCAAAACATTCTATAGCTGGTCGTAAACTTTGAACAAACAACGCCGATAACTAATGAATTTTAGATAGGCCGTTGCTTATATAACACCCGAATTTGATAAGCAGGCAGTCTTCATTCAAACTGAGCACAGTCCACATCACTTTAGTCAAAAATTTACGCAACGAGTGAATATTAAAATTAAAATAATTAAATATTTGTGAAAGTGATGTTAGAAAATTTTAAAGTAAAGAATAGTGAGAAATAAATGAGACAAGTTTCGCCATTTGCTGGTAAACGTGAGTAACAGTTTATTAATTAATTAATTTTAAATATTATTAATTCAGGGCTCTAAATCTAAGTACACTAAGAAAATACTTGATTATTGATTAAAAGGGGTCAAATTTGGAAACTAAATAAATTGGTAATACTGGGAAGAAATTCGAATAAAAATATTGGTTCAAATTTATGCAAAGGTGCATAAAACAGAAGATTGAATGGAGCAACTCAACTGAAAGTAAGCCATAGGTACTGATCCACAGCACGCAGTAGCAGATCCAGAAAGACGCACAAGGAAAACTTCAGGTCAGAACTATCTAGCATTAGGCATTATTTTCTCTTTCTTTTGAACGTTGACAATATTTATTATACCTGAATATTTTATGTAAAGAGTCAAAAAAATCTTTTTTCTTATACGTGAAAATTTACGTAAAAAGGAGAAAGGTCTTGAATGTTGAAAAATTTTCTAGTAGAGTACAGTGTCATTTTTTTGCTGGCTTTAAAAAAAGGAAAGGGAGCTATAATTTTGGGGATAAACAATTTAAAAATTATTATTATTTGATTCAGGGGTTTATTTTGTCATACAGTAAAACATATTAAGCTGTGAAGTGTATATAATTTTTCTCTTTCTCATTGTATAAATATTAGTCGATTTCTTTTTTCTCATTCAAAGCAGGAAAATTATTAGATAAAAGAGGGATAAATTAATTGTTATCGTAACCCTGTACACTCTGTGTGAATTAGACTGAGCTAGCCAAGGCATATTTAAATTTTAGGATATTAAAAGACAGAGCGGTGGCGATCAGCAGGAAACAACGTATAATTACATCGGCGTGCAGCGTCATCATATCAATATATATATATATATATATATATATATATATATATATATATTCATCCTTTCTTAACCATTTGTTTATATTTTAATTAAATTTTTTGGAATTTGGTCACTCGTCAAATACAAAACAACAGGCAAAATAACAACAGCCTGGTATATGAAAACCACGTAGACTGGCAGATACTTAAATTTCCAATCGAATGTACCAAGACAATATAAGAAAAATGTCGTTAACAATCTTGTGGAACGTGACACAATACTATCACATAATGATTTCAGACCTAAAAATATAAAGATAGTTAAAAATACTTAAAAATAACTGTTATCTTACATCATTCGTAAAACAAACCATTAAAGTAAAAGTAGATAAAATTTATAACAATGAAGGCACTAAAAAACCACAAACAAATGAAAATCGGATTGCAATGGAGTATACACCCGGGCTTTCAGAACAAATAAAAAAGTGCGTAATGGCATATGATAGACACGTCGCATACAAACCAAACAATTCAACAAAAAATTTTTATACCCAACTTAAACTTAAAGCAGACCAAAAAACAGAACACACAATTTATAAAATTAATTGCTCTGATTGCCCGGGGTTATACATTGGAAATTCAAAACAATACTTACATAAACGCATATATGAACATAAATATACAATAAAAACTTCTAATAAAAAGAGCACTGCCTTTACAGCACACGCCATTGAAAAAGTTCACCAGTTTGACTTCGAAAATGTCTGTATCTTGAGTACCGCAGTTAATGATAAGAAAAGAAACCTTTTAGAAACAATACAAATCCAAAAAAACCTAAATGCCATAAATTCCATAAATGACCAAGATGATTTTTGCAATATAAACCACAACCTAATTCACCACAAATAAACTAACAAAAACCTAGTAGGAATATTCTCATGTACCATCCTGCTACATATTATAATTTATCGTATTTAGTTTAATTTCTACTCAATGATAATTAAAATATTTAAAAGTTAAGTTGAATGACAAATGTAGTCAGATAAGTTAAAGTTATGTATTAGTGAAGATGTAAAATAACATAGTTTTAAAAACATTTTTATAATGTTGACCTAAGGTACATATAAACTAGATTTTTACTAATAGCAGTAGTAATTTATGTAATAATATGTTTAGAAACATATTTGAAAATGGAAAACCCAAACGCGTCATATGTATTGAATTAAAATGACAGATTGAGCAGTTTCATTTTATTATTATAACAAACACCATAAAACTAAGATGGTGCAAATGACCAAATTCCAAGAAATTTAAATATATATATATATATATATATATATATATATATATTTCCCAAGTTATACAGTAACTTAGGTAAAGCAATGCGAAATTTGAAATTACTAACTTAGCTTCCTTTTATTTACTTTGCTTTACCCGGATAACTCATCGGAAACTATACTGTGGAATTTACAAGATGAAATGAAAACCGCAATCTCAAGAAACATCTATACATTCGAAAACATTTTTTTTTATACAAAAGAATTTATAAAACAGTTTACTGCTTAATTTCATACAGAATATAATTTCTAGGAGTTACTTAATTATTAAAGTATTCCTTACCTAATCTTTGTTAAAAGATACGCAATCCTCTTTAATTAATAGCTGGTTAACTTACCTATCTCTTATTACCACGCTTGAGTGTTTGGCTTAAAGCACTTTACGGATAGTTCATTAAAGGTCAAAATGCTTCTAACTTCGGCCTCAAAGTTTGATGCCAACTATCCGCTTATACAAAAATTATATGATTACGACTTATTCTAGCGTAAACTACAAAATACCTAAATATTTGTATCAGTTGCAAACAAGGAAATCCAAAATTTATACTTGTAATTCTTATGGTCCTATAGCGCTCATTAAAAACTCAATTCCAATGTAATTAACGGAATTAAACTCTTCCCATTTCCATCTCAAATCTCCATCAAAGTAATGCATCTTCTATCTTTAATGAATTAACTTTAGAGTAGCTCTTGTATAGATAAACGTTGTCTTCATAGTATTTTTTACACAACAAATGTGTTTTATCAAATAATTACATTTGATAACTTTTATGTTTCAAATTACTTAAACATATACGTTTCATTGTATGCATGCAACTCTGCATGGTCGATTTCGCAAAAATAAAATTTACATTTTACTTGGCTCTTAGAAAGAATCAAACGCGAACACTGAATACAATCTTACTTATTGTTTGGTTCAGAAATGAGTGAATCGTTTTAATTGCGTTCCCGTTTATATATAAAATTATCTCTATACGTCATCGTTCGAGATTTTTTCGTATCCACCTAGAAAGTTAGTCACCTGCGTGATGAAATAACAACAAGCATTTATACCGCTTTTGCGCTTTAACGATCCTATTATTCTGAATTTTCTGATTTATGTTTTATCGTAAAAGGTGTGGTACCATCCTCTTCTAACGTACTAGATTAATGTTGCGTCTCATCTATCTTATAGTAACACCGGAATGCAATAAACTATTTCTTAATTATTGCGGTTTTATTTAATTGCATTTTTAATGACCGTACGAGTTTCTCGAACTTTTTACTTTTAATAGCAAAAAAGTTCACTTATATACAGGGTAGAATAAATAAAGTATTTGAAAACTTCAATTTTTTCTGTTTTTTTTGGGTGGGTTTGATTTATAAAATTTTAGTTTCAATGAGCTCTCGTGATTACTTTATCAGATCGATATATATATATATATATATATATATAGCTATGATAATAGGGTCATTTAGGGGTATATAGGGTTACTAGGATAGTGCGCTTTATATAGACATCGTGAGAGTCCCGAAAACTAAACATTTTACCAAGAAAAATGCGAAATTCGACGATTAGGGAAAAAGGCAAATACCAACGCCCTGTATATAAACTATAATTACAATTATATTCCAAGAAAGAAAGTGTATTCGTAAAGATTCAACTAAGTAAACCTTTCAAGTCATAAAGCCACATGGACAGAAGCCATAAAACAATACGCGTGAATAGTGCATCATAATTATACAAGGAATTCCATTTAAACAAGCAGGTTTGTCAATGCGTAAAACAGATAAATGCATATAATTTCATACATCAATAAATTTAAAGCTACGTGACCAAAAACTATAAAAATCCAACACTTGATAATTTGAAAATAATAACAGCGTGAGGATAAAGCAAAGTTCAACAAATTTGCTGTACAAACAAAGAGTACGTGATTTAAAAAGACCATGGAAGCTTTAAAATCCAACAAATTTATACAAATAACCTGAAATCCTACTTGCAATGAAGAGCGTCTCGACTGGGCTATACATGGAAATTTCATAGAAATACCCAAGCCTGCATGTGTAAATCAAGGTACACGGAAGTAATCAACGAACTATGCTCTTGGCCGACAAATTGCAAACACAGGAGTTTTCTTTAAATGCCACAGGATTTAGTAAACAAATCAATTTAACTCTAATAAAGGCACGGTCCACATCACCTGATATAAAATATTTACCTGAAATAATTGCAAGTGATTTTATAATTAATAATTTAAATGTGCTGATAGTGAATAATTAAACAAGCTTCGTCGTTTAATCCTCAAAAACGTAAGTTATAAAAGGTTGCTTTTAAATAGATTTGAAGATTTATATTAACCAAGGACTTCAAACAATTTCTAGATGCAATCGGTAGAAGTTCAATAAGTATATCCAAGTAATTTCTGAATTCGACCTGAAGAAGTTGAGCGATGGACTCTAAATAATATCTGGATTCAAACTCGAGTGTTTAAATAAATAGCTGAAGAATCTACCTAACGCAGAATTTCTATATCCTATTTGGGTAACTCAAGGAGTAACTATAAACTGAAGCTGAAGCAGCGAATAATTGGAGCAGAAACTGGTCTGAATTGGGGAACGAGACACTCCAAATAAGGACAACAGATTAGCCATTATAAATATTTTGTTGCATTGATGATTTTATTTATGAATATTTAAAAATAATACATTCACAAAAATTTATGTGAGGGTCAACAAAAATCGTTCTGGCATACGTTATAATTTACGTAAAAATTTAAGAAAGACTGATGAACGTTCATAGGGCTTCAAGTAATAATAAAAAGGGTGATTTTTGCTGGATTTTTGATCAATTAAAGGGAATTATAATTTTTGGAAGAAATTAATTCAATTATATAAAAGGGGTTCTATTCAACAGCATTATAAACGATTTGTACGTTGTATATATTGGGAACATTTTCTATAGGTTGTAATTGGTTGTATTTGGCTCAAATACATGGGAAGTGGAGATAAAAAGGGAGATAGAGAATTCTTTGTTGTCGTATCGTCGCAAGCTCCGTACGTGGTTAAACTAAACTAGCCGAGGCATTACAATTAAGATTAATTTTTTTGAGATAAAAAAAAAGGCACCGGGTTATTGCAACGATATCATAGCAATATATATGAACTTATGCAGTGTTTTTAAAAAATGATTTAATTTTAAGTTGCATTTAAATATAAATGTCTTTATTTAAATGTCAGTGATCTCGTTCATTTCCACAAATTATTTTGTATAAATTTACCAGGTTAATGCTATAAGCCAATTATTATTTAATGAAAAAAATGCAAAAAAATTTCAATTCTAAAGAGAAAATTGCATATCTCGCAGACCAGTCGCCAACCTTTGTTAAATTTTATGGCGCCACCGCTGTAGAGTTGAGTCAATTATGCGGCACGAAGTTTACACTCCACTATCAACCAACGAATCGTTTCTTTGGTTGTAACCCGAAACATTATTAACAAACAACGTTTGCAAAAGTTAACACATCGTTCATTCTAACTTTTTAAATTTAAAGCAACCATATAACAGATTTTGCACAATTAAATCTGGTAAAAGTTAATAAACCCCCACAGTGTATTACTGCAAACTGCCCTGATTCATAAAAATGTTTTTGTTTACAGCTACGCCTTTTCACTAAAATTTTAATCTGATAATCTCCATCTGAAACCAATTTTTTGTTAAAGTTAATACATAACGTTCTAATTAAATTTTCATGTTTTGTATATCATCAACAAAAGCTCGTTATTGGAGTGTGACACTATACAAAAATATCATACAGGTTTGTCTCATATCAGTATATCATATTCGTGTATTAACAGCAGTCGTGCACAATAATCAACCGTGTACCTATTACATATTTAGAAACATTGATGGACTAAGCATTAGTGTAAGCGTTCTATACTCAATAAAATGTTAGTATATCGGCTTTAATCTGCTTGATTTTGAATGCTAAAAAATTCTAATAAAAATAACATTCGTCCTCAGATTTGAAAGCTGACAGATAGCTTTAGAAAAATGAATATTAATGTCGTAGTTCTAGAACATTTTGTATGTTTATATGCAAAACTGACATTTAATTAAAAAAGTATTTTTCAACAAAATGTGAGTTCGCAATGAAATCTGTCACTTCGTTCGTCAGTATCTTTTTTGAATTCCAGTAATTTATCTTCAGAGCCTGGGAGGGAGGGAGTTTAAAAGGGGTTTAATATATTGAAAACCGCAAGTATGATATTAAGAACAGCAATTCTTTGTTATGTTTATTTACGCCTTTTAAATATTTTTCTAGCTTTAATTAACTAACCATGAGGATCCGGCTGCACTACTTACTGTCTTATGTTGACTATATCACCGCACCGAGCTGAACACAGAACATACTAAAGAATTGCAGTTGCCTATATCAAAGTACACTAGCTGAAAATAGAACAAACTAAGAGTCGCGAGAAATTTCCAACTCATTTTTTGTGTTACCCAAAAATCAGCACGCCCATTGGTCAAACTAAATTTGGAGATTCTTTTACATTTGAAAATCGAAATATACAATTCCATTGGAAAAGACATCATTAACGTTTTTCCACACAGGAAGCATAGGAAATGGAAGTGTATAAATATAATTTCAAATTCTCCGAAAGACATTCGTTAGTGCTCACCATAGCCTAAGAAATCACCTTTCAGTGCTCCCCATAGCCTGCAAAACCTTCAGCCAGCAGCGCTCTCCATAGCCTGCTATACTTCGACACGCGGTGCTCTCCATAGCCTGCGTATTCTCCGACGGTGACGCTGTCCGACGCATACTTACGGCACGTCATTATAACTCATCAATCAATAGTAAACAAACTACGTATTGACGTAAAGCTCCGTTCCAAACTTCAACGACAAATCGTTATTGTGATTGCGTCTGTCAACTCTACTACCGAAACGACACCCCCGTAGAGTTCCACGGCGACGCACTTGACGAAGCCTAAGCCACCACTACCACAACGCCTTCCGAAGAGTACCGAAGATCACCGAAGACGTCTGGGCCTCTTAATACTATAAATAATTTCTAACCATCACTGATCAAGCCCTTACTGGGCCGCACAAATAAATTCCGAAGCCTTCCGAAGAGTACCGAAAACAACCGATGACTTCTGAACCCTCTATACTTGTATATATTGTCAATTAGTAATTTTTTAATTCCTATCGTAATTCTTTGTAACTAAACGTTGTCCCACAAGTAAAACACGAAGCCTTCCGAAGAGTTCCAAAGACGTCTGGACCTCCTAAAACTGTAAATATTTTCTAACTACCGTTATTGAAATTCCCATTCGGCCTCACAAGCAAATTTCGAAACCTTCCGAAGAGATCCGAAGACTACCAAAGCCGTTTTCACCGCCTTCAATTCATTTAATAAGTGTTTAAGTTTATTTTGGTTTCACAAGCAAGCACGAAGCCTTCCTAAGAGTTCCGAAGATTACTGAAGACTTCCAAACTACCTCAACTGTTAAAATCGGTCAATTTTAACTATTCCATTTTTATTTTCATGTATTTATGAAACTTATAATTATTTTTGCTTGTACTTATTAAACAAATAATCAAGCCAAGCCTACATGCTTTTAGACACCGCCCACCCGAACGATAACACTCAATGTTCAAGCAACCGCTGACTTTCTTTGCGCCCGCGTTACCTGCTTAATGACAAGGACTGGAAAATCCCCAACCGCAAAATACCATACACCCTTCTCAACCTTCAGTTCTGATTTACATACCATAATGCAGTATATTTCTGCCGTAGACAGAACATACGCATCACAAACGTGAATGATATACCACAGTTTAATTAAGTATCGAAACACACAGAAGATACGAAATCAACTCCATGGTTCTTATATTCTGCGCGTTGCAATTAAGTAAGGCTTAAATTATATATATATATATATATATATATATATATATATATTGTAGTGGATTTAAAGGGTTAAATTTGGGGTCAACAAAGCAATTTCCTAACACCCTGTATAGAGAAAGGAACCGTTTATATACGCGCAAAATTAATTTCAAGTATTTAATTTAAATTAACAAGTATTGACATAATATTATAATTAGGGATTAAGAGGTAATAGATTTATAAAGAAAATCAATTGTATAAGCCAATAGAAATTATTAATTAATTTAATTTATTTTAATTTAAGGGGTTATAACGTCAGAAAACGCATAAGAGCATGAAAAATCAATAATCTCAAGGCGAAAAGCTTTGCTTAACAAACAGACAGACGTTGGTCATATAGAATACCATGAAAACAAACTTCTAAAAATGTTATTTTAAACGATCATTAATTAGGCACAGCTGCACGTTGGAAAGGTCACCTTCCGGTTATTTCTGTAGATAACAGAGCGAGCTTCAAGGAAATATTGTTTAACCGTTGGTGGTTTCGTAATAAACACTAACAAGAGCTTCTTCAAGAGCAGAAAGGATGCACAATTAATTATATGCTACAGAATGAGACGGGCATAGAAGCATGCATTTTAGTAGGCACGTATTCAATCCACGTGGGGTAGACATAAGACGCGGGCAGCTATATCAATTTTCTACCACTCAAGCAAGATTAGAACGCGACATCCAAACTATGAGTGATTTAATTCCCAAAGAAGATTAAAAAGAATGCTAAACAAACCACAACAAACATACAGGGAGTATATATCCAATATGCATAAGACAGGAATAGAGATATTACAGGCGGGGTTATAAGACGTCACTAAAATGTATGATTGGTCGAAATAGGTAGTTTTAGAACAGAGGAACATGTGATAGTTTGTCGTGAATAGCGTGATTGACACGGGGATATTTCTAGAAGTTTAGAATGGTTACACCAAATTTTGCGGAAATGTTATTTTGCAATTAGGTATTTCGCGTAAAGTGTGGCCAAGGGGGCCTAGCTTTATGATATAAATACTCTGGTAGATTTAAGACGGGGCCTTTTCTCTTTTATTTTGCATCGCTTGCGACGTACAAAAATCTACTGACAAGGCTGGTAAGTATTAAAAATTTGTAAATTCAATAGGACAGTATTAGATTGTTGTGGCCTTATAGTTAGAAACGCGAATTGTGTCGAGTTTATTTAAATGTAACTGAGGTCCAACGAATACTTTTACAAGCTCGTAAATTAACGCGATAATAAACAAGTGTAATATACATGGATTTGGATATTAAAATGGATATTGGATGGGTGGCATAAAGCGCAGCTTAGATGGTGTTCATCTTTTGGAACCGCACGCAGAACCACTAGACCGAGGGTTTCAGAAACATAATACATCGTCAACGGACATGGAATCTACAAGTTTTTCCAGGTAACGCTTTAGAATTTGCTGTTTTAGAAACTGTTGAAATTTTTGTGATGTGCGAGAGTGAACTTTGATGGTATTTTTCGTTATTTTACGTATTGAAAGGGATACGTATAGCTGACTATTAATATGGTATTTTGAATATAAAACAAAAGGTGTTTTTTTTTGAAGTTTGTAGTAATAGTATGCAAAGTGGAAAGCATACATTGATAAACTGGGTTATCATGAGCTTACCATACTCCAGCGTGTAGTAAGAAACCAAGTTCAGGTATTATTTAGGTCCCATTTACTCCTGTTGCATTAAATGTGTTAGAAATTTTCATTTGAAAAACTTGGATTTTACAAAGATAGCATGTATTGAGGTGTAACTTAAGCACCAAACTGTAAATAACTTTGAATTATTATTTGTAAATAGTGGTTAATAAATATTGTATGATTGTTGTATTATTTTGTGATTTTATTGAATGGGGTGTGAACGGTAAAGAGAATGAGAGTAAATTTAGGTATACGAGAAGAAGCACAGCTGAGCTAGCCAGGGAAGCTGCTGAAGAAAATAAGTCAATGAAGCAGAAGGCGGGTAAGAAAGTTTGTGTAAAATTTTTATGTTTGAAAATAAATTTCCTTTTAAAAACTGGTGAGGTTCGGACCGACAAAGAGGGTTCCACGGCAATTTATGACGGCCCAACGTTGGGGCTCGAATGCTTTTTTTAATCTGGCAAGGTCTTTATAGGCTTCCACGGCAATATATATATATATATATATATATATATATATAAATTTATTGACGAATACAAATCGAGCTATTAGTTGTATAGCCATTAACAAAACAATAGCCTTATTACTTCACAAGGCTATTGTTTTGTTAATGGCTATACAACTAATAGCTCGATTTGTATTCGTCAATAAGCTTTTATTGTTTTCATAAGAGTTTATTTACAGATACATCTTATTTTTTATTGTGTTCTACACAAATTCTTTATTGCGGACTGAATTCTGAATTCCCACAGATACTCAAGTAGCATCTTTTGTTACCCGGTATGAATTAGGATTTACTACTTCCGCTACCGTCGCCGCTCCACGGTATAAAAGAAAAAACTTTTTAATCTCCCCATCTTCCGCGGATAAAATGGGGTGGGTTTTAATTAACACCTTGTCCCCAACCTTAAATTGAGTTAATTTTGTGATATTCCGTTTGTGACAAAGCTTCCTCTTTTCCACGTGCGTTACTAACCGTTCTTTCGCTAAGGATATAAATTACGGACCACCAATTAATCTGGGTACGCGATCACTGCAATTAATTTGTTTTGTTTCGATTGACCAAAGTGCATCTTATTCGATGTAAATTCGGTATTCTCACGAATCACCTCGTTTAAAAAACTCTCAACCTCAGGTAATAGGTCAGCTCACTTGGTATGTTTTTTAAAAATTAATGCACGTAAAAGTCGCATAACCTCTTTATTCGCCCTTTCAGTGCGGTTTCCGTGTGGGAAAATACACTGAAGTATAGCTCATCTCCACCTCTTGTTGAAGCTAAATATCCTTCCACAAAATACTTGAAAAACAGGCGCTATATCGCTTATGATCCTTTTTGGCCTACCGACCTTAATAAAATACTTAGTTTTTAAACCCATAGATAATAACTAAGATTTTAGTAGCTCCACTACTAAATTTTCAAAGAGGGCTAATTAACTCGACCGAGAGTATTTCATTTGACCTCTCCGGCAGTATTCTATTCATCTCTCCCTTACAATTAGCGCTGGCCTTTGATTTTTGACATAAGTCACAACTAACGACTAATTTTCTGATCATTCTACGCATTTTAGCAAAGTAGTAATATTTCGATAAAAATGGTAACATTTTTCGGACCCAAAATGACCATGATCTATGTGTTTCACCAGCACTAACGCAATCACCATATTCTTTGGAATACATAGTTTATACCATGGGTTCCCGATCGACCCTTTTTTAAACAATAATTTTTGGTACTCCAAAAACCTTACCCGTTTTTGATACCGTGTCCCTTTTGCAATTCTAGCTTTACCATTTGGCATAATCCAACCTTTTGCTGTTCTTCCACAATATTTTCAAATTTCCTTTTCAGGACCCTTGACCATTGTTCTTGTTTTACAGCAAAAATGTGAACCTTTGAATCGTCTCATGATTGGTTAACATCCGCTTTGCTCTTGAGACCAATAGGAAACTAGGATCTGCTCCTCTCAAATACTCAATTTCAAACGAATACTCCTGAATAAACAAGATTCAACGAGTTAACCGTGAAATTAATAACTTACAACTGAACATGAACGCTAAGGCCTTATGATTAGTAATCAAAGTTAACTCCGGACTTAGAACTAAAGTCCTCCACTGCTTTAACGCCACTACAATGGCCAACATTTCTTTCTCGATCACCGTATAGCAAAGTTCAGGACCTTTCGCAGTGCGAATGAAATAAGCAAAAACGTTTGGTTGTTCCGATTCTTTGTCAATTTGATGCAGATGTACACCTAACCCGTATGCTGAGGCATCTGTGTGTATATAAAACCGCTGGTTAAGATTCGGATGCCTTTGCATCGTAACTTCTAAAAATGCTAGTGTAATCTTGTCGAAAGCAACTTCTTTAACAACCCTACACTTCCACAAATTATCTTTTCCCAGTAATACTAATAAGGGAATAGTAAGTTTCTGCAAACTTTTCGCAAAATCTCCTATCATAATTGATAAAGCCTAAAAACGATTGTATAGTTAAAATACGAGTGGGATCCGTACTGATTCCGGGCGAAATTAGTATGTGACCCAAGAATTTAACACTTCCTTGCACAGACATGCACTATCTTAATTTTATCGTTAATCCAGCACTTTTTAATTTTTTGAAAATTATTCGCAAATGACGTAAATGTTCATTAAAATTCGACGAAAACACCAACTAATCGTCGACATAAGTAAATACGAATCCCGCCACACTTTCATCTAAAATCAATTGGAGCCCTTTTATAAAACTTGCCACCGTGTAACTAAGCCAAACGGCAAAACACTGAACACATACAACTTTCCTTCGAACAAAAACTCTGTATAGTTTCGGTGATCTGCTTTAATGGGATTTGTCAGTACGAGGCAGTAAGGTCCGAGGTAGTCAGACATTGTCCAGCTGAAAATAAGAATTGCAATTCATTGGGGATGGGAGGCACTACGTGATCTTTCGCTATAATTTTGTTTAACCATCGCGCATCTAAACATATCCTTATGCCTCTATCTCTTTTTCGACGACGATCAACGGGCTAATATATTCAGTTTGGCTCTTACTAATAACACCCCACGATTCCATTTTCTTTATTTGCCTTTTTACTTCCGTTTTACGTGAATGTGCAACCGGGTACCTCTTTCTAAAAAATGAATTTTCGTCCTTCGATATAATTTCATGGGTATACATATTTTTGCGACCTGTTTGGTCTGAAAAACCTCTGAATACTCGAATTATAATTTCAATAACTAAGATTGCTCATCGTTTTTTAATAATTTCGACTCTTGAACTATTTGACTAATAACCTTTTTCTGAATAGTTGACTTCAACAAAAGCAGTTTTAACAACCATCGGTTGTTTTAAATTTACTCCCACTTCACACTTTCATTTAGATGTACTTCCCCATCTCTATGTTCAAATTTAAATGATTTTCTTTTGCTAAGAAATCCACCAGTCATGTTTGCCCTGATGAAAATTTAATTCTATCGAAAATTAATTCATAAAATCACAACTCAAAATAATTTCCCGAAATAATTTTGGCACAATAATGCACCCCGTCTCAAAACTAACATCATCTACTGTAAATTTTAAATACTCGGACTCGGACTCGGACTCGGACTCGGACTCGGACTCGGACTCGGACTCGGACTTGGACCTTTATTTTGTTTAGCTCCGAAAACTGTTATCAGCCCTGGCTTTAAAATTTTATTTAAAAATTCCTGACTGACGCAATTCATCATTGCCCCACTATCAATTAACACATTAACGTTTAAACTCTCAACATTCGCAGTTATTATAGGTATCATCTCCGTTTTTATGTCAGCATGGTTTTCTAATAATAGATCAGAATAGCTATTGTTATACAAAGTGCACTGGTTAGCCACTATAGGCTACTACTCGGAGTTCCGATTCCCTATCACCCCAATTACACCGTGCCTCATCATTATCTGCATTTCCCTTCTACTTTCCTCATTTCTTCTTTCCCAGCGATTGTGATTATTTCCTACACTTTGTACTCTTCCTCTATTTTGATTAATACCTCTCTCGTCAATTCTAATTGCCCTATTAAAATTATTTCTCGGAACCGCTCCTCTATCGTTGATCAAATGATTCATTATCGGCTTCTGACGTATTGTCAATTTTCCTCAAATAAACCTGTACATCATCTATTATCTTCAAACCTAAACTAACTATTCCCCTTCCCACATTCTCATCAAAATGTCGCACTAGCATCTCGACAATTTTCTCCTCGTCAAAACTATAATTTAAACAATTCGCTTCGCGAAGTTGTAATAAGAAATATTCCGCCCTAGGGCCATACTCAAAAACATCATATTCTAATCTTCCTACCGCTTTTCGTTGCATCTAACGGTCCCAATACCTCCCCAAAAATTTAATCTTAAAATCAGCATAATTGTTGCACGCTAATCGCTTTATTTTCCCCCAATCTATAGTTGAGCCCCTAAGCTCCTCTGCCGCCAATGCCAACTACTTATCTTCTGGCACATCCGCCTTCTATAATAAAGAAATTAATTTATTAATAAACATTACTGGATTAAACCCTACTTCAGGTCTAAACTGCACTGAACTACTCCCCCAATTCCTACCACATTTACAAATAGTGTGGGTTTTCCCCATTCGACAACGTCATTGGTTTATCTGATTTACTATACGTTTTAGTTTTATTTTCAAATTTAGCAGTGGAATTCGTTTCCTCTCCGGTATCTAAAATCTTTCTAGCTTCATTCAAATTTTTCATTAACTGGCTCCTATTTTAAGCCAATATAGAAAAATTTTGACTCAAAACTACATTATTTTCTTTCAACTACCCACTAATCTCTTTCACCAATTTAGTAAGCTCCACAAAAGACATCCCTTTCATCATTCGAGTCTACGTTATTTTTCTTACTTCTACTCCCTGCCATAATTACAATTCATTCACAATTTAAACTTTTATACACCCTGTCGTATACAAAATTACCGTTATTGTCAAGTGTCCCACAGAACCCAAAATTTTGTACCCTCTTGCTGCTTACGCGCAGGTGCCAATGAATACGTCCTTAAAAAGGTGATATTAAACTTCAGGGTGGATACGGGTAAAACAGATTACCAAACCTTGAGCAGTGAAGGAAATATTCAACAATTGAAATACAAACAGAACTTTGAACGTATTTAGTAAAGTACTAAAGCAAAATACTAAGCACAATTACTATAATAAATTGTTAATAATAAAGAAACAAGCGAACAAATTAATACACGGACCGCTAGGTGTCCTTAATTCTAAAATAAACACAACTTAAAGCTAACCCCCTCGCTATACATTATTACGTTAATAAACGCAGGTACCACAAAAACTTATTTATTTTTTGTCTCGGTTCAACGAAGCCGCTGATAAGAAATTATAAGATGGAAGTTTAATTCAATGTATATAAACTCAGTTGCAACTGGTTGTGTGTAATTATTTCTGCAGGCACAACAAAACAAACGGAAACAACCAACCTTTGCCTACGGTTGAATAAAGCAAATCACGTGCACGGAAGGTGATGTAATTCGTAAACAAAAGACCTTAACAAAAAACCGATAGCTATCAAGTGCTGATATGACTTCAGCTAACATATATAATATATGTTTGTTTCAATCCTACCTTACTTTCTCAGATAGCTAACTTAACACTTTCTTAATAATACACTTGCAAAACATACTTCTTAATTAAATTATCGGTCATCCTTATTTAACCTTAAAGATCCGGCTGCATTACTTACTGTCCTAACATTCAAGCAACCACTTCCTCTGCGCCCGCGTTACCTGCTTAACGACAAGGACTCTGGAAAAACCCCAACCGCAAACTATAATACTATACACCTTTCTCAACCTTAAGTTCTAGTTTACATACTACAATGCAGCGTATTTATGCCCTGGGCAGAACATACGCATCACAAACGTGAATGATAAAGGGATAACTTTATACTACTAATTAATATTATTAAAACAGCACGTGCCTGGCACATACATTACTTAAAAAACACCATTCAGTCTCAATCATTTAATTCACGTTTGTTATACTTTTATAAAGAAGAAAACTAGACGAGCGGGTCTGTAAGATAAGAACAAAATCAGTAACGGAATGCTCGCCCAGATTAAGATAACAAAATAAACAATACCACGGTAACATAGTTGGAAGTTGGGGGGTCTAAAAAACGAAACAACAGGACACACGACCCAATTCGTCTTTTTTAGAACATGTGTACCTAAAATGATGATTAAACACAAAAACTCACAAAAAATATAACTCTAATAAGTAACTGCCATAAACTTAGACAGCAAACAAAATTAAACTACTCCTTTGAATCCGAACATCTGAATCCTTCACTCTTCACGTTCTAATATTAAATCTCAATTGTATCTACTTTTGGTTAATTAGAAATACTCACGGTAGATCTTTGTATATAAATTTAGAAATAAACTATATGTACAGGAATCATAGATAATTATTTATCTAACTACAATGAATGGAGTGATTATATTATAATAAATATTTGGATATACATATACCGGCTGAAGGCAAAATAGTTCATGAATAATTAAGTTTAAAATAATGGGATATTTAGCAATAGAAACATGTCCTCTAAATAAGAGAACGAACTAGTTAAAAATATCTAAAAATCGAAAATAAAGGTAACATCTTGTACTGGTAGAATTATTTTTAGGTATGTAGGTTTGCATGGTCTAAAACAACAATGCCTTTAATCTAACGCACTGCCTAACTGAAACTCATTCTAGTTCTGAATTTGCTATGTTCAAATTTTAAATGCAATTGCTTTTAATGCATCTATATTATTAATTTAAAATAAAATTATAAAAGATATACAATTTAAGACTTCACAGATATAACATTGTAAGGCTTTTTAAGTTACTGTTCTTTATTCGGTCTAATATAAACCTGACTATTTACATCTATTGACAACGGATGTTTGACATACAAAAATGCTGTAACAGAAATCATAAGTGATAATTACTATAAATGTGTACTGCACTACCTTATTTCTTAACACTGTTACACTATATTTTTTACTAAATTCGACTGCATAATTTATTTACGCACCGTTAATTTATATCCATAAATATTAACTATCCTACCTTAATTTATGTATACATTAAAGACATTTATTTTCGGCACTTAAACAACAATTTAATTCATATTATTTGTGGATTAATACTTTGACCGTGTCAACCTACCTTGTTACGTTCCATTTCATATTTGAAAATTTGCTGCCCCCTTACTTTAAAAACAATTTTAGTTTCTACTGATTTAAATTTACGGGTTGCTACATTTTTATGATTTCAAATCCGATTAGATAGACAGCCAATTCTTTTGAGGGTACTTTACTCCTAGCCCACTGTCAACGCTCCCAGAAGGAATACTAATCCTAGATCTTACAAACAGCCTCCTGACAACACTAAACTACCCTTCGTTCGCCATTCACCCTGAGCTTTTCCCAGAAAAGGAAGATTTCCATCCGACATCTTAGTTATATTTACGCGACTAGAAATGCCTCTTTGTCTATTCTCTGACAACACTTGTCTTTACAACCTTTCCTCCAATTTCAAAAACGTTTTTTCTCCAATTCCTTATATTCCTACCTATTCGGTTCGGTCCATCGCCATCGCGAAAGTTTCTCTTGTTAGAGGTACTGAGAGGTCATAATGTTAGAGCTTCCAGAAGGGTTTAATTCAGGAGGATATTTTACTTGGATAACTTAGAAGGGAGTATATATATATATATATATATATATATATATATATATATATAGAGTGGTAGCTGGGTTCGATTTCCAAATAAACTTTCTAGCTATATCGTCCAATCGTACATTATGCCCAAGGGAAGGGGTAATACTTGATTGAGAATGTTGCTTGCTCCATTTTTCAGGTGGTGGCATCCTAGCAATCCAGCACCCAGAATGAAGAGCTTAACTCCAGTGAGTGTACTGTTCCTTTGCGGAGTGGAGAAGGCGTCTCTTTACGATCTTTAGCCTTCAGCGGCACTCGAAGTGTTGTGTAATTTAAGATTTAAGAATTTTAGTTTTTACTTCTAATTTTTTGTGATTATGAATTGACGAAGAGTTGACGTAGTACTTGAACTGCAACTGATTTGAGGGTTGTTGAGGTAGAAGATTTTTGAAAAATCTTGTTTGTTGGGGCGGGGGGGGATTGCAACGCGTTGTAATATGATAGCTATAAATTTATTGGATAAGGAAAATTTAGTAAATTTGAATTGCTAAACTAAAATATCAACGCACGTATGATAGATTTTACGAACAATTAATCCTAATTATGTAACGGCCACTTCGTGACGTTACAAAATTTGTACATACTTAATATCCGTTAGCGTGGCTTGAGCCACTATTTTGTTATTGTTATTTTCGACAGGTCTGTAGAATTTTCTAGAACATTTTTTTTTCTTTTGGTTGTACAAGGCCGTATCAAGTAATCCATTTTGTAATTAATAGCGAAATAGGATATCATAAAAGTTGTTCATGTGGTGATAAGAATAAATGTATTAACCTTGCACACAGATGTGATATCTTCTGAATATAAAATTTTTACTTTGTGGTGAGCTGCCGAAAACAGTAATTGGGTCTGCGAAAGACTACGCAAATTCTAGTTTAGGTAAAAATTTGGCTGGTGCCTAAAATACATTTATAGAAGTGTATACTTTATCCGAAGTACTCGGGATTTTGGTAACTAGAATAAATTATTTCTGGAGGGTCTATTATATGGTTGTAAGCAGTGTTGCACTTATAGAAACTCTGGTCGACAAGTGTCGAAGAAGTAGTTACAGATTCATTGTCTGTGGGAGATTGTTCCGAGGTTATTAATTAACAGAAAGAAGTATCATATTGTGAATGTTTAGTTGTAGATAGTTGAGTAGTAAAAAAATTGAAGAAAACTGGTTAGGTACTGATTCAGAATTATTTATAAATTTTTTTAACCCGTGGCAGCACGGTAAGTTAAACTGGGAAATCTAATTTGTGTTCATACTTCAGTTTATTTTAGGGTTCCTCTATAGGGTGTTATACGAAGGATTTTTCTACCTTACGTTCCTGATCATCGGTGTGATTTAATTATATCAGGGAGAGGATCAACACCGAGGAGATATAGAGTACGGTTCTGGAGGCGGTTTAGAAGGCAGTATTAAATCCATGGTATCGTGAGTACTGTCATTAAGATATACAAGGGTGTAAAATAAAACATTGAGCGACGATAGTCGAACTTGCATAATTATATTTTCCTGGTGCATGAAATTAATACAAATTAATTATTAAAACATTTGTAAGCCTTGTAACTGAAGTCAAATATTAATTAATTGCTGAGTCGAGGTTTTATCAACGTTGCAAATATTAGTTATCCATAGTGCACTTACTCGAAACTTACGATATATTATTTTGTTGTATTTTTTTGCTTCTCAGGTAAACTCCAGAAACGGAAAGTTAGACCGTTCTGTCTTCAGTCTTTGGTAAACAGGTAATTCCTAAAGTATTGTGTTTTTATAATAAATTTTGCTTGAAATATGAACGTGTTGTATGACCACATTCTGGGATTCTGTACTTGCACATAGATACATTGAACTATTTATTGATGATATGTAAAATTCTGGTGAAGGATTGATGTGTTGCAATAATTTATTTGTATGCGAGTTATAAATAAATCGAGGGAGGTTTTACACTAGTAAACATAGTAAGACATGGGTTGGTTTAATTGGGTGGTTGAAAGCCAACGGTTTAGTTGCGTTTCAGGGGAGTAATCACCCTGGCGCCCATAAATAAATTGTTTTCAATAACACTCTTAACCCCGAGAGACCCACGCCCAACGGCTCTTGACTAGCTTGGGGACACTCGAAATGTAACTACTCACTGTATGTCCAGTGTAAAATAAAAACAGTAGTTTTATTATTGTTACGGAACGTCATAACTTGACGTCCCATGATAACTTGACGCCTAACATCACTACGGCAACGTCACAATTAAACAGGATATTTCAAAGTTTGTTTCTATAAAGGTAATTCGGCTAGCAAACTTTAAATTCAAAAAGTGAAACATTGTTTCTGCTAAATGCATTGTAGAAGTATTAATCCAGGACAACAACTTAAATTAAAACCGCAAAATAAACAAATATTGTCCGTCCCGACAACCAACCGCATGAAAATAATACCATATTAAAACAACACGGTACAAATTACATACAAAGTAACGTAACAATAATCTTGTACGCAAGCATACACTAAAATATATTACATTGTGGGTATGAATACTTAATAGTGGGGGAAGGTTGCAGTATTTGTATCTGACGGAAAAGTAATGTTGTTAATTATTAGCGAACCGGGAATTAAAAAGGTTAAGGTGTAGTCATACAGAACGCAATAAGACGGGAATGACCGCGTGGTTGGGAATTGGTATAAGGTAAGTTAAAGGTGCCGTTGAACGAAACCACATTCAACTATGGAACGTGGATTTCTCCACAACTTTTTGTAAAACATTGCTTGCAGCTTTGCCAAGGAGGCTAGACATGCGTAGAATCTTGTAAACTCATGTATTTACGGCAACAAAAGCCCACCCGAGAGTATAACTAAAACAAATAAATTGTGATAGATTAGGGGAGCGGTGTTATCTGGAAGGACGAAAAATTTACATACTGGAGGTCTTTGGGCAACTTGAAAGTTGTAGCGATTTGAATCAAACATTGAGTAATAGTATGAGTTTTTATGTATATATGAATTTTTTAATGTCAACGGATAGGTATTCATACAGTAGGAAATGAGGCAAACGCGGAAGTTTACTTATTTTTGTAGAACAATAACTTAGCAACACAATTAGTGTTGGTTAAATATAAGCATGATATTATCGTATAAGGAAGTTTAAATAGTTTGAAACACTAAAATATCAAGAAATATTTAATGTCCATAGAGGTTAAGTAGATGTTGAATACCATTTGCATTTATTTATGAATTAAATTAAAAATTAGTTAATTGTAACAGGATATTCAGTTATCTCAGTAATTGAATCGTATTTGGAAGAGGCATTTTACTTTACGCTTCTATTTAATTATGACAAAAATTCGTGTTTTAAGATATTTTAAAGAAAGGTAACCGTATACCATGATAAATTTAGGTACCGAAGCAGGGAAGATCTATGCGGAATAACCATCTTCCACTTACGAATAATATCCAAAAATTGTTGATAGTATTATTGATGGATTAAATTTAGTAATCTTTTTTTTAGAATTTTCTTGTGTATTACCTGGCCAGAGTGAGGTTAACAAATTTAGGTTTTTCTTGAAGGAAGGTATATTTGAAGTTTTATTGGAATTATTTAATGTCAATAAGGGTCAAGTTCAGGTTGAATTTTATTTGCATTTATTTGTGAACTTGCATAAAAATTAGGTCATTGTAACAGGATATGCAGTCAAGTCAGTTTTGGAATCGTACTTGGAACAGGCTTTGACTTTATGTTCTTATTCAATTATGACAAAATATAATCAGTGTTTTAAAATATTTTAAAGAAGGTGCCGTATATCGTGATAAATTAGGAACTGAAGCGGAGTAGGCCATTGCGACATAACCGTCTTCCGTGTAGAGATAATATTAAAAGGATTACTGTGACAGACTATTTTGCGCCCCTTAATTATGACAAGAGAATTAGCCTTTCAGGATAAGTGATTTTGTAACGTGGTTTATTTATATTTCAGCCACTTTATTATTTTCATTCCTCTACAGTTTTCTTTAGAATTTTTCCATTTTCTTTTGTATTTTCTTCCATAGCAACCTTCCCTTGCACCCGTTTATTGTTACGAGGTACCCGCCCCTTTAGGGCAAATCAGAATTTATTAATCTAACGCTCGTTTTACCCGTATCAGATGTTGTGACGTTCCTGAACGGGGGTTCTTAAAGAGTACAAAAGTCTGAAAGATGAACCTGAGATTTTTTCTTATCGCCAAATACATGTAATTATCAGGGTTCTTTACCAGAACTACGAGTAGAACTAACAAAACTTACCTGTTTTCAGTAAACACAGAAGTTCGTTTCAGTAGCTAATGTGTCATACGTTCATGCAATATGAGTGTACTCCTTGCAGAATAAACTTTTATGACAATTTCAGAATATTGCAGTGTCTAAATGAAGACAGTTCATGCATTTGCAAAAATGCTTTTTTGTAGATTCTGGTGTTGTAAAACAAATAGCCTAGTTAGGTCTATGTATAAACTTAAGCTTTCAAAATTATCTCTATCAAATTCTTTAGATATACGTTAGTAGAGGAAAATCAGTGAACCCACCACCTCATTTGCTCCAGAATCCCTCATTTGCTCCCTCATCTGGACCAAAAAGTTTTCTTCGACTAACCATTTTTCATCTTTCGAGATAAATATCTTAAATTTTTTATCTTTCGAGATAAATATCTCTTAAATTTTTCCTCCCACGAGATAAACCTATTTTTAAGATTTTTTTTACCGCTAACATTCTGGACCAAATAGTTTTCTTCGACTAGCCAACGCATCTTTCGAGATAAACCTATCTTGTTTGGTATCAATCAATATTAGAATTTTCTCAGCTACCCGAATCTCTAGGAATTTTTAGATATCATCACCCCCAGGAGCTACCCTAATTTTAAGATTTCTTACCAAGACCGATTTCTAACCGTCCGCATAAATTTTTTTAGTCATGCGATACATCTTGTTAGCTTAGAATTTTATGTAGAATCCGAATCTGCAAACAGATTTGAAATCGGACCACGCCCTGCAAAGTTATACTTTAAGCTCTCAAACCTCTAAATTTCGCCTTTGCTCGTATATATTTAACTCCATTTTTAAAACCTTTTCGCTACCCAAGGTATATGCTTTAACCAACACAAAAATTATGAACACAAAAGTTTAATAATTTATTTATCCAATTTACAGTTTAATAAACTATTACAATTTTTACAAAGTATAGCATTATTTCCTGTGTGTAGCCGAAAGTTTAACCTGTAACAAAAAAGAGATTAATGTGTTGTTTAAATAGACGTGTAACAAAAAGAGATTAATGTAAAAAGAGGAGACGTGTTTTCAGTCAATAAGACATATTGTCGTTAACAATATGTTTTACCGTCCAGCGACACCACGTGGAGGTAAACACATGCCGCCGGGAACAAAGGAAATTTTAAGGATAGGGGAGGGTAGATATGCTTATAACTAACTTACATACTATATATACACAATAAAATATAAACAACTTAACCTATATCCTTATGCCCCCATGCATATGTTGATATGCTTCCGGGGATGACGTAACGCTTGTCATCTGCGCCCGATAAACTGATTTTATTAATAAGCTGTGTATAAAGTTGGTGTTTCTTACTCCGGATTGATACCATCGTATTCATGAGGGCATCTCTATTATTAATAACAACATCCCTAAAACTATCTACACTAATCCCCGCCACCACACTACGACTAACACCCTTAATCTTTTAACAATGTCTTTCTCACTAATAATGCAGTAGGACTTAGCCCTACTACCTACAAATTCTAACACCAAATCCCACAAAACTCGTCCTTAAACTTACCCACCACCTTCTTATTAACTAAGGGGATTTTGTATTTGTTAGTAGGAGAGTAATCACTTGTATCAAAATGCTCAATGTTCGCACTAATGTCACTATACAAGTCTTCTGTCTGTATACTATAAACAAGGGAATCTGTGTCCGTATATAAAAGCGATAATCTGGAGCCATACAGAGGGATCATAGTGTTGTAGTGAAACTCATACATAAGAGTTTTTGCCAAATCTAGAATCGAAAAACCTGCATAAATGGGTTTGTTGTAAGTGGCTTTTACACGATCCATTTGTATGATCACTAGATCCTCGCTCAGCACTAAACAACTATTAAAGTTTGGTTTGCTTATTAGTCCACTTGCACACAACTTTTGTCCCTCGTGCTCCCACCGCGACACAATCTTTACATCAACACGTTTGTCCACGTTCTCCATAGTTTTACCAAAAACCGCATTGTTCATAAGTTTGAAAAAGTCTTTTTCAAACGCGTTAGTGGCAGAAGTACGGAGAGACGTGTTTAAATCTATGTAAGGTTTGAGCCACGGTGATTGCTCGAACTCCAACACACGGTGAACTGTAGTTAATTGTAGACCATCGCGCAGAGCCTGCTGGAGGTTTCGGTAATGGATTACATATTTCTTCTTATCAAAAAGTGTGGTGAGTAGCTTTGGAGTCCTAGAAGACGGTGTTGGTGGAACCATGGTCTCAGGGGCAGAAAGGCAAGTCGTTATGCAGATCCTGAAGCTGTTGTGGGTAGTGCAGATCAACCTCTAGGATGTACCCCATATTGTATGTAATGGAATATTCAAAATATCATCTTTCAGATGGTTAACCTGATCGATGTTTAACCACCTGAAAACCCATGTGGAAGTGGTTGACTCATAGCCCATCCATATAGGTTGTTGGCATCGAGGTATGTCAAGTACATGGAGGGTTCACTGGGATTGTACTCTCCATATACTTGTTGTTGGCACGAGCATACCGATGACTACACTGAGTGAGACCACCTCTAATGCCTTTCTTAACAAAGTGGTGCATATCAACATCGGTTAATAACTCCAGCTTCACCTCAGTGTGTTTCAGCATTGCATCAAAGGCGAGAGAAGGAGCTGTCACGTACTGGGCCGGGTCGAGATTGTACGTACTTAGACAAACGTTTCTGAAATTTTCAAAACGTCTGCCAACAGTAGAACATCGCTCTTTAAATACAGATCGCTGTATTCACCCAAGTTTCGTATGTGAAACTCCTCCACACCTTCTGCGCATGTTTATAATCCTCATCGCTAATAGTCGTAGAAGATAAGTCGTTGAAGAAAGCATGTTTTGCGGGCAAAGAGGTTTCATTCAATACACTTACATCAGAAATGTATGAATACGGGAAAACACCTTTCCTCGTCAGCAAACTACGCGATCTGTCGTCTGAGAAAAATTTTTGGACCTCAACAAACTGTTGAGGTTCTAAATTCTTCGTCAACTTATCCAACGATGATGCCATAAAACGAAGCGAATCTATGAAACGCAGCTGGATCGTTAAATTGTGATCATCTTCAGTATCTGCATCTCCTGCTAATCGAACATACTTCGTAAATGAAATATATCGTTCCTTATTGTTGGGGATCACCTCTACACGTTCTTTATCACATCCTAGCTCCCTTACGATAAAATGTCCATCATAACCGCTTAGGTTATGAAACACCACCGGGATAAACTTTGGAACCGTGTATTTAATGTTGCATTGGGAGTGTGCGGCAAAGCGAAATCTCCCTGAGAGGTGGCAGTGATCCCTCACCCTCTCATTTCCCAAAGGCTGCTTACAGATGCCACACTCCTCAACCATATGAAACAACAACTCATCTAGGGGTTCCATTGGAAGCATGGGGGTGTTTGTTTTTAAAATTTTTCCCAATCGTTGGGCTTCCTCTTTCATCTTTTCCATAAAAACTTTTGCGGCTTCAGGTCCTCTGTACAGTTCAAATTTGTTAAACGAGTCATCGTATGAACATTTGATATAGTATGCAAAACTGAAGGGTTCGTGGTGTTGTGTGCTGTTGGTGAAGGAAGAGGTGGGATCCGGAAGTGCGGAGCTAATAGGCTTCAACACACTTTCAAAGTCTGCATAAATCACGAACGGTACCCTCATTTGCTTGTGAACGTTCGTGAACTCTACAATGTTGTTGAAGTGGTTCGGCATGGTTGTCACCACATGGTTGCAGTCGTTTGTTGAGTGTTGGTGTAATTTGTCTTCAGATGGAAAAAAACACCAAGCATCCATCGCAAATCCATTTGCGGGTGCATTCACGAGAGATCTGCTTACCCACTAGCTTCCCCAAATCTTTGATCCAACAGTAGTGGGACTTGCACCCATCCTGAATGTACAGTAGGTTCACATGCCGAACCCTTTTATTAGCGGTGAAATGTAGCGGTCCAACGATGGACTTGCCTTCTACCCCAAAGACGTTGATGCTGATGTCGTTCTGCTCCTCAAACCTGGGAATGTCCTTTATGGGCATGGGGAACAGTACTCCTGTTACGTCGAGTACCGTTGAGTAATGCGGGTAGCTACTGACCCTTTGCGGATCGTGAACATCATCAGGGTGAAGAGCAGCCATCACGCACCAGACAAAACATGCATTGTCTTGATTCTGGATGTTAATGACGGCTCCCTTAACCTGAACCCATTTGGGGAGCTCGATATAAGATGAACCCCGCATTGGTTGGTACTTGTTAACATTTACCTCCAAGTACAACACCTGTTTCAGAGTCCATCCTAAAATTTAATAATTAGAAAAAATAATAATTGTAGAAACTAACCAGAATCACGTTCTTGGAACTCGTCCGACTTAGCAGACATCCTCTCCACAAAGGTGTTGTAGACCGCTCCCAGGTCACTGGAGGAGGTGACCACAACATTTCGAGTGTTGAAAGATTTAATATCTTCAACACCCTCTGCCGCAGCCATCTTGGTGTAGTCACCAAACAACTCGCAATTAACCTTGAGGGAGGTGTGTATAGCCAGCTGCTCCCTGACTAAGGCTATGAACCTCTCCTTCTGCTCGCATAGAAAATCCAATAGACCTAAAAATACAAACTAAGCAAACACAAAATACTTATAAAAAATACATACCACTAGTATTAGCATTTTTAATTCTATATGTAGCGATTCGAGTTTTGAACGCGGTTGCTACTACTTCTACGCCTCCATCCAGGACACGACTTGTATTAGTCTTGTGAGTGTTAGATCGCTGGTGGGCTGCCATGTTAGCCACATCCACACCACACTCTTCACATCTTCGCGACTTCTTGGGAGCAGGTTCCTCAACTGTTGGTGCAGCAGGTCGCTTGACCCCGGATGGACCTGCAACGGGGACAGCCACACCATGCTTGGCGTCGCGATGCCGTTTCAAGTTGTCCTTTCGCGAGAAGGATGCCGGGCACACATCGCAGGTAAACAAGCCGGGCTTCTCATTTGATACCAACTCATGCTGCTGGAGCTGGTGGCGTTTTAAATTGTTACTCCTCGAGAAGACAACCCCACAGACGTTACAGGTAAAAGAAGCCATTTCACTGTAATTATAAAACTTGTTAACTTGTCAAAGACTAAACAGAAACTAAATCATATTGCATTGCACGATGCTTTTATACACATCATAATTAAGATCGTATAATAATTAGGTAGTTTACTTTTAAAAACCCAGCGTCGTTTAACCTTGAGTAACATTCCAAACTAGTCTAATCACACCAGTAAAACCTAATATTCTTAACTAACCTTGAATCGGATTACAAACTAGTTCATGCCTGTCTGTAAAATACTGCAAATGATAATGAGGAGCATGCGCAACAACAATTCTGAAACATTTAAAAGGAGGAGCTGCATAGGATTCCTTCTCAGTCATCTCAGTGAAATCAGTGCAAAGCAATGGAGTCTGCAGGTGTTAATGATGCACAAGTTTCGTATACCGAAAATCTGATTAATAAGTTTACGTATAGTTTAAGTGAATTGGGTGAACACCCTCATAATGTGGAAATTGGGTTTGTTATAAACCAGAGAATAAAACCCGTATTACGATTGGTGTGTAGCAAGAAATATTGTGGTCGCCATGTTCTGGAATTGACATACGAAAATTGGTTAGCATTTACAAATTTTCAAGTGGAATTTCAAATCAACGTATTTTCTCGTGACGTGCTAAACACTCGATTAAATGGTGCACTCGAAACGGAAGATCTACACATACAACTAGGAGGTCCGTTCTTTATCACTCTGTCACCAGTATCTGGATCAACCGAGAACGAAACGTTCCAGTTAAAAATAATAATGGTGATAGCTCGATAGTTATAAATGAATTGGAGTGCCGTAAACTATTCCATATGCGAGAGTTGTTTGAGTATCAACTTAAACAGTTGGAAAGTCGTGACTTCCCAGCATTATACAGTGAATTAGTAGGGTTTGTTGCTAATTCTAATTTAAATGATTGCGATGGGTTTAATACTATGACTGAAGGAGAGAAACGAATTAAAATCTTGATTGAAGGCGAAGTTCGAATTGGCAATATTTTATTCTACAACGAATTGAATCAGAGCGCACTAAATGCATTGGAGCTGGTTATATGTTTCCGGATATATTTGTGCAAGACGTGATACGTACAAGAACATTAGTGGAAATGTTTAGACGTTTAAATTTGTCGGAATCTGAAGATTCTGGTTATGGTGATAACTAGAAAGAGTATAAAAGACAGTCCAAGAGACGTGGATGTAAATGTATTGTTATTGTAAATATATTGTAAATTTTTTGAAAAAGTATAAATAGACTCGTTGTTGTTTATTTATTTAGTATAGTTTGAGATTTTTTTGAGTAAACACATGATTATCTGTTCTGGAGAGGGTTTAATCAACAGCGCTATAAACAGGTTACCGTTTGAGCTGCATATTCCAGGTTATCAGTACTGCGGTCCTGGTACAAAGTTGGATGAGCGCTTAGCAAGAGGTGATCCTGGAATAAACGAATTAGATAAATTGTGTAAAGACCACGACATTGCATACGCCAAGTACCCGACGATCTTCCAGCCAGACACCGAGCAGATAAAATTTTAGAAGAAGAAGCCTGGGGAGAGTTAAGTCTAAAACGCAAAGTTTGGGGAAAAAGCCGCAGCTTGGTTTGTGACAAACGCTATGAAAGCGAAGAGAAAATGGGTATGGGTTTAAAGAAGAAAATAAGTTTTAAAGGTGGATTCTTGAAGAAAATACGCTCCGCAATAGACCGAGTTGGTTCCGACAACTTGAAAAAGCTGTTAGATGTTGGTATTCTAATTGGTAAAAAATCATAAAAGGAGCCGGTGGGAGAAACAAAATTAAGTCCCACGTATTATACCCGTTCCACAAAAAGGAGGTTTTTACCATTGATTCCGATATTCGCGGGACTAAGTGCCCTAGGGGCACTAACAGGTGGTGCTGCAGGGATAGCTAAAGCAGTAAATGATGTCAGGACGGCCAACGAACAGCTTAAGGAGAGCGAACGACACAACAGATCTATGGAAGCCATTACCGTTGGGAAAAAGGAAATGGATGTTTCTAAAACCATACAAAAAGGCACGGCATTATTCTTGAAACCGTACAAACAGGGGCGCAGCATTTGTAAAAAGTATCAAAAACTAAGCAAGTTACCTCGAAGAGCTCTCACCGATGTAGATATAAGGAAACACGCATCTAACATTCCTCATTTTCGCGGTGTCTTTTCTAGAGATCAGTTACAGAAGATTAGACCGCATGTCAACGAATCGGTGTGATTAATTTGGATACCACCAAAGGTTCGGGTACACATTGGGTGGGGTACCGAAAACGTAGGAAATAGTGTGTATTACTACGATTCGTTTGGAGACTTGAGACCACCGGAAGAAGTGAAGAGATATTTTCGAGGTTGTAAAATTTACTACAACAGTGTACCGGAGCAGACTTACAACACATACAATTGTGGACATTTAGTGTTAAAGTTTCTTAGTGACAATGGCTAAAACAGTGAGCGTGTTCGGGTATGGTAATGTCATATCGACAGGATCCATTTACCCACCAATTAAATTGAAACAAGACGGTGAATATGCTTTGGGTCTAGTGGGACTGTACACTTGTAACACTGTGCAAAACATACATCCAGGAAACAATAACTTATACTTTAACGATCCAGAGCATCGCAGAATAACCATTGAACCTGGATCATACGAATTAGAAGAAATAAATGCATATATACAGGACGTCTTCAAAAAATGGTTCAGTCAGAAGCCGGACATCAACGAGAACATTGAAAAATATTTTAAACTGAGTGCCAACAATAATACATTAAAGTGTTCTATACGAAGCAGTATACCGATTGATTTTGGGGCAAACCGTAAAAACAATATTGGAAGCATCTTGGGGTTTACCAACCGCAAATTGGCTGCAGATACCGTACATATCGCTAATCAGCAAGTGAACATAATATCGGTCTCAAACATTTTTGTGGAAACCAATATCACCAGCGGATCGTTCAGAAACAATTTTCTTACGCACAGCATATTCGAATTCAGTCTATCTGTACCACCCGGGTATAATCTGGAAAAGGAACCTAACCACGTCATATATTATCCGCTGAGCGTGACAGAAATCGATAATATTACAATCAGACTAGTTGATCATTTGGGTGAATTGGTAAACTTTTCCCCGGAAACATACACCTGTGTGAGACTGGAAATAAAAAGTAGCTGAAAATGCCTATCGATTTTGTATATAAAGCACGCTACAACACCCCCAGACGATTAGAAGTGAATACGGCGTCAAAGCGTCAAGTTGTCGAGAGACTTACAGCAGAAGAAATACGTTTCTTAAAGTCTTTGGGGTTAGAAGTTATAAATGATGGGAGGCAGAAGTAAACGCAGCTTAGATCTCCACGGTGATGAAAACGTTAAACTTGGAAGGCTTAAAGTATGAGGACGTGCCCAAATTGGATGTGTTTGGAGGTTATAAATTAGACGAAACCATAATAAAAGAAGATTATTATACATATCTTCCCTTTACATTGAATGCAGAAAACAACGATCGAATTTCAATTGAAATCCAGAGCAGTGATAACATCACATACCCCCATGAAAGTTTTATATTTATAAAGGGTACCTATAAGCCTACGGAAACATTAAGGGAAGCGTCAACAACTGTAGACCCGATTAGAGCAGCAGAACCAGACCCTAAAGCTTACGAGTTTACTAGAAATGCACCATATTTTCTGTTTGAGGAAATTCAATACAAATTGGGTAATAATCAAATAATAGATGTCTGTCGAATCCCTGGAATTACAAGAACTATTAAAGGTTTAGTATCCATGGAAGAATCAGAAACAAAATCTATTACACATACCGGGTGGAAACCCGATACCATATTCCAAGATGGACGGTTTAGTTGTGCTATACCGCTAAAACCATTTTGGGTTTTTGAAGATTACAAGAAAACTATCGTCAACATGCCTCAAGAGCTGATTTTAATCAGATCCAAGTCGGACGTAAATTGCTACAAGTCGATTGGAAATACAGTAACGTTCAAAATACAACGTATTTCATGGGAGGTCCCGCATATAACATTAAGTGACTTTGCCAAGGCGTCGCTGCTTTCGGAAATGCAAAATCAATCATCTATAATGGTTGCATTCAGAAAATGGGAACTACATGAATTACCGTCTCTAACACAATCAAAGTCGCAAGTATGGAGAATTAAAGTATCGAACGAAACAGAGAAGGCTCGGTGGATATTACTGGCGCTGCAAAATGGGAAGTACGACAGGAAAGAAGAAAATGCTACAAGCTTTACGAATGCCAATATAACCAATGTCAAAGTGTTTTAAACTCTCAGATGTTCCCTCAAGGTCGATTAAATTTGGATTTCGAGCAGAATGACTACTTGCCAGCGTACCTGTCTTATGCATCTTTTATGGAAAAATACTACCCGAACAAATCGTCAAATAAATGTTTAATGGACTACAACAGGTTTAAGGATTCACCCGTCTTTGTAATCGACTGTCGTCATCAATTTGAAAGCATCAAGGATGCGACGGTTGATGTAAGAATGGAATTAGAAGCTTCAAGAAATTTTGAACCGTCGATGAAGGCTTATGCTTTAATTATACATGACTCTATGTTTGAATATAATCCGTTTACGGAAATTGTTAATAGATTTATTCACAATTAAATATTTTGTATATATATATTTTTTAATAAAATTGTATAAAATCTATGTTGTTTTAATATTAATAAGATTTTTTTGGTGATCCAAGACAGTTTCTCACGTACTCCGGTGTACACCTAAGCACACCTGTGCCCATGCGCACCCCTGCGCGTGCACACCCCTGCCCATGCGCACCCCTGCGCGTGCACACCCCTACCCATGCTGGTATATAAGGGAATATTATTTTCAATTTGAATCAGTTTAAACTTATATTTGAAAGATGTACACCAAGGAATCTTTAGAGACAGCAGTTAGTGAAATACAAAAGGGTATAAGTGTTAACTCTGCAAGTAGGTTATATGGTATACCCAGAAGAACGTTAAGCTATCACCGCAAGCAGCAGCAAAAGCAAGCGTACGCTCGAAGCAATATGGAGACTGCGAAACAAGAAGTTAAAATACCTATACAGAATTATGATAACTTTGCTATTGCTAGTGCAAGAGAGGATGGTAAACATGGTTCATTGTTCCCGTCTAACATACGAGCTATCTTCGCGGGACCATCGAGTTGTGGAAAAACTAATGCTCTAATATCTCTGATCTTGCACGAGAATGGACTTAGATTCCAAAATGTCTATGTGTTTTCTAAAAGTTTATATCAACCGAAATACGAATTATTAAGAAACGTTTTACACCATTAAAAGAAGAAATTGGGTATCATGAGTTTGAAAATTACGATGATTTGATCGAACCCGGGGATACCAAAGAAGATTCAATTATGGTTTTCGATGATATACCTGTAAACGAGCAAAGTAAAATCACTCAATTTTTCTCGTTCGGCCGACATAAAGCAATAGATTCGTTCTATCTATGTCAAACTTACGCTAGTGCCTTAAAACATAGACTCAGAGATAACGCCAATGTAATCGCATTATGGAAACAGGATGATACAAACCTTCGCCATATCTTTTCGGATCATATAAGTGGTGACATGACATATCCGAAATTTAAAGAAATGTGTTTACAGTGTTGGGGTGACTCAAAACATAATTTTATAACTGTTGTGAAAGATTTTGATTTGGATAAGGGCGGTATCGGAAGGAATTTCGACGAGTATATAAATATTTGACATTATTCAAAAACAGCTAGTTCTCATCCAAAGTTTCATGATGACGGACGTTAACAATTTTATTGCGAATAAACGCAGTCTTCATCTTATGCAGGATGCTGTACGAAAAAGTTTGTAGCGTACAAAAGGGAGACGCTACATCTCAGCAAAAATTCAAAGAGATGCACAAACAATTGATTGATCCTTGAAATAACCGCTTCCCAGTTGCAATCGATCACCGAAAAATTCCCACACCTACAACAAAGGTTAAAGTTGAAAACATGGACGTACCTATAAAGAAAATTAAACAACTCGTTCCAGAAGAACCGTTCCATCTTTACTATGCGGATGTGTTAGCTAGAGACGAGGACGAAAATATTGACAAATCAATTTATGGAGTAAAGTATAATGCGGAAACCGATACATGGAGTTTGTGGAAAAGTGTATTGGTAATTAACCCGAAACTAGCGATATAACATTAAATAATGTGATATATCCAGGTACGAAGGGTTTATACAACCTGCTGGTTTACAAAGACATCAGCCCCGAAGATGGTGATTTCAATTTACATGAAGATTTGTCGAATTACTTGGAAATGATCAAATCTGCATCGATTTTGAGAAGAAAGTTTAACCCATTTGCGGTGCACGATTTAAGCGGATTCCCAACAAATAACAAAAAGTTTAACAAATATGTGCAAAAATATCTCACCGAATTTCGGAGGAATCCTGAAAGAAAACAGCCAAAGAGAAGAAAACAGTCTAAGGGATCGGGTTTAGGCTTTTCTAATCGGTTTTACAAAAGTTTAAATTCAAAGCCGGTGCAATATGTCTACTGGAATAATGTACATGAACTTGTGGATCGGCTGAGATTGTTGAACGCATCCAACCGAGCTGGAAATACAAGCGAGGAAAACATTAACGAGATGGTGTCCATAATAGAAGAGTTGAGAGAAGAAGGTATAATACAGTGAGCTCAGCAAATAATTACACAGTTTTAAAATGCCTATCGACCGCTTCGGGCGTTCAGAGCGTAAAGATGCTGATATTCGGCGCGGTCCTCCAGGTCGAGGATTTGTGCTAACGTTGGATGGTGATGGGTACGATATGCAGCAAAGAAGGTTAGTGAATTCATCAGACCCGAAAGAAGATGGTGATTGTGTTAATCAGAGAAGCACTATAGTATTCAAGTCTGGAGAAGAAACAATTAGTTTTCGTAAAAGAAGGCTAGTGGATGTAATGGACCCTAAAGACGATAGTGATTGTGTTAATAAGAAATCTGTAATCAAGCTCGTGAATCAAGCCTTTTCATACTGTCTAAAAGTTCTGATGATATACAGCGTAAAGATAAAGCCTTCAATGCAAGAAACCAGCGTATCGCAATGCTTGCTCAACCAGTTGAGCCATCTGATGCAGTTAATAAACAATATGTAAATGAAAAATTGGATAAGCTTGTATCTGACTTTAAAACGTTTATACAGTTTTTATTAATTTGACTGCAACTTCCGAGACAAATGAAAAGGAGCTCAGTCTTGCAATAGCATCGATTTACGAGGCGTCACCAGCAGCTATAAAAACAAATACTACAAACCAAAGCTTCAGTTTATGTCAAAGGTGCAATTGGATAAAGATAACCCTATTAGTTTAGCAACAGTGTTAAGCAAAATGAGTAAAGAAATCATCGTTAAGGAATTATTTAAACCTGCAAGAAAAATTTTCAGCGTCGTCATACAAATCTGAAACATGTGAAACGTGATCTTATCCAATCGGACTTGTGCGAAATGCAGCCTTACTCGCGTGTGAACAATGGGTACAGATATATTATAATAGCAGTGGACTGTTTCACAAAATATGCTTTAGCTGAACCTTTAAAAATAAAACTGGATCAGAAGTTACAAATGCTATGAAAAAATATTGGACAAAATGCTGCAAGGAGAAAATAACTTAAAATCAATCTACAAACGGATTTTGGGAAAGAGTACTACAACCGCTGGTTTAAAAATCTTATGCAAAAATATAAGATAAACCATTACTCTACGTATTCCGCAATCAAAGCTAGCATGGTTGAGCGGTTGATTAGAACAATCAAAAACAAATTGTACAGAAGATTTTACTTGCAAGGCAGTCATAAATGGGTGAATATTTTGCCTAAGGTTATGGAAGAATACAATAATACACCGCATCGGGCTATTAACATGACACCTATGGAAGCAGAAGAACATCCGGAAAGAATAAAACTTTACACCGCTAACAGAGTTTCTAAAAGTTACAAGAAGTTGTATAAGGTTGGAGACATTGTGCGTATATCAAAATATAAAGCAGTATTCGATCGAGGATTTCACCCAAACTGGAGTACAGAACTATTCAAAATTGTTAAAGTACAAAAACGAGACCGACAACCTATCTGCTACAAGATTTGGAAGGTCGGCCAATTCTAGGTGCTTTTACGGCGATGAAATTCAGCTCACAGCAGCACCCGACACGTACTTAGTGGAAAAGTTTTACGGAAACGGAAGCACGGACGCGAATTATTAGTGTCGTGGTTGGGGATGGTAAAAGTTGGATTAAGAAAACAGACTTGCTTTAGTATCATCCAGATAATTACCTGGATAAAAAAATCATAAAGAAGGGAGTAAAGTCCCTTAACTGGATATATAAGAGAGATTTGCTTAGAACCCCATTCCCATCTATGATTTGAAGCAGGAAGCATGTGTTTCATAATCGATTTACAAGGATATCAATACAAAACTAGTGATTTCTATTGCAAGGAGATTGCCATTTTGGATGTAGCGAATAATGTAATATGGCATGAGATACTGGACATGGCTGTGGAGTATAACACCCTAAGTGATGATTTCAAAAGCAAGTTCGGTGGTTAAAGCAAAGAATCCATGGGCTTAGCTGGGATGGACAGTCCACAAGTGGATATACAAATGTAGGCGATTTGCTGAAAGAAGTCATACCACCCAATGCTACTATCTATGTTAAAGGCGAACAGAAAAGGCAGTTACTGTCAAAATATTTATCAAACAACATTTTAAACATGGAGAGTGTTTTCTACTTCCAAAGCTCAAAGAATTAAGAAGATTCGGTAATAGGTACAATCACTGTTTAAACCATTGTTTGAATAATTTAAGCTGTTCTAAAGAAAACGTATTGGTATTGAAGCATTTTTGTTAATGTATTAAAATTTTAATAAAATATTTTGTCAGAATTGTTTTTATTCTAGCAAAAGCATACCTTTAAAATTTGGAAAAATATATCTGTAAAACAGCGCATTACTTTGGAAAAATTAATGTTTTAAAATACAAAGAACCAATAACAGAATACATAATAATTGGTGTTTGCAAATAAATTCAGTTCTACTTTAATAAAAAATGTAAACTTACCTTAAATCTTCCTTCAAAACTTTCCACAAAAGAACTACGCGAAACGATGGTTTAAAATTTCGAGGGCTTTACACAAAAGCGTGCGAAACTAATAGAATTTTTTCTAATGACACCGCGTTATATACGTTTTGAATCCGTTAATTATACTACTAAATGAGGTTTGTATTTTCCGTAAATACGCACTTTTCAGCACCTCGTGGTATTGGTAATCTACAAACAATTATATCTCGATTTGAAATGCACAAACATAATTAATAGAAAGTCCAAGAAAAGAAATTATAAAACAGCATTCAAATGTTCGTTAAGAAATCTAGAATATTTGTTGGATTACGAGTTACTTTCAGTACTTAATCTGGTTTATTACATTTTTGTTAATTCTGGAATTTAGGTAGTTAATGATGTCATACACAAAATTTCTAATTAACATACATGGCTGGTATCTAGCGAAAGTTGTAGCACGCATTTTCAATTACGAATGCATTCTTCTTTCATTACAGGAGAAATTCCATAGATTTCATACCAGCAAAATGCGCTTTCTTTTTAGATATTTAAAACACATTACATTGGACATCAAAAGTCGACCTTGCCATTTCTACATTATTGTTAAGCATGCATTGGAATTTTTGGATGCGGTAATTTCTTGTTTAAAGTAACTTAGTTAAATAAAGTGTAATTTAAATTGTGATTGTATAGTCAGTTATTGCAATTGAAAACACATTCAGGGAATAATTTATTTGCTCTATATATTTTACAGTAGCGTTTCCGAACAAAACTTTCTGCTTTTAATTAAATTTCCTTTGTTCCCGGCGGCATGTGTTTACCTCCACGTGGTGTCGCTGGACGGTAAAACATATTGTTAACGACAATATGTCTTATTGACTGAAAACACGTCTCCTCTTTTTTACATTAATCTCTTTTTGTTACACGTCTATTTAAACAACACATTAATCTTTTTTTGTTACAGGTTAAACTTTCGGCTACACACAGGAAATAATGCTATACTTTGTAAAAATTGTAATAGTTTATTAAACTGTAAATTGGATAAATAAATTATTAAACTTTTGTGTTCATAATTTTTGTGTTGGTTAAAGCATATACCTTGGGTAGCGAAAAAGGTTTTAAAAAATGGAGTTAAATATATACGAGCAAAGGCGAAATTTAGAGGTTTGAGAGCTTAAAGTATAACTTTGCAGGGCGTGGTCCGATTTCAAATCTGTTTGCAGATTCGGATTCTACATAAAATTCTAAGCTAACAAGATGTATCGCATGACTAAAAAAATTTATGCGGACGGTTAGAAATCGGTCTTGGTAAGAAATCTTAAAATTAGGGTAGCTCCTGGGGTGATGATATCTAAAAATTCCTAGAGATTCGGGTAGCTGAGAAAATTCTAATATTGATTGATACCAAACAAGATAGGTTTATCTCGAAAGATGCGTTGGCTAGTCGAAGAAAACTTTTTGGTCCAGAATGTTAGCGGTAAAAAATCTTAAAAATAGGTTTATCTCGTGGGAGGAAAAATTTAAGAGATATTTATCTCGAAAGATAAAAAATTTAAGATATTTATCTCGAAAGATGAAAAATGGTTAGTCGAAGAAAACTTTTTGGTCCAGATGAGGGAGCAAATGAGGGATTCTGGAGCAAATGAGGTGGTGGGTTCACTGATTTTCCTCTACTTACGTTCTTCTGAAAACTTTCATACAAGAATAGATAAACTGTGATTAAAAAAACTCTCTTTTGAGATTTGTATGACACTAATTGACTCTGAACTTAGTTCATTTAACTTAAAGTTTTAAAGTAACATATTTACATTGGAATAAGAAATCTCAAGGCCTTGGTCGAAATGGAAATTCAAAGAAGTGTATACCTTTATAAATTTTTAAAGTAGTTCAGCGTATTCAAAATTAGCATAAATAAATGAAAGAAGTTTAGCGGACTACCGGGGTACGTACTTGGGATTGCACTGATTATGACAACAGTTTGTATTTCGCATCTGAGAAAGCCAAGTTGCCTTCATTATAATGTGGGATATAAATTTCATTATATTTAGTATATCATACATAAATTAAACCAAACCCCCCAAGGAATATTTTGTCATGTTTATTTAATCTAAACATGCAATTGTATTTTACCGTGGCAATTCCGTTGTATTTTCAGAAGTATGCGCGATATGAGTAATTCAAATTAAATGAGACGTAAAGCTAAAAGAATATGTTTATATTTAGACTAAAGAAAGATCCCATAGTAATTTGAAAATCGATTTTCCATGCGTCAATTAATAAAGAAACCCTCACTTTCGCATCCTCCATTGACGAAACTACTTCTATTCTCGTTTCGAGTGCCTGAAAATTATTGAACACTAATACGTCCGAGCATCCGAGCTTCATAAAATTATAATAAAAATATAAGCCTATCTGCACGTATGCAATGTCCCGTTCTTATTAGTCAAAAAAAAATCGCAATCATTTGCCAGTTTTATATTTTGCTTTTTTAGTACTACATTGGACTAACTTTCAAAAACAGCTCTTTGATTAGAATCGTATCATTAGCAATAGCGAATTTTGGTAGCCACCAGGTTACTAATACGTGACACTAGATATTTGGAAGAATACGAGTGTCTTGATCAGATAAGGTGAGAAATTCTTACGGGTAGAATAAACGTGAAGTTATTAATTTTGATTTACCCTGAAGGGGCGGGTACCCCGCAACAATATAAGGGTGCATTGCGTCCTCTTAGAGGAACAGAAACATATCTTGATATTTGACACTTTTCAGGAGCGCACAAAAACCTTCTTTTGGCACACTTAGATAGCTCTCTTTGTACTATTTTTATACCATAACTTTTTATCAATGTACGCAAATCATTAAACGTTTTGTCTGTTTTAATTTGCGACTAAAAAGGTATTTATTAGATTAAAGCTGTTCGTGGCATTTAATTTATCTTTGTATACAAATTTAAGATACGTTTCTGTAACTTTATTTTATTTTTCCACTTGAAATGTTTATAAAGATATGTTATTTTGTTAAGCTAGTTTTTGTTTAGTTTCATCATCATCATTTTGTTATCGACCTTACTTAAGGTCGGTTTGACGCAGCTCTAACTTCTTTTCTATTCTTGCTAATCTAAAAAGCTCTACATACCCTTCACAACCTAAATTTCTAATAATTTGACTAATATAGTTTGGTGTAGGTCTTCCTATATCCTTTTATTTTTTTCCTATCCAGCTGGCTCTACATAGATATTAGCAACCTGATGGTTGTTAAAGAACTCTAACATGTTTACATGATTACCATTTATAAGGAAATGAAATATAACCTGGTTATCCGCTTCAAAAAGGAAAAGTGTTAAATTATATGTTATGGTAAGGCTTAAGCAACGAAACGCTACCAACATGCCAGACCGCTAACCAATTGTGAGTCATGTCCTGGTGACATTTAGTTAACTGATTTTTATTTTTATTTTTGTATTGTTTTCGAACTTACTTAAAGTCGGTTTGACGCAGCTCTAAATTCTTTTCTATTCTGAGCTAGTCTAAAAAGGTCTACATACCCTTCACAACCTACATCTCTAATAATTTGACTAATATAGCTTTGTCTAGGCCTTCCTACTCTATTTTTATTTGGTAGTCTATAATCTAAGACTTTACTAAATAGTCCCTCATGTCTTAACTGGTGCCCTATCATTCTATCTCTCCTGACCTTCAATTGTTTCCATATACAGGGATCCTCACCTATCCTTCTATAAACTTCCTCGTTTGTTACTTTATCTGTCCAACTAATCTTTAACATTCTCCTATAACACCAAGTTTCAAAAGCTTTTATCTTTTTCTTATCAACTTCTTTAATTGTCCAAGTCTCACTACCGTATAGTAGAACGCTCCATACGTACGACTTTAAGAAACTTTTTCTATTATATAAACTAATACTATTAGCTATTAGTAAGTTTTTCTTTTTTTAAAAACATTTTTCTAGCTTGAGCTATTCTAGCTACTATATCCCTTCTGCTACGTCCATCTTTTGTAATTATACTACCTAAATAGCAAAATTCATCCACCTCCTCTAACTCGGTATTACCTATTTTTAATTTTGGTTTAGAACTAGGCTGTAACTCGCTTGTCATTATCTTTGTCTTTACTGAGTTAATTCTCATACTATAGTTACTCTGTAGTATCTCATCTAAAATATTTAAAAACTCTCCTAACTCTTTTCTAGACTCTGCTATAATGGCTATATCATCTGCAAAACTATATAACTAAAACACTTGATACACAGTAAAATCATTTATTTTTAAATAAAATATAAATAATGCAAAATTTTTGTAATTAATTTCTTATTTAAGCACCAAAGAAAAACAATTTTTGAATTCAAGTATTTACAAGCATGGAATAGTCACACTAGGTTTTAAATGAAAACTTAACCTGTGTAAATATTATTGATCTCAAAGCATCATTAATGCTCTTCTTCATCAGTAGAATCTCCACAGTTTAATTCAACAGCTCTATCCGTTTGTAATTTAATAAAAAATGCATGAGATTGTGTAGGTATTATTCCCTTATTACATAATTCAAGCAAATCTTTAAGCTTTTCTTCTGATAACTTTAAGGGACTAGTATATGCCGGTTTTAATATATTTAGAGCAGTAATCAATCCACGTGTTTTTGGAACGCGTCGTATCACTTTTATTTTTCGAAAATCCATTTCACTTTTATTGTACTTTACAAGCAAGTGATCGGAATCGTATTTTAAATACTGCATGGAGGAAATTTTTACCAATTTACATCCAATCCATTCGTATCGCCTTTTTTATTTTTGAAAGTTTCATTCGTTAATTTGACAAAATCAAATATATCCTCTTGGCCCACTTCAAAAACTTCATACTTACCATCTTTAGATGCTAACCGTACTACGGTGTACCATCCAGATGGATGAAAAATGTTTACATTTTTTTATGCTGTTTCAATGTGCGCATAAACAGAATCGCACTCCATCATGGAGTGTCTTGGTTCAAAATATGCATGTTCTATTTTAGGCAAATCCAAGCATCTAACAGCAAGAACTAATATGGCAGACAAATTGGCATTTCTGTTTTGGCCGCCACAGGTATCACTCATTATGAAAAAATTTATTTCGATTGGTATTACCCTTCAAATATTTAAAAATACACGAAGCAATTTCATTTGAACCCCTGCCAGCCACACCTTCGGACCCCATGTAATTTGACGCATGTTTGGTTCTTACATTATAAATAGTTAAATTGTACGCTGCCAATCTTTTTTTATAAAAGATTGCCTTTGCATTGATTTTAGGAGAATATTTGACAGCCTCCAAATCCATTTGAATGAAATTTATTGTAAGTTCCTCTTCTAATGCCAATATTTTCATATCTTTATGATATTGTTTAGCTTCTAGTTTACGTCTTATATCCTGCATGTGCTCTGGAAATATGCTAATTTTCCCTTCACGTAATGCATTTTTATACTTAACACAATCATCACACAAGTCTCTCTTAGGTTTGAAAAACTTAATATTACAGGAATTCAAAATTTGCTTATAAAGCCATTTCTCTTCTGGAGTGAAACCTTTTTCTTGTCAAAATTCTACATACATATTGTACATTGTACTAAAATTGAGGTCTTCCGCTAAATATTTAAAATTAGTTTTGTCTGCTGTAATGTAATGGAACTACGGGAAATGACAAAATATGCTCTTTAATACTATCTCCGGCAATTTCTGGTCTTTTAAGAGACGGTGGATGGCATCTCTTTTTGCTAAGAGATACTATACGAGACTCTCCTCTATTCTTCACTATATTTCGTACAAACGTTTCCGTCACATCTAATGTGTTTATAAAAAGCCGTTGACAAACTTGTTGCCTTACACCATCCTTGAAAAAAGTACATTTTAGTTTTATGTCGCATAGAACTTTTATTATTTGTTGTTGCGTGTTGTTTTTTTATTTCATCTACCAATGATGAGATATATTGCCTTTGTTTTTCTAGGGTGCCTAATCCCCAAAAACTTTGGGGGATATTATTTCTTGAACTCTCGTTATAGTGACTACTACATTTTTTAGTACATTTGGAACAATCCACAGGTCTGACAACACGTTCTGGAATTTTCTGATTTCTTACAGATATATACTGCTCACCACTTTGTTTTGCCGTTTTTCTCATAACACTAGTCCATTTTTCAGGTTGCGCTATTTTTTATCTAGTTTTTTTTTTGTAGAGTTACTGTAATAGGAATAATATTTAAAAAATTTTTTGTTTGATCAGAATTAATACTTGATGGGCAAACAGTATTTACATTGTCGGTGTACATAGAAACTGAATTTTTTGGAGATAAACTATCTTGAACAATTACTGAGGAACCTAGGTCATTAGAATTAGAACTCAACGTGCAATTAACAGGTTCTACTGAAACAACTGAATCGCTTTTTTGCTTTGGTCGCTTACGTACTCGCTGCTTTTTCTTAGGATGACATTTGTTAGATTCATCAGAATCATCCGATTCAGATTCTAATCGAAAATCATACAGCGAACCAGAACTATTACTTTCGCTTAGACACAGTGCATCGGACAATGGTAAAGAATGATCGTAACCAGCAACTTTTAATCCAAAGGATGTTGAAGGTTCTGTGTTAATGCCGTTATTAGGTATTAAATATGTAGGAGTTACCAGATAATCATTCACTCGTGAAGACGTCGAACTTACTGAATGTTCTTCGTTATTAGTTTTCAAAAATTACAATGGGAACTCTGAAAAAGAAAAGGAATAAATAACTTAATTCACAAAAATAATTAACTAGTAATTTGAGCAAGCCATTTAGATACGCCACTAGCTTACTGCAGTAAAATTTGTTAACTATTTAATCATGCATAAAGACCCTTTCAGTCCATTTACTCTAAACATTTTTATAAAAATCATTAGGATTATTGATGATGATATTTATAATACACTAAGTAGGAATGTACAACAAAAAGTTCCGTTAACAGCATAGTATAGGTAGTAAAGTAATAAATACTTATTGCAAGGATTTCGGCTTCGGTTAGAATCGATTTGGTTTTGTTTAATGACAGGTTCTAAAATTTTCCGTGTTCGTGATCGATAACCAGCCATTTTACAACATCATTACAATATATCAAACACTTTCATCATCATCATCATTAGGTCTTCAGTCCTAGAACTGGTTGGACGCGTACCCTCATTGTTTCCTAGTCTGAACCAACCAATCAAACACTTTAATGAATAAAAATGATCACTGTCAGTTAAAATTTAAAGTGCTTAAAAAACACATGCAGCTTCTTCTATACGGAACGATCCACTGTCATTCAAACCTAGTATTTTTTATTACGGGTGGTATGATTCATGTAGCACATCAACGAACTTTAACATTCGGCTGTGTGCTTCTAGCAAAGTGGTTTTATGTGTATCTGGATACACAAACGTATCTCATGTTACGTTCGATTGTTACAAAAAAATACTCATTTCTAAAGATACGTTCGACTCTACCTAAACTGTTAATTTTAAAGATACGTCTTTGTAACACATAATAAAGCACCACTTTCTTATCCCAAGAACTAAACTCAAATATGGCAAAAACCAAGATACGTTTCTGTGCATCTAAGGGGGCGATTGGCAAACTGTAGTGGTGTGGTAATGGATCGCTATGGAAAAATTATAAAAGAAAATACAGAAAAATTTGAAATAAAGTGATTAAGAAATAAAATAATAAATAAAATATATGAAAGACAAAAATTCAACGTTTTAGTCGCATCTACCATGAAATGTTTTTTTTTCTTAATCTTCTTTGGGAATTAAACCACTCGTAGTTTTTAAAATCGTGTTTATTTACCTTCATGACCTAGGATCGCTGTCAAAATAATAAAAACTTCAAGTTTGACATTTATGACATAAATTGAAGGTGACTTTAATTTATTGATGTTCGAAATATTTGGTTTGAGTACACTAGGCAAAAATTTTTAAAGTTTAAAAGAATGATTGCCTTCAATTTGTGTTGCGGCTTAGGACCGACTTTTTTAGGTAGCCAATGCGCTTAACATGAAATCAGCCGATTAATTTTTATTGGTGAATTTTATCAATGACTTGAGGACTGGAAAACATTTTTTAACATGTTTCTATTTATACAATTGAGTGGATGGTTATTAAAGAAGTGGCGATTACGTTACCGTAAGGCTTAAGCAGTCGTTTTTTATATTTATTTTGAGGGGGAAAAATCATTATGATTTAGGCTACTTCTTTGGTAGATTTTAACATGGTCCTAAGGCGACCCTATGGCAGGTTTACACTTGTCAGATACCAATGTTGTGCTATGAATATTTTATATAAATCTGAGGCGACGCTAACACGGGTTTACACTTGTCAGATACCAATATTGTTCAATGAAGATTGTATATGGATCTGAGGCGACCCTATGGCGGGTTTACACTTGTCAGATACCAATACTGTTTTTCTTTGTCAAAATCGAGGGGCTACAAACCGTTGGTCACATCGATTCTTTTAATATTATTTCTATGCGGAAAAATTGTGTAACGATTTTCATCATCACGTTGAATTTCAAAAGATTTACTTGTGTTTAATATAGAGTCGACCGTACTATTGATGATCTCTTTGTAGTAGGACCAAGAATCCCGACACCTCATTTGCTCGAACTTGATTCAGAACAATTTTCTGATTGTATTTCTTTATTTTGATAGATGTAGCAGTTTCAAGAACAAACAGCAAAAGATTAAAAGTAGGACATTGCACAATATAAAGCTCGTTTCTCTTTTTATTTTCTAGACTGCAAAATTTTTGTATTTTCAGGTTGCAATATTTGGCCCATTAATATGCATCTAAGGCGATACCTTTGACGATGAAACCTTTCTAAACAATGCTTAAAACTTGTATTATTCCAACGTCTTGTACTGCAATACTAGCCTAATCGGGTCTGAAAAATCAAGTAGAATGAATGTCTGGTGACCATGTCTGACATTTATTGCAGCTGCATCACGAACTGGATTGTCTTCCACCTTCTACATCTTAAAATCTAACATCTTAATTGCCGTGGCATTTTTACTATATTTTCCTTGTTATATGTGACGGAGCTTATCACCAAATCTCCAGTTGTTATTCGTTCTTGTTTAAGTTTAGCTTATAAAGCAGTGCTTCTTAAACAATTTCTAACTCTTCGGTTTGTTATAGAAAATGGAATCATCCAAAGTTTTCAATTGTGATGTGTGTTTGGTTGCCTTCACTGGGAGGGATAATTTAAACCGACACCGTGTCAAAGCGCACTAATTTGAATGCTCTTGTGCCCGCACGCGTTAAAAGTGCTGCATCATCTGCAGCTGAAAACGATCACATAGACAACCTATGAGCAGAATGTTCATATGCAATGTCTGCAACTCCAAGTGCACGAAATGGAGTCGTCGGATGCCATTAATCGCAATGAGCCAACTCCGGATAACATGGAGTCATTTATATCGACTGATATTATGCGTGAAATCCTCCTTCAACAATCGCACCAGCCCGACGAAACAGTGTGAAGACGTTAAGTGTGAAAGTGTGCACTGTTGATGTACCCAGGTCATCGTCTGCTGCAGACTTACGCACAAATGCCTACAAAGCAGCAGCTGACTGAATTATGGACAAAGATACAGTGCAACAAATTGTCAGCATTGCCTTCAAACCCGAATTTTCACCTACCTGGTAAAGAACGTAGGGTGTTGCTGGCTTGCAAAAGTTCCTTTTCCAACAGAGAAACCGGTTCCTACGCAAGGTTGGCGAAAAGTTGGTGGTCCACTAGCTGTTAAGGTGAGTTGTGAATTGTTCGCGCTAAATTCGCGGTTTCAAGTTTCTTCCGTATTTATACATTCACAGTGTAAAGTATGATTAATGGTTCTTTTCACTCACCTAATTAAACGAGATTGTTTATGTGGTAGGTGAAAGATGGAACGTCGATGTGTAAGGTTGGAGAAGGGTTAAATATTTAAACAAACAGCGAAACCCACAATGCCTGCCAAAATATAAGACGAAGAAGAACATTTCCACCCCAGTATACAATATATCATCGATTTGATTAAAATTACAAGTAAAAATAGATTTCTATTGTGTTGACATTATAAGTGATGCAGCGCAATTACATCACAACAAATTAGTCGGTAAGGCTCCCTACCACTTAAGTGATTTTAAACTATATTTTCACCACCGTAACCGCGAAGTTGGGCTTGCTTTATACGGTGGTCTTCAACCTATTATCCAAGCTGTTTTCTGTAATGCAATATGGGTAACGTTTGCAGTAGCAATGTTATATTACGATTGGTCGAATTTCTGCAATTTTGGAGTTAAATTTAGAATCAGGCAATTAGGCCACGACTCATAACACCTTAGATTAAATGAACTAGCGTTCATGGAGACTGCGTTGTTGACATACAATTGGTTCAGGGATTCAAATTACAGCTTAACAGTGATACATCTAATGGATGATTGCTAAACAATTTTGTAAACGAGAATTCGGTACATGTAAAAATTTAAAAAGACCAAAACGTAATCATTTTAACCGAACGCGAGTGCTTTAAGCTATTTCATTCCTCATAATTAATAACCTACAAATTTCAAGAACCAAATTGTAGGGGGTTTATAAAATTTTTTAAAAAAATTATAGATGATGTAGCAAATGTAACTGGTAAGACGACTGATGAGAAACGGGTTAAGACCGTATTGAAAAATAAAGGTCGAGCAAGCCATCATCTGTTCAATGACAGCAACATATGCCATTCCATGCAATACCTAGAAGATGTGGGTATGCGTCAATCACTTACGTAACTGTTTAGAGAATATGGCAGCAGTAGATACTGGTACTATAAAAGACATGTACATATTTAACATATTTTTTAATTTTTTTGTTTCTTTATTATCTTCGGTTCAAGATTAGGTGTTACAGAAATTAAAGTTTGTGAAGTTTGTAATTAAGTTGGTTTCTTGGTGGTAGGTGTAATGTGGGAAGTAGAATGTGGAAGGTGGAAAGAAACTGTCATACGTGACAAGAGAGCAAATGGCGGAATCTTAGTTATCGAAGAATCTTCAAGTTGTTCAGAAACAACTTTTGAGAATTGTGTGACTTAATCATTAATAGAAATATACAGGATAGGTCTACAAGTTGAGATAGAGGAAGGTAGAAGGAAGATGGCACAAGGGTAGTGGTGGTGAAGCCTCAACCCGCTTTATAAATTTTTTTGTGTATTGTAACTTTATGCGATCGTAACTTCTGTTGTATTGTAATTATTGGGTCGTTAGTGAGTTGTTTTGTAGGTGTTGGTGTGTTGTAGAAGTTCTTCGGTTTTATTTATGTCATCAACTTTGTTAAGAATGCCTGTTGTTTAACCTTTGTGGCTTTTGTCACAATGATATTTTGGTGATTTTTTTAGAAACTTTTTTGTTTTACTGTACAGTTTCTCAAACACGTTATTGAAACTACTGTTGATTGCATTGAAGATATGTGTTCATTTCAACCAAACTTACGAAGTAAGTTAGGTTAATATAATCGCTACGTCGTCGTCGCCGCCGTCGTCCGTTGCCATATTCCCATAATGATACCTTGTTTAGTTTTTTACGCTGATTACAAATATGCTTTATACTTTTCGATATCTCATTTAGTTTTCGAGATAATCGAATTTATTTGAGAAATGTTAACAGTACTAATATAAACTTTAATAGATATTTAATTTAAAATATATAATTTCCTTTTATAAAATTTCCGTAAGTTTGGTTGTAAGGCGTACATGCGTCTTAGATTTATTTAATTTTCTACTATATTTTCTATACTTACGAGTAGTTTTCCTATATGTATATCTATGTTGGTTATTGGAACGTTAATTTTAGGTCCTAATGCTTAAAAGTTATGTACATTACATCTTGAAGTAAAATGTGATCACTTAAGCTTTATGATTATTGTAGAGACCGGAATTTACTTCACTGTAGTGGTTTTTTAGGTTACTGAATTTGAAAATGTTGCTTTTGTTTAAGAGTTTCTATCGTTAATATAGAAACACGTTTGTCTGTATTTAAAGTATCTTAAGAGGCATAACGGCTAGGTTTCTTTAATTTTTGAAGTCTAAAATACCAAATGGTTAAGTTTCTGTGATTAAATTCTGTTTCAATATTGAGGTTTTTTTCTAACAAAATCCGTATCAGATATTCTCAATATGGCTTTTTAAGTAGAAAACAAGTGTCAAGTTTCTCATGGTAGTCGAATGAAGATAGTAAGTTTGCCATGGTGTTGTGAAGATATCTATTTCTAGTTCTTGGTGTTCTGTACATGTGATAAGCTTAAGGGAAGTTGTAGCTTTTGCTTGACAACTTTTTCCTAGGTTCAATACAAGTAATCAAACGCTTTAAAATTATTTTATTTTAAAAAGTAATTTTATTTATTTAAAAGCTCAGTTGGTGTAGGCACACGTTTATGTCGATATTTTTAAAAGGTGAAGAGGTTTCCAAACTGTAAACTTATTGTCGCTAAATATCTACAGGAAGCTTTAAAATTCTGTAAGAGTTCCTGTAGCACTAGCATTCAGTAACATCGCAAAGTAAAAAGATAGTATAGGAATCCGGTTATCCATTAGCAAAACCGGAGTATTATCAATATTGGCATTTTAAGTTGTCGCTAATTTATCTTTCAAAGTCAATATTAAACCCTTCTACATTTTCTCTAAAGAATCCATTGGACTAAATTAACATTTTAATGTGTAGTCTTAAACATCTTTATTTGTAGGCTGTATACATTGCGCTCAAAAAAGTTAGTGTAACCAAATGTCAAAATAATGCAAATATCGCGCGCCTTATTAAACTCGTACTCAAAGTGACATTACTGTAACTTTGGTGAACAATCAAAACAAATCAAACTGACTTCATATTATAACCGTCTACAAAGAGAAGTGAAAAACCTTTTAAGCGTGTAGCAGAAAAATTAATTATAATAACAAAATTGTAAATATCAACGGTAGAAAGCTTTGTGAGCTTTTCGTCACTGTTTTATACAAATTTCCCGAACTGCTGTACGAAGCGAGGACAAGTTACTATGTTGTAATTGTTTATTTACACGCGAGCTTTATCCTTGACGTTTTATAACCGTACCTCCTATTTTAATAAATTCTTTCAGATAAGACAAATTCCTAATGTCGACAACTGTTATTTACTTTGTCAGCAGTAAAAGCAGCAAAGATTTGCAAGTTTGCCCGCATAAGCTAAGTCAGTTTTAGGGGATCTTAATTTTGGTCTGTCCTATCATCTCTTTTTAAATTATTAAAGTCGATTAAACCATTGGCATGCGGTAATAGATTTTAGCGGTGCTTGGTTCTTAAAACTTTTCACAGAACAAAATAACTCAGCCGGTTCCGTTATAAAATAATTAAGTGTTTTAATTACAGAGTAAACTCTTGAATAAAATAGTCGTTTTATTTTGTTATAAAATCATCTGGAGAGTTATCATAGCTTGCAAGAAGTTGTATTTGAGTATCAATACCAACAAATGGTTGTTTCACGATGTTCCGTTTGTATATATAATTTAATTGACTGTTAGATGTTAACATAATATCAAGCTTGCAGGTAACCTCGCATCCGCCTTGTGGATATTAAATGCAAATAGATTGCGATACAGCCTTCAAGCTACTTTGTGTTATTGATGTACCGCGAAAACTTAGTTTCAAAGAGTGCTGTGCGTCGCTATGATGTTTTATAAAGAGATTTTTAGAGAGTTTTTTACTGCTAGTTTTACAAACACGGCTAAATCTTATAACTTAGGTAAGTACTTGAAGCTTTCCGCTATTTCTTATTATTAAATATACAGTCCATTTATCTCTACATCTGTGGTTATCGAAGTTAACTTCTGCATTAACATATATGGCTCTTCGAGCCGGGTCTGAATGTTACTTGCAAGCTCTAAAATTTTTATTACTTTACGTTGTTAGATACCGCTTATCAAGGTCTAGCTTTTATGAATATTGGTAGTTATTATCTTTGTTTCTTATTGGGTTGACTATTAATTGATCTTGGTCTTTACAATTTTTTGTAGTGTTTTAAGTTCGATTTTCACATGTCGCATTAATCATTCATAATAGCCTGCTTTATATTTAGTACATACATTAAACGTTTCCTTTTGCGTTCGTATATTTTTCCCACTTGTATTTCTTCGCTTTCGTTTTTAGTAATTCAAATCATGGCAAACAAGTTCAAAAAGGCGTATTTTGTAAGAAAGGCGCGAACTAACTCCATTCGGGAGATTTTTGACATCGCTAACAAGACGGTAGTTGAACCCAGTTTTTTTAGTGCTCAATACACGTCGATCGACGCAATTAAGGAAAATTTTTTTCAGCACCATAATTTTATTATTGGTGAAGTCGTTTTGGCTGAAGACACAGATAATCAGTTTAGGATTTAATAGAAAGCGCTTTGACAATACCTTTTTTCTTGTTAAAGCCGTGTATTTCCAGCTATATCCAATCAATCATGCCCTCCCCCCTGTAGAGGGTGGATCCGCACCATCACACAGTGCAAAATCCAAAGTGATACTACCGCCGTTGATTCTCCCTTTATTTGACGGTGATATCAGTACGTTCGAAACCTTTATTGATCGATTTAATAGTCTGGTTCGCTATAATGACGACCTTTCCGACGTCGATAAAATTTTCTACCTCCAGTCCGCTTTGATAAATTCCGCATTACTTATAAAAATTTGATTTAACTGCATCTAATTCGCGAAATACAATTCGCCGCATCGCATCTGCTCTTTGGAATAATATTGGAAAATCCCCAAAATTGAATTCTGATTACCCATAAGGTTTGCAAAAATTAGTGGACACCTTTACCAATAATTTGCAAGCCCTCAAAAAGTTTGTTTTGCCTGTGGAGAAATGAGACTTTATCCTAGTGCAAACCATGCTAAATCGCCTGGATGTGCACAGTGCCCGCAATTTTGAGTTGCATGAGGATGCTTCATATATCCCATCCTATGCAGAGTTAATTGCTTACTTGGAAAAAACTTCTAAATCTTTATCAAATCTGTCAGCCAATCATAAATCGGATTTAAACAAAGTTGTTCATACTAACCACAATGTTAGTCTCGCTCAGCTGTTTTCATGTTAGTACATACAAATCATATTGTCGTTAAATGCCCTCTTTGTCGTCAAGACCATACTCTTTATCGTTGTAACGTTTTTGCTAAACTTTCTTTCAGGATCGCTACAATGTTGTTAAAAAACATCATCTTTGTATCAATTGTCTTAGTAGTTCCCACATTTTGAATAAGTGCAGATCTACTATTTCATGCCGCCAATGTAATCAACGTCATCATTCTTTATTGCACTTCAATCACATGTCGTCTAAACCCGCTTCCGCTACTAGTACAAAGGCTCGTTTCGGTTCTGCTCCTGCATCCTCTAAGGTTCTACCTTGTACCTAGTTCCGCTATTAAGGACCGCTACACGCTCCTCCTGCTTCTGAGGAAATATTGACCCGTTTTGCCGTAGTGGCCCGTCGACTTCGAAGGTTGTTTTGTTTAATTCGCTCCCTAAAACCTCAGTCGTGTTACTTTCCACAGTTCATGTAGAAATCCTTTACCCCTCTGGTACTTTTCCAGAAATTTTGTTTTTTACTCAACTCTGGTAGCATGACTTTTTTATTACGCAAAGTAGTGTGAAACGTTTGGGTTTTCGCGTGCTATTCCACACTCTCTAACCCTTAGTGACTTGGGCTTTATGCGCTCCGCGGTTATACATGGCGCTATAACCGTTACACTCAAACCAATAGGTGCTTCCTCGCCTATTATTAATTTCGAAACTGTCGTACTCCCAAAAATTTGTGAAAATTTACTTACTACTAATATTTCTTCTGCAAATTTAGCTCATTTAGCTAATATCAAGCTAGCCGATCCGCTCTTTGCTCAATCTGGACCGATTGATTTATTACTTGGCGCGGATATTTTTCATAGTTTTATTAAATGGCCGTATCAAAGGTTCAAGTGATCAACCTGTTGCAATCAATACTGTTTTTGGGTACGTTCTAATGGAAACTATTCCTGCCTCACCATCTTCACAGATCACGAGCTTATTTTGTATGACAGAGTCTGCTTCCCCTTTGGAAGATATTGTCGCTAAATTATGGGAAGTTGAAGAGGTTCCTGAGGCTAAACCTTTCACGCCTGATGAGATCTCCATTGAAAAAAATTTTGTTGACACTCTCCGCCGCAACAAGCAAGGACGGGATGTCGTCTCACTGACCTTTAAATATCCAAAACCTTACTTTCCTGGTAGTCGTGATCTTGCTTTGCGTTTCGTATCTTTAGAAAAATCGTCAAATTAAACAGCTTGCAGTATATGAACAATACGTTTCGTTTATGCGCGACTATTTAAATTTCAAACACATGCAAACTGTTCAACTTGGTTCTCTATCTAGCACTTCTTATTACATCCCGCATCATTGTGTTGTGAAAACCGAAAGCTTAAGTACTAAACTACGTGTAGTTTTCAACGCTTCCACTAGAACTCTATCTCGGCACTCTTTAAATGATCATTTGTTTGTTGGGCCCAAACTTCAACCAGATATTACTGCAATTTTGTTACAACTTCGCCTCCATATTTATGTTATTACTACAGATATTCGTCAAATGTATAGACAAATCCTTGTTAATCCCGCTCAATGTGACAATCAAAAGATTGGCGGGCGTTTTTCTCCTGAGGAGTCTATTCTGGACTTTCAATTGAATACAGTGACTTATGGTGTAAATTGTGCACCTTTACTTGCGATACGCACGCTTCTGCAGTTGACCGAGGACGAAGGGAACTCCTTTCCTTTGGCCGCTTTTGCTCTTCGCAATCACACCTATATAGATGATTTCGCTTCTGGTGGGGACTCTATTGAGTCAACCCTTTGTTACGTTCCCTTAATGTCAGCGTACTCAAAGCACATCGTTTTGTATAGCTGGTTGTATAACGTCGATTTTCATTAATAAATAAATTGAATTATTTGTCTTATAAATTTTGGTTCCTTATGCTATTATCAAGTCGAGATAAGACGCTCAGATGTGATGTGAATGAAGTCGAGTTTGTATAGACGATAAGCAGTTATAATAGAGCGAGTTTATAAAACAGATTAGCGTAGTTTTCGTAGTTGTTTGTTGTTTCTAAAATTAATGAATTGTAAATTGGATTGTTCTTGTCTAACGGCTGTAATTAATGAGTAGATATGAGTGCTGCTTTCATATAAATTTATAAATGCTGTTCCTTATGTGGATATACGAGTTTATGAAACAGAAGCGTCGATAAGCGGTTGTGATAACAAGCAGTTTGTTTTTGGTTCCTATATATAAATTGCCCGTTTTTTGCGTTTGAGAATAGTGGGTATAAATTTTCGAATTGTTTTTACGGAACATTGACTTTATTGATACGCGTGTTTTAATGATGATGTTTTTTTGGTTGGTTCTCTTGTGGAAATAAAGGGTATAACTTTTAAATTCGACGGCACTTTTAGCATTTGCAATATCAAGCTAGCCGATCCGCTCTTTGCTCAATCTGGACCGATTGATTTATTACTTGGCGCGGATATTTTTCATAAAGTGTTATTAAATGGCCGCATCAAAGATTCAAATGATCAACCTGTTGCAATCAACACTGTCTTTGGGTACGTTCTAATGGAAACTATTCCTGCTGCACCCTCTTCACAGATCACGGGCTTATTTTGTATGACAGAGTCTGCTTCCCCTTTGGAAGATATTGTCGCTAAATTATGGGAAGTTTAAGAAGTTCCTGAGGCTAAACCTTTCACACCTGATGAAATCTTCGTTGAAAAAAATTTTGTTGACACTCTCCGCCGCAACGAGCAAAGACGGTATGTCGTCTCACTGCCCTTTAAAGATCCAAAACCTTACTTTCCTGGTAGTCGTGATTTTGCTTTACAGCGTTTTGTATCTTTAGAAAATCGTCAAATTAAACAGCCCGCAGTATATGAACAATACGTTTCGTTTATGCGCGACTATTTAAATTCCAAACACATGCAAACTGTTCAACTTGGTTCTCTATCTGGTACTTCTTATTACATCCCGTATCATTCTGTTGTGAAAACTGAAAGTACTAAACTACGTGTAGTTTTCAACGCTTCCGCTAAAACTCTATCTCAATCCTCCTTTGTTTGTTGGACCCAAACTTCAACCAGATATTACTGCAATTTTGTTACAACTTTGCCTCCATCCTTATGTTATTACTACAGATATTCGTCAAATGTATAGACAAATCCTTGTTAATCCCGCTCATTGATTGTGACAATCAAAGGATTGTTTGGCGTTTTTCTCCTGAGGAACCTATTCAGGGCTTTCAATTGAATACAGTTGCTTATGGGGTAAATTGTGCTCCTTTTCTTGCGATACGCACGCTTCCGCATTTTACCGAGAACGAAATGAACTGCTTTCTTTTGGCCGCTTTTGCTCTTCGCAATCACACCTATATCGATGATATATCTTCTGGTGGGGAGTCTATTGAGTCAACCCTTGCTTTAGGAAATCAATTAGTAGCTCTTCTAAAACGGGATGGTTTTGAACTTCATAAGAGGTCTAGTAATCAACCTGAATTACTTAAAGATCTTTCAGCTTTGCAACAATTCTCACAACCACGCTCCTTTGAGAATCCTGTTATTCAAGTTGTGAAAATGATAGGTCTTCAATGGAGCTCCAGCCACAATCATTAGCATGCACCAAACGCAACTTACTTTCCACCTTAGCCCGTATTTTTGACTCTATGGAAATTTTATCCCCCCTGTAGATGTCAATCCGTGTCGAGCACGAAAAAAGACGTGATACTCTTAATTGTTCTCAGGAGTTCAGGTTAGCAAATATACAACAGACCGAGGGCAATATAACATTTATTATTAACTGTTGAAATACAAACTGAAATTACTTCACACGTCGTACCGCTGATAATAAAAGGCCAACTTAACAATGTTTATAATGTTTTATAATACACCCAATTAAACACCCCATAATGCGAACCGATTACAGCACGTGTTAGTGCGCAGTTTTATACAAATTATCAGATTAAAATAAAGGTTAACACTTACGTTCTAGAAGTCCTTGCAGGTGCAAGCGTATAAATACCTGCCGGTGCGTCCGGGTAGCTCCATCACAAAAATTCTTCACTCGGAGATTACACTAACACTATCGTCAACACCTTAAATTACGCTACAAAAGCATCCTTCATTACCCGTAACGATTTACATAATATTTTTTGCTAAATCTCTAAAACACAACTACCAAACATCTGCAATTGATATTTACAAAATAAATTTCAAAGATTTTATCCTAGAGGTATGTAAACATCCGACCACTTACATAATAATTAATAAACCTGATACACCTTCGGCATAGACAGCTGGCATAGCCACCTGTATCCACGCGCATCTAAGCATCGACTAACTACTCGTCCCCCGATTGACCTTTCTCGTTAAGCACCCTATATTTATCAGCAGACTGGAAATACCAGGCTGATATAGTTACCGCGTAGTGCCCATATTTTAAATAATAGTATGAAATATAAGATTATACATGTTTACATATATGGCGCGTTACACCCCTAACTTTTCTAGTAGAGCATTTAATTCAGCGTTTGTGGCCCCTAAAACTGGACTGGGATGATGTCCCTCCCTCCGATATACTGCGTTCGGGGGAGGGATACTTTCATGAATTGCCATTTCTTTCAGACTTTGAGTTGCCGTGCTCACTAGTTCCGCCTCATTTTGCAAGGTGCGAAATTCATTGCTTTACTGACGTTTCCGAACGCGGCTATTGCGTTGTGTTTTTTTTTGTCACCTATGCTTCTATTGAGGTCCGATTAGTTTGAGCAAAATCTAAAGTTGCTCCTCTTCGTATCTTTTCTTTGCCCAAACTCGAACTTTAGCTGCCACCTTGGCATCAAAATTATTAACTTTTATCCTCAAAACTTTTTGATTCCCATCTTACGTTTGATAAAAATTTTTGTTGGTCTGATTCTATGGTGGTCCTTTCTTCAATTCGTTCCCCTCCTCCCCTCCACAGCGCTGGAAAACCTTTGTTGCGAATCGAATCTCCTATATTCAAGAAAACACTACTCGCGTTTTTTGGCATCATATCACCTCTAATGAAAATCCTGCCTATGCCGGGTCATATAGTTTGCTACTTAGCGACTTGTGGTACCAGTGTTCTTTATGGTAGGCGTCACCCCCTGCCTTGAACCGTTTGTTCGAAAAATACAGTCCACACATACCGCGTTTTAATTCTTTTGAAGTTCTCCAGGAAGAACGTTCTATTGTTCTGACCGTCTGTCGTGTCCTTTTCTTGGATTAAAATAGTTTTGAAAATAATTCTTCTTTTCAATTCATTATTTGCATTGTTGCTTGGATTCTCCACTTTATCCATAAACTACAACATCCGTTATCAAAATACTCCGTACCTTTGTCCTCTTTCAAGCTACATAATGCTTGGATCCCTTTGATTAAGTACACTCAACAAACTTATTTTTTAATTAAACTGCACACCCTCTCGTCTGGATTAGTTCTAAAAAAGAATTTTTGCAAATTGTCCCCCTTTAGTAGAGAAGGAATCGTACGCCTCGATGGCCGACTGTCTCACGCATCCTTATCCTCTGAAAGGAAATTTTCGTCCTTTACCTAGTAAAAGTCGCTTTACGGATTTGTATATCAGTTTTGTCCATTTGAAATATTTCCACATGGATGTTCAAATGGTTGAATTTATTATCCGTCAACAATTTTGGATTGTTTCTAGTAAGCAGTCAATTCGTCGTGTTCTGAGTCGGTGTGTGACTTGTGTGAAAACTGCTCCTACCGCATCACAGCCTCCTATGGGCAACCTTTCCGCATATGGTGTCACTCAAGTCAAGCATTTTTGCGTTCGGGTGTCGACTTTGCTGGTCCCTTTTTTATTACCATGTCTCGAGTAAGAGGTTCCAAAGTGTTAAAAGCGTATTTATGTCTCTTTATTTGTATGTCTGATCTGTCAACCGACGACTATCTCGCCGCTTTACGCTGATTTATTGCCATGCGTGGCCGTTGTGATAATCTCTACAGTGACCACAGCACAAATTTTGCTGGTGCCCATCGACAGTTAATTTCTCTCGCCAAGTCCGCTATCTCTTCAGAACATATTTCTTGGCATTTTACACCGCCCGCTGCGCCTCATTTTGGTGTTTTGTGGGAAGTGGGTGTGAGGTCCGCTAAAACCTTGCTTCTTCGTACCATAGGTGAACAAGTATTGACCTACGAGGAACTGACCGCTGTCTTTCTTCAAATTGAGTCCATTTTAAACTCGCGCTCTCTCACACCCATGAGCAGTAACCTCAATGACTTGACCTGCCTTACACCAGGTCACTTTCTGACTTTGGCACCTTTAACCACTATTCCGGAGCCTGCCCATTCCGACCTTCCGCTCAACCGCCTTTTTCGTTGGCAATTAGTACAAAGAATTCATCCAAGTGGCACAAAGCGTCTCCTTCAGTTGTTTTGGATACCTTAACGCTAATTAAAGCCAAGAACGTTCCCCCTCTTCGTTGGTCCCTTGGATTTGTCGTGGCGGTACATCCGGAAACTGATGGTGTCTTTCGCGTTGTCACCATCAAGACAAGACCGCCCAAGGCTAGCTGAAGCGCCCTGTCGCTAATTTTTTCCTTTACCTTGTTTGTAATTTTTTGTTCTGTTTGCAATAATTGTTTCTATGTTTTTTTTCTCATTAATTAAGTTTGTTCCTTTGTTCACCTGTTCTACATTTCAGTCACACCCTTGTTAATTTTTTTTTAAGAATGTTTTGCATTTTGGTGGACGGTATGTTCTGTTATAAAATAATGAAGTGTTTTAATTGTAGAGTAAACTCTTGAATAAAATAGTCGTTTTATTTTGTTATAAAATCATCTGGAGAGTTATCATAGCTTAAAAAAAATTGTATTTAATTATCAGTAGCAACAAATGTTGTTTCACAATGTTCCGTTTGTATTTATAATTTAATTGGCTGTTAGATGCTAGCATAATATCCAGCTTGCAGACATCCTCGCATCCGCCTTGTGGATATTAAAAGCCATTAGATTTGTCGCAATACAGCCTTCAAGCTATTTTGGGTTATTGATGTACCGCGAAAACTTAGTTTCAAAGAGTGATGTGCGTCACTATGACGTTTTATAAAGAGATATGATCTGCTGTCAAAAGTTGACGTTTTTTACTACTAGTTATTCGAACATCGCTAAATCTACTAACTTAGGTAAGTTCTTGAAGGTTTCCGCTGTTTCTCATTTTTAAATGTATAGTCCACTTATCTCTACCATTTGTGGTTATCGAAGTTAATCGCTGCAGTAACACAGCCAATGAATTGAATCAGTTTAGTCTATAAAATTAAGGCTTTTTCTAAACCACGTGAAATTTAGTCTACTTATATTTTACTGTAAGTTAACTAATGAATAATTTGCTTACTTTGAAGTCTTGCTAGAGCACTGTCGCACAAAATTGTTCTCGCCTTTTGCACTTTAAAAACTGTTATTTCTTTTTACTTTGCTAATTAATGAAATACATCAAAGGTTTTCAAAGAACTTGCCGACAAAAACACATCTATTGTAATTTACTTTTATAAAAGGTTGTACTAGAGGAAACACCATCAAAGCAGTGCAATTTCAGTGGTGCACCTAGGTGACATTTGTTTTCTAATTTATCGCGTACCCGGATTCGTAAGTCTTGAATTCTTACAATTGAAAATTAAAATAACACAAGCTAAAAGAGTAACAGCAGTTAGCTGAACTGGTGTAGCTCTCTACTTAGTTCTTTCGCTAAATAACAGCATCAATTAGGTGGAAACGATTAAAAACTGTTAGAAATTAGATTGGCTGAGAAGAGACGAGAAAGGCGCCTTAACCAAAGACCGAAGTTAAACAAGAAAAAGTAGAGCAAGAAACTAACTTTATCGTTGATGATTTAAATGATTTTTCATAAGAAAAGTTTTTATATTGGCAATGATTACTTGTTTTGCATGGTAGAAAAGCAGCAGAGATTTACAATTATGGCCGCAGTAGGTGGGTATGTTTTAAAAGATTTTAATTGTTATCATACCTATTATTCCGATTTAAATTATCACCACCAATTAAATGATCGACATGTGATAATAGTTCGTAACAGTGCGTGACTCCGACGTATGGTGTTCGTATAAAAGTTTTCACATAATAAATTGAGTCACTTATCAGTTAAAAATATTAAAAAATATATACGTATTGACTTTAAATTATTGTAAAAACCATAGACGCATAAAAAGAAGGCTGATATTCAACTGTTCTCCATGTTTGTTATTAACGACATTTCCATGTATTGGGATTTTTAAATGTCATGTAATTTAATATTGTGAACAGGAAAATTTTTAGTGATGATTTGTTTGTTGATGAATTAGATTTAAAGTATTTTTAGGATTTATTTTATTTTAGCACTACCTGGCGAAAGAAGGTTAAGAAACGAAGTATTTTTAAAGTATATTTGTGTGTACATTGAAATTATTTATTGTTAGCAGAACTTAAGTTTAAGTCGAATTATATTTGCGTTTATTTAGGAAATATGATAAGATTTAGGTTATTGTAAAAGATAAACATCCACCCCAGTGATGGAATCGTGTTTAGAAGCCATTTTATTTTTAATTTTATTTAATTTAAACAAAATTTTAATTAGTGTGTTAAGGTATTTTAGAAAACGGTGACATATAAAATGATGAAATTTAGGAAACCTAAGCAAGAGAAACCTGTGCGAAATGACAGTCTTTCGTGTAGTAACAATATCACAGGAATTGCTGTGACAGACGGGTTGGCACCTGTCAATTATGATAAGTAAAGAAGCATTTCAGATTAAGTGATAGTGTTCCGTCCAACCATGTACATATTAATTTAGTTTCTTATATTATTATTATAAAATTTAAGTTTATTTGTTAATGGTAATATCTGCTCTTTTATTTTAAATTTATTGATAAATCTGGTCGCGTTAACTATCCCCTTCAATGTTCTTCTTGTTGCCATATATGTTTGGTGATTGCGCAGCCTGACACAGTCCATTGTCACCGCTAGAACAATAAGTTTCTGCTTCTGAGGTCAGTTCCCGTCTCGGACTACTTCACCGCTTTAATTAATTTTACGAGTGCAATAAGAAATGTTCTGGATCCAAGAATTCTCACCGCTCTAACTGGACATCAGCTAAGAATATTGAAGGCCGCATTGTTTACTATCTGTTTGGTGGAACACCCGCTTTTCTCCCTCTGAGTAGCTTTTATGTACTTAACAGATGTAACGTTTGTTTTCATTCCAGATATTTGATGATTTTTATTTGGAATTTTTTTTTTATTATTTTTCCGTAGAAGCTAACTCACTCCCGCGTCACTGCAGTTAGTAAGTGCACCTTTATATTGTTACGGTGTCCCGCTCCTTCAAGGCAAACCAAAAGTTGTTGACTTATCTTTCATTTTACCCGTTACAATTGCTCTACAAGTACATACTGAAGAAAAATAAATAATTTGCTTAAGGATTTAGCAAAAGCCTGCAAAACACAAGATAAAGAGTGCACAACTCTTGGTTATTGAAGAAATATGAAATAATGTATTCAAGGAAGTAGGTCAAGAAGAACTATGTCCAACGAGTAGCCTCATGAACACATAGTAAGTCATTATATAAAATGGTGGTAAACTAAATAATAACGATCGTTTTTATTCGTTTCCTCTTCTTTAAAAAGAAAAACCCATTTGTAGAGACTTTTAGAATAAAGTTTAGAAACTAAACTTGCAGTACTTATATATATATATATATATATATATATATTATTAGTATTTTTAATTAACTTATTTTGTACATTACAGACAATTTTAATTGAAAATGGTCGCTGACCGAAACGCGTCTTAACAAAAAAAACTGATGTAATTTATACCATATTTTTATTAACTATTTTATTATACTGACAAAAGATATTGTATCTATAAATTACATATTATTTTGATGACCAAAATCCAGGAACTGCTGATTATTATTGTACTACAGATGGTCAAGAAATTATCAACAATTTATATATATATATATATATATATATATATATATATATATATATATAGCAACTAGCGATAGGAAATGTGCTATATATAATACAATAGGGCAAGAGTCTAGAATCGAAAACCACAAAGCCATTAAACCAACAATGAATTGATTGACAGTTACAAGTGTGCATTTAAAAACAATATAAATCACACAAAAGCAAACTATGTAGAAAACTCTCAAAAGCTTCTGGTAATTTCTGAACGCTTCTCTTATGGTATATATAGTACCATACGGTTCGACATAGCTTTGAGTTCTCGGTCGAAATGTGAGTTATAAGTACCATGATATGTTCATGAATAAATCATTAGAATAAATACGTCATTTAGTATGTATACAAATTAAATTTTTGTGTAGGTAAAATACGTAGTTGAACTTAGTAATAAATATTGTTCGTGGTCGTATTAAGAAAAATTTAGTGTCAGTAAACACCGTAGTAAACATAATTAGTAATATATGTAGTGATTTCGCAGTAAATCAGGGTTTCTCTATATTTGTGAATAAATATGTGTAAATTAAACCGAATAAAGAACAGTAAAGAGATGTTTGGTACAAGAGAAATAAAAAACCAGGGAAATCACATTTCTATATGCGTAGGAGTCGGAAGTAAACCATTTTTCTAAGTAATAATAAAATTAATAAGCAGCATATAAAGTAGTAAATTGATGCAATAAAAAAGATGCTGAGAAACAAAATATCTATATTAAACATTGATAAAAGTATTTAAAACATATGTACCATTTTCAATGTAGTTAATAGTTCAAAAAACGTTCACAACATTAGACAGTAAAAACGAGTTTATTAATTTCAGTTAGTTAAATGATCTTTTAGCAAAAAACATCTAGTAAAATTTAGAAACTTTGGTAGTTTATATTTAATAACGTTGCTATTCCAATATGGAATATGATATTAAATTAGGATAAATAGTAAAGCATTTAGCACATTAATAAATACAAACAGTAATAAATATCGGGAATTTAAACCCATTCGTACTAAATTTAAAAGTTACAGAAAAACACTCAGGAAATACCGGTATTATTTGTTCAAATTCACACGGTCCAAGAAATCACAACCATGAAAGCGTGTCCCAGTAACATTGTTCTCATAAAATTCAACCACAAAATTAATAACAGACGACGTAGTTCGGTATCTAGAAAATGCCCTGGGCTTAAAGGCAAGAGGTCACTGGGATCACTGATAAGGGCACACAACGGACATGAATTTAACAAGCCCTCAATCTGACATAAAAGCGTGGTCAATTCCTCTAGACTAAGCTTCTGGTCACCAATGACACGTAAAGAATGGGATTTTAGCATTTTCACGCCGGCCTCAGAGAGTCCGTTAAAATTAGGAGCGGACGGTTGGCTGAAATGCCAGCGTAAATCTAATTATTAAGAAGATTGATTAGCGATATCAAGAAAGTAATTTGTGGTGCCAGCAAAATTGGTACCGTTATCGGTGTAACAATCTATTACTCTGCCTCGGCGTGCTTCAACACGGCGAAAGGCAGTAATATAACTTTCCGTAGATAAGTCAAACGTAACTTCTAGTTGTGCAAACAAACACACAAACGTAGGATTTATGAGCATTTAATCCTCTCGAACGGCGTGGAGTAACGTAAAAGGGTCCACAGAAATCAATAGCTACAAGTGAAAATGATTTTAATATATTGATCCTGTGAGCGGGAAAATCACCCATGAGCGGAGGTGGGTAGGGACGAGGGGTTGGCTCTGAAGCATTTGAAACATGATGAAACAACTTGGTAAATATTTTTTTGTGGCTGAAAGAATCCAGAATTGTTGTTTTAGTAAATAATGTAACGTTTTAATGCCAGGGTGTAAGTACTTGAAATGCATGTGTTCTATAATAAAAGGAGTAAGCCTATGTGATCCAGGTAAAAGTAGTGGGTGTTTTGCAGTATATGAAAGTTCATAATTTCTGATACGACTCCCAACTCGTAGCAACCCATCCTAGTCAAGAAACCATAAGAGTGTACGTACGGGTTTCGGGAGCAACTGATTTCTGGTAATTTTTTCTATAAATTCTGCAAAAACGGTTGCTTGACACATCAACGCTCTTTCTTTCTCGTCATGCGTCGGAGTTCCAAGAGGCTTAGGTAAATGTTTTGACAAAATAGCTCTTGCGCGTAAACAGTATACTAGAATTCTGAGAATTTTGTCTAATGATGAAAATCATTCAAGTAATAAATCGAAAGGCTTTTCTTCGTAATCTGCATCAAGATGGAGTTTTTCTGGGGTATCTAACAAGACCCAAGGGTTTTTGTGGTCTGTAAGAAAGTTTGGGCCATTCCACCATAAATTATTAGTAAGTAGTTCAGAAGAGGTTTGACCTCTGGACCTCGCATCTGCAGGATTTATAGCCGACGGAATATAGTGCCAAATAGTTGATAAAATGCCTTAAATATAACTAACCCTATTGGCAATATACGTACGCAAGCGTGTCGGTGAAGCATTTAACCATGCCAAGACAATCTGGGAATCTGTTCAGGCAAAAATCTCTTGAAATTTAATTCGCTCAGAAAACGTATGTTGCACAAAGGTAATTAAGTTAGCTAAAAGTACTGCTCCTAGTAACTCAAGGCGTGCCAAACTTATAACCTTCAAGGGGGCTGTTTGACTTTTAGCGCGTACTAAAGAAACATCTACTTTTTCTTCTTTTTCGACGCGCAGAAATATAACAGCTGTATATCCTCTCATTGAGACGTCGCAAAAAACGTGTCATTCCCAATTTTGGGAGTTTTTCAATATGAGGTGGGATTTTAAATTCTGAAAGTAATGGAAGTTGGCTTTTCAAGCTAGTCCAGGTATCAACTATAATTTGTGGCGAACGTCATCCCAAGCAATTTTGGATTCCGCAAACATTGCATGACGTATTTTGCTAAGAGTAAGATAGGACTTAATAGGTCCAAAGGGTCAAAAAAATTTTCAATATCAGACAAAATTGTGCATTTGGTACAAACTCTATTAACTGTTTTTACGGTATATGAAAATGTGTCGTCTGACGAGTTCCATTGAAGTCCTAACATTTTAATGAAATTAGGTTCATCTTTATCGAGGAAGATTGGAATCTGTAAATCGCAGTTTGGAATCTCTGTAAGCAATTCTGGAGCATTACTAGTCCACTTTTTCAATTGAAAATTTCCTGAGCTCAACAACATTATTAATTCTCGCTGCGTCTAAAATTGAATTGCACGTATCGATGACTTCATCTACATACATCTAGTTTTTTATTATGTTACTTGCTCGGAGAAAACGATCTTGCTCTCTATCCGCAAATTCACGCATGGTGCGCATGGCTAAATACGGCAACCAATTCAACCCAAATGTAAGTCGGTTTAACTTGTATTTACAAATCGGATCGTTGGACGAAAATCGCCATAAAACTCTCTGAAAATTTCAATGTTCAGAAACAATCGATATTTCTCTGAACATCTGCAAAATGTCGGTTATAAAAACAATTGGGTAAATACGGAATATAAGTAACAGCGAAAATATATCTTTCTGTAATTTAGGCTTTGTAATAATGTGTCATTAAGGCTAACGCCTAGAGAGCCATTTGCAGACCCATCGAACACGACTCTAACTTTAGTGGAAGTACTGTCTTTTTTTGAAACACAAAAATGCGGAAATTAGCAAACAGGTATACTATTCTTTTCTACCTCAGTAACCAAAGACATATGGTTTTGATTTATGTAATCTTTCTCGCAGTCTGAGTAAGCTGCGTAAAGATCTGGAAATCTGAGTCATCTCGTTACTAATGAAATAAATCGGCGGTATGCCCGTGAAAAAGTATTGCGCAAATCTGGTTCTTTATCACAAAAGGGCGAAGTTACTTCGAAACGACCCGATACAATGCGTGTAAGAGTTTTCGAAAATATTTCTTCACATTTCTTATCTTCTGGCGATAAAATGGGGTCTGACAAAACTTGCTCAACTTCCCAAAATTTTGAAATAGAAATTTCTAGCGGTACATGAGTATCTCTAAAAAACGAGTAGGTTTCGAGTTGATTACCTTCCCTAGCTATACCTACAACTACCCATCCAAAAACTGAATTAAAAGCAGAAGGCTGGTCGGGTTTGCCTAAAATTCTGCCATCCCTAAGTATATGCGGAAAAAGCTCGGCGCCAACTAGTAAATCAACAGAGTTTGAAAGAAAATATGATTTATCAGCGAGTTCAATACCTTGTAAATGAGTCCAACTCTGACTTTCTAAAGAAAGCGGCGGCATTTCGGAGCATAGCTTTGGAACTACAATTGCGTCAAAAGAAAATAGTTTCTGGTTTTCCTCTTGGCTGTATTATACAATTAATAACACCTTTTGTGGAACATGACGTCATTACATTGAGCTTAAAAACAGACGTAGAAAATTGTCGGCGGCGGAGATTTAGGCGGCGTGCACACTTGTCGCTTGTGAAACTATATTGACTCGCGGAGTCAATTATAAATCTGCGTGATCTGAGAATGCCTTTACCATCATGACTATTGCCCACTAATTTTTCCAATAAAATATGAAACAACAAGAAATCCCACTTATCTGTTTCGAAATTCATTATTTTAAGCGCTGCAACGTTTTCAGAGAACACGTTCAAAAGAGAACGTAAATCATTAGCTGTTTCTCCGTTTAATTTGAACTTAAAGATACTATTGACCGCATCTGAAGCCATAAGCCGTTTGTTTAAATATGTTCTTATGAGCTTATTATAAGCTATTGCCAAATCAGTTCGGTCCATCGGCAGCCGGAAACGCAGATGTTGAAAAGGCAATGTAAGTGTGTGAATAGATGTTTGTGTTTGTACAGCGTTTGAGAAAGTAACCGTGTTTGTTAGTTTATCTTGCTTGCTGTGTTTAGTAAGATGTGTGTGTATATGTGTGTGAGCAGGCTTGAGGGCGTGTGTTATGTTTGTGGTGTGTGTTTCCGGGTGAGAGTTGTGTGTATGTGTATGGTGTGAAATATTGATATCCGTGTTACTATCCCCCTCTAGGACCAGGATCATCGGCAGCCGGATATCCCAGTCATCAAGGAATAATGCTTAACGGATATTGCCTTATCAGTCCGGACCATTGGCAGCCGGAAATCCAGATGTTTAAAAGGCAATGTACGTGTGTGAATAGTGATTGTGTTTGTGCGGGATTTAGAGGTGTTTTGTGTGTTTGTGTATGTATGTGTATGTGTTTGTTTGTGTGTGTTGGTGTGTTATTTGCATCCGCATTGCACATACACGTCCCCCCTCCAGTACTAGGACCATCGTCAGCCGAAAATCCAGTCTTTGAAGAAGGATGCTTGGCAAATGTACTTGAAGTGTGTTACATAAAAACTAGGTTCTTCAGAGGAAAGAATTTGTTTTTTGTATTATTTGCCTCAGATATGTGTAAGATTGGTTCTTAAAATTTAGGGTTAGTGAAAAGAAAAAAAAATCCTTATTCTGCTACTTAAGATTAACTTATACTACTACTGTTAGCTATTATTTGTTAGAGACGGAGTTGCTAATATGTAAGAGCATGCAAATTCTACATATTAAAGGGTTGAGTTGTTTCAAAGTAGGATTGATGTTTTGATCTTGTTGCTTCTGATCGTCCACAGCGGAACCCTTGAAAGTCCGGGAGATCGGTCTCCGGTCACCGGGGCAGAGCCTCAGGTCCGAAAAGAGGTGGTACTTTTATGTTTCTGTTTTTTTGTTTGTGTCCTTTATCCATCAAGATAACGTTGGTGGATGAGTGCCGTGGTTTTTTGTTTGAGTGCATTTAAGTGTGAAAAAAGTTTTCGTTCCAAATCCCTGTAGGGTCTTGTTTAATTATGTATGTCTATGTGCGTAGAGGTACGGTTATAAGTCATTACACTCGAATACTGGTGTTTAATATTCCGTACACACTTGTACATTCTAGAAAAGAGACAATTTTTGCGACGCCCAGCGCGAGACGTTGACACAGCAATCTTTTTGTGACGCTCCAACGTGGGGCTTGTCACAGCAATATACAAGGTGTCCCCGTTATCGGTGCAAATATTTCAGGTGGCGATACGGGACACTTTTCTAAGAACAACGCTTAAATAACATTTTTATAAGTCCCCACCCTAAAGGGGTGGGTCATTTTATAGCATTTTTGTGGGTGTCTCTCTGTAAATGGATTTAGCATCGAAACTATTAATTTTAGCATATTGATCATCTAAAGCTATTTTAAAGGGCGTAAAAATTTCTGCAAGTTTGCATTTCATCATTTTTTAAATAAACTAAAGGACACGGGAGTTATCTAGAAATCTATATGAAAAAACGAATACAATTTACAAAATTTCTTTTTTGTAGTATTTGAATACGCGATAACTTCCAAATGGCAAGAGTTAGAAAAAAACGAACGGCTGATTCCGGATAGCAAATTTTACGAGGTACAACTTTCCCGTAAGAAAATTTTTATAAAATCATTCTATCGTGTAGAAAAATTGAAAATAGTCAAAAGTGGACAATTTAAATTTTATCATTGTTCAATTAACATTTCGATAATAACTTCAGTTATTTTAATGTGTTCAAAATTAATTTAATAACTGTTTGAAAGTTACCTCCTTCATTTGCAGTACATAATCTTTCTTTTTTAAAAAAATGTTCAGTTTTATATACTATCTCCTCTCTAGTTGAATTCATTTGTACTATGTTCAAATTGCATTATTAAACATAGATCAAAACAATGCTGATGGTTAACATAACGAGTGAAGATCAGTATCAGTTTTATTGTTTTACTCATCTGTCAGCTGCATTGCTATTCGGTTAGTGTGCTTTTTATAGTTTCCTATTGTTAAACAAACTTTGTATTAAAACTTTCAGAAACTCTTAATTGTCTTTATTGCTGTTCTTCTTTTTCGCTATTTTGCTATAATCTTATTTTCAAATCAAGAGTATGTGGTTATACACTTTGTATATGGTTATTGTAATGGTAGTGTACCTGCTGCTAGAATGGAATATCACAGAAGATATCTTCAAAGAAGACTGCCGAATATTCGAGTATTCTATAATGTGCATAGGTTTATTATGAGAACGAATTAATTTATAGATTATTAATAGTAAATGCTTGTAGATGCTTAGTAGAAACTGGAAAACTCTAACATTCTTATGCATTCACTAATTGTCAATTTTATTTAAATAGATTTGGAAAACGTTACATAAGTATCAGTACTACCCATACCATTTATATTCGGTACAAGTATTACAAAATGCAGATTTACTTTCTGCAATTGGTTGAGAAGCAAGAGAAATTTACCAAGATTTGCTTCACACATTTTTTTACCAATGAAGCGCAATTTACAAGATATGGTTTAAACAACAGCAGAACCTAAATGGGCTATCGAAAATCCTAGAAAACAAAAGAAACTGGACATCAAAAGCGTTTTAGCGTAAATTGTTGGTGTGGAATGTTAGAAAGCAAAATAATTGACCCTTATTTTTTTCCCGCAAACGAACGCTTGTCAGCTGCCGAATATTTATCATTCTTAGAAAATGAATTATAAACACTGCTAGAAGATATTCCAATAGCAACACGGATAATATGCGGTTTCAACATGACGGTGCACCGGTGCATTTTAGATTGAACGTTAGAACCCATTTAAACAGAATTTTCCCCCGAAATGAATAGGAAGAGAAGGTCCCATTAATTGGCCAGCAAGATCCCCGATTACAATCCTCTGGACTATTTTTTATGAGGTACACTAAAAGCGATGGTATGTGGTAATAGGGAAAAGCCACATACTAGCCACATACTAGAGACGAATTATTGAATAGAATGCAGTTAGTAAGCACAACGAGAGAGGAGATCTTGTACAAAATGCAACTCAACATCTTTTAAAAAGAGTCAGATTATGTACTGCAAACGGAGAAGGTCATTTTGAACATTTATTAAAATAACTTGAGATTAATTAAGTAACATTAATTAAATAAAAATGAACTTTAATAGTTTTGCATTTTATCAATTCTTGGCCACTTTTAACTATTTTCAATTTTTTTACAAGGTATAAATCCATACCAAAATGTAAAGTTGTTGATTAAATCTTAATATTAACTTTTTTTTATTATTGACATATAGAACAAGAATACTACCATGTGTATGTTTCAATATATATATATATTACTCATATTTAGACCAGGGTAGAAAATTAATGAATTACATAAAATAATTTTAATCACCGTGTATAATGAATATTATTAGATAATACGCGTTATTAAAACCGTGAAGCATAAAAATTCATTCGTTTCAGTAAAAATAAGAGATTTAAATCATGTACAAGACGCTTTATATCAAAAGAAACAGTATTAACAAGCTCTACGTGTAATGTATTTATTCCGAAGAAAGAAACAAATGGAAATTACGTGCAAAATTTATATTAATTAACTCTATTTCAAGTAACCGGTATTAAACAAAACGTACAGATAATAATTGAATATTTAATTAGGATTCACTAAAAATTAAAGGGTATTATTTTTAATTGAAGTTAATTGAATCGTTAGTAACAGATAATATCTATAGAAACTTGTAAAACCCAATAAAATACCATGTAATAAAGCTCTGAGAATTAATAGTATGTTTGAACACCTGCGTAGTTTAAAAAGCTCATTCGGCGAAAATTTTGTAGATAACAAATGGTTTCAAAGAATCTTGGAGAAACCGGGGCTTAATATTCACGGGAAGGCGCGATACGGGGTTATTTAACCCAGATAGTCCACATGGACTGAAAATAATCGATAATAAAGAATATCAATTTGCACCAATACGAACAGGTTAGAAAAGGAAAGAAAATGCGTCAAGCAAAGACACATATAGTAAAAGGCGTGATTTAAGCAACGTCACGAGGGTCACGATTGGTTGAAAATAGGATGCAAATATCAGAGGTAGAAACAACGATTTCTGTACAAAATTAATTAGTTTTTCTCGGACATGTTTGCGTGCCGTGTGAGAATTTCTGAGATTTTCAACTGGCGAGTGCAAAATTCGTAAAAACCGACGCGCGATCGACGGAATGGGAACATAGCATGCGAAATTCTTTAGAACTGGCCGTTTTGGGGAACAGACCGACAGACAGGCTAACCGCTATATATACGGAGGTGAATATGAAGAAGCTCTCTTAGATCTTCGACTTGATTGAACGCGTTATACAGTGCTTTTTAGTTTTCCGGTTTTAATATTAAATAATTTAAACAGTTTGCTCGAATATTATGTGATTTAAAACAGCTTGTTCTTTACGTGCTACAATGAATGTACGTTAGTGCACTTAGAAAAGAAGATACAAGGTAATAAAGTTTAGTATCACTGTACCAATTGGTAAAATTTACTATGACAAATAAATACACAAAAGTAGGCAGTTTTGGCGTATCTTGGTGAAAGAAGTATGAATTTCTTTGTTATTTTCGGGGTATTAATACTTAAATGGTGCATAAACGTGTCTGGATCCACGAAACAAGGGTCAGATATACACAGAGGAGTTCCGGAAAAGCCCTGAAACAACTTTAAATAAATGGTGATGGAGAAAAATTTTAAAGCGTTGAGAATCAGAAGCCGTAAATATAACCCAGTTGGAATGGTGTGATTAACAAAGGGACGATGTACATTGAAGCTACGAGTGCAAGTAACCTTCAGGTAAATTATACTATTTTGTTTGAACTTTGAGATGTTGGTGTGTGTTGAATAACTTTCTAATTTGTTTATTTAAAATGGACAGTAGTGAAATTGTACTAACAATAATATTTTAATTTTAAGGTGAAATTTGCTTGTTTAAGTAGAAAGGGTATTTAGTATTGATGTTCTGGATTATGATAAAAATATGGGTATGTCTTTGAGCTCAATTAGACGAACCTGGTTAATTAACGTAAAGGGTGGTAGATGCTCCTTTGTACTCTGCATATATTGTTATAGTAATTAGTAGGCATCCTACAAGGACTTTAATTCTGGATGCACATTAAAATGAAAATAAATTTAATTTTGAAAGTTTCCGATATTAAAATTTATGCTGCATATTAATTTTGAAATTTTAATGTATTGTGAATATTGATGTAAATAGAGTTGACGTTGATGTTTGTGGTAGGAATGTGTTTGTTTTTTTATGTATGAGGATGAAAGCTATCTAGAGGAGCAGCCGAGGCGATTAACAGAAGAAAATCAACAGACCAGGTAATTCAAGAGGTATCACAGCATTCTTTGGCGCCCAATTCGTGAGGCTCGACAATAATTCAGGGAATCACAGCATTCTTTGACGCCCAATTCGTGAGGCTCGAATCTAATACATGGATCACAGCAATATATATATATATATATATATATATATATATATATTGTTGTGGTTAAATCTGTGGTAAACAAGAAAATTTCAACCACCCTATATATAGAAAAAAACCATTCATTTACGCGCAAAATTAATTTGAGTCATTTAAGGAAAACGTACATATATTGACGTATATTTATAATTAATAATGGTTTGTTAGAAATTACATAAAGAAAAAACAGTGTTAAAGCAAATAGAAGTTTATAATTAATTTCAATTAATTTTAATCCAACACGTATAAGCATAAGAGAACGTGCTTGCTTAACAAAATCAATAATTCCAAGGTATATGTAGTTCGGTGTATACAAATACGACGAAATACAAAGTCTAGGAATTGTTGTGCTAAACGTTCGATAATTAATGAACACCTGCGTTTTAAAAAAGCTTACCTTCGGAAAAGTCGAGCATGTATTAAGATATGATTTCATAGAAATATTTTCAACCGTTAGTTGGTATAAACCACAAGGCTAACAAACTTCTTAAAGAGCGAGGGAAATGCACGATCGGTTATACGCAACAGATAGAGACAGGTAGAGAAGCTATGAGATTGAAAACGCACGTACCATATACACGTGGAGTGAACATGAGCTGTCATCAATATTGATTTTCTGTAACTCAAGTGGGGTTTTAAACGCGACAGCAGACATGCATAAGACAGAAACGAATATAGTTCAGGCGGGGTTTATGATGACAGAGAATTTTATCATTGGTTAAAAACAGACAGTTTTCCAAACGTAGATACACGCAAAGGTTGGGAGCGCTTTTTCGGATACGGCACGTAAACCGGAGTAAATTTTAGGAACTTCAAGACAGTTGTATGCAAAATTTTTAGAATTTAAATTTGAAAACAAGCTGTTCACTTAAAGTGTGCCCTTGCTGGGGTTTTTAAACGATATAAATACTCTATCTAAATTATTGAGGCTCTCTTGTCTGCTCTTCGCTTCTAAATTACTTTACTACGATAAAGTACTGAATGCTGATCACCATAACGGTAGAGCTTTTTGGTGAGTATTGTATGTGTTGTTAATACAATAAATTTAGTGCTTACAAGTGTAACTTAGTAGTAGTGGGCATCTATTTATTAACGCGAAATACGTGTAGTGTATATTAAATTAATAGAGGTCTGGGTACTACAATACAAAGCACGAACATCTATAAATAGAAGCATGATATATGTGGGGTAAGCATCACACATAAACAAGATTGTACGCTGATGTATAGAATGGTACTATGAAACGAGGCGCTTGACTCGCAAATGGTGTTATCGTCTGTGGATCCGCTAAGTTGTAACAATTTTATTTTTGATAATAAATCCCTCCATAAAATTGCGAGAATAATTTAACAATTTTATTTTTGATAATAAATCCCTCCATAAAATTGCGAGAATAATTTAACAATTTTATTAAAACAATAGTAAATTACATTCAACAACAAAAATAATACGTTAAAGCCGAATCGTCCTTTGGTATTCTATTTGTGGTTAAATATCTGTGTCATCTACAGCTATTTACAATCTGTTTGACTGCCCCCCCCCCCCTCGGACGCCTCGGCCGCCCAAACTAGTTTTGTAATCAGTCGGCCATACGTGGAAGAAGCAACAACATGTATGCTAGATTGCAGGCCGGCAATTTGCGAATCCACTTCGATGAGTTAGGACACATCTTCGAATAGCGGATGGTAACGTATAAAGTTTATTAACTTGTTTAATTTGAGATAATTTATTTAGCGCGACGAAGTATACTGCTACAACTTACGATGCAACTTTTAGAATATAAAATTTAGAAGGCAATTTTAAGAGGACGACACTTGTTACGCAAACTTTTAAGACACACAAGGACAATGTAAAGATGCTACTACTTTAGTAAGGCGGCGTAATTCAACTACAGGATTACAACGGCTGCAGAATGTATCGTCACCGTATTTGATTCGACACGTGGAACGACTTCATAGTACAAGTTGTTTTGTATGAATTTGGTTCACACTGCAACGCTGTGATCTTTGCATGAAATAACAAGGATCTCATCCTTCCTTGCAACAAGGCGAGAAATACAGTTTTTGGTTCGTAGATAGCTTTAAGTTCTTTTTATGTGTTTCACACTAGGAACACGGTAATTTGTTTTAATGCGTAAAAGCATGAATTCTGTAAAAGCTTCAACTATTTGGTTCATTAGGAATTGTTAGTAACGTCAACAGGTGTTACTCACGTCATATATTTTCTGCAGTATACTGCTGACAGATGTATTTTTGAAAGCAAATGCCTCGAACAGCTTTAGTGCAAGTGATGTAAACACAACTATTTTTGAGATCTGCCAAATATAAATTAAAACTTGCATATGTAATTTAAAAAACGAAAAACTTGAATACTAACATTTTTAGAAGTAATTAATTTGTCATCTGCCTGAACAGATCTGCACAGGTCGGAGCTCTATATGTGTAACAAGCTTTATATTATACTGTAAAAGTATTTGACAAAAATAATTAAGATAAACCTGAAGTTGAAAACTATGGATTGATTCAGTTATTGATTAAATTTTTGTATAAATCATTTTATTTTAAAAGAGGTTCTTTTTAGTAAACAATTGGTTCAGGATTAAAGTTTTTTATTTTGATCAAATATGATCAAATCTAATCACATAAAGCTAACATCCTTATGAGTAGGTATTTGATGCCAACTTTATATTGGAAATATCATTTTACTACTTCTTTATGTATTTTTGCTGGACACAAATAGTGTTCCACTTTTTTATGTATTTAATTATTACAATTTCTTACAGGAGCTGCGTCTTACTTTATTAAGGCAGGTTTTTGTCAGCGAAGGCAATCCTTTTTTCTTTGGGTCTCCACGTCCGCCCTTAGAAATATGCCATGCAATTATCGTAAGTAAGTCAGGACTTGGTGGCGCCTATTTGGTTTAGATTAAGTTTGATCTACAAACAGATTTCGACTTACCCCCCATTTCTCATAGCTCTGCCCAAGGAATAGACCCCTAGTTATATCGGAAGACTTCGTTATACTTGCTCACAACGTGGTGCAAGACATAATAAGGAAAACCTTTATACTGGCCCACCCAACGTGGGGCTGGTGCTTTTAGCAAAAAAAATTCGTTTCAAAGTATCTCAACGAATGGTAACGAAGCCGAGGTGTTCTAGCGATCATCTTCGAAAGAATGGAAGCCTGAAGAATTCTCCAGGTAATTTATTTAAAATTTCTGTTGTTTGATAAACAGCTGTGACATTTTGGTGTTGTGCGATTGACTTGTTGGGGTTTATTTAGGGTTGTAGAAACGTATTGGAAAAGATGCATGTACTGGACAATTTATTGAGGTTAGATATTGAAAGAAGGTGTATTTAAAACTTACAAAATTTTATTCTGGATATAAATTGGATTGTAAAGGGTAAACGGGTCTATAAATGTTGTTTTAATTTATGCAAGGTGTAAAAGGCATATATAAACTAAACTGGGTTATTATGAGCTCACCATACTCCAGTGTACAGTCAATTTAGGGTAATATGTGGGGCCCATCTACTCATATCTTATTTAATTTGTTTGCAAATAATTAGAAAATCAAAGACTTTAAAAATATACCATATTTGAGTTTTGTAATGAGTGTATCAAACTGTTTTTTTATACATGTGAATAATTTATCTGTTAAGAGCTGTAAATAAAAGGTTGTAGGATTGTTGTATTATTTCTTGATTTTATTGAATGGTGTGCGAGTGTGAAGGAGGAATGGTTGTAAATTTAGGTATCCGAGAAGAGGCACGGCTGAGCTAGCCAGGGAAGCTGCAGAAGGTTTTTGAAGCAGAAATAAAATGGTAAGGAATTTTTTAAACTTTTTGAATTTTTGAAAATTATATGTTGTCCCAGCTTCGTCCAAGAATTTTTCTAAGGTTTCACGGCAATCTTATGATGGCCCAACGCTGGGGCTCGATGATAAAAGTTTAATCCACGACTACCACGGCAATATATATATATATATATATATATATATATATATATATATATTATACTGTCAAGAAGGGGGTGGGCTTATAAAATGTTTAAATAGGGCTTCGAAACGACTTTGCTAGAATGGGGGTATATTTGGTTTTGTTTGAGTATTTTCTTTCAGGTATTTTTGGTTTATAAATTAACAACAACTATTCCACGTTTATAAATTTATAAAGCTTTTGAAACTGCATTGCATTCAACAACATATACCGGCCATAGACCAGGCTAAGCTAGTTATAAGTTTGCATTGTATACGTATTTTAATTGTTATGGTTGCACGTATATGAAATTTAATTTGGAGTTAGCGTTTTCAGAACCATTTGAATGTAAAACAAATATCAAAATTGCTTGGTATACTGCACGCTTTTAAAATTTTAAGGAGTTAAGTGATACTCCGTAAAATTTGTAAATCAATTTTAGTTTGAATATGTTTTAACAATTAAAGATTGGTTATGTAATGACAGGACGTTTACCGAATAAGACATAAATGCCTGTCACGTATAATTTAAAAGCTGAACCATCAAAGTTTGTTAACTATTTTCAATATTGTAAAAGTTCAATATACATAAATCACTGGATTATCAAACGATCTAGAAAATGAATGTATCTAGAGAAAACAACTGTATTATTAATCAATTATTAATAATTATAAATTACATAGTGTGCGTAGAGATAGTTGCTATGGCAACGGAAAAAAAAAGAAGACGGAATTTATTTTATAATGGACTTCAAATTGATATTACTGAAAAATAGACGTGTTTTTTGTACTGTTATGAGTTTTATTACATTTAAAAAGTTACGAGAAAGTTTTGAAAGTCAAGTTGTACCTGGAGATAGCAAATAGTAGCAGTTTTACGGCGAATAAAAGTTAATTAAAAGAGGGAGTGCTGGTCTGTACCGTTATTGTTTGAAGACGAAAGCATAGTGGAATTGGAGTTATCTGAGTATTTGTATAACATAAAATTTGTAGAAATATTAGTAGTTTTATAGTCTGGAGATTACCAGTTGCTCGAGTTACTTATTATTTACAGGAGGTGCCTGCAGTTGGTCACTTGGCTTCAGGACGGCTGGAAGGCGGCGCTTGTATCTGGATTCCAGGTATTAGTATTTAATATCTACGCAGTGCTTTAATCAAATTTATAAAAGTGGAACTAGTGTTTGGGAATACTTTTGGCTTTTAAAATTATTTGAAAAATCCTTGAATATTTGTTTGGGTGTCTAGTTGAGAGGTGTTTGCTTAGGACGGACCCACCCTAGGTAGATTCCGCCACGTGTTTGACGGCCCTGTAAAATATTTAAGTGCAGCAGCCGTGTAAAATATTTAAAGATAAATTGTGTGGCATAACTCAACAAGGCTCTAAAATAAGACAAGGAGTGACAGATAGATATATTACGCCTATCACTAATAAGGTAGGATCACAGTATATATAACAGATGGCATTTACAATTATTTGAAGAATGCTTGTGTATTCGGTTGCAATTGTCATAATTGTCCTAAGATAAAAAAAAAAAAAAGAAAGATCAATCCTGTAATCATGAATAAACAATACAAAATAGGTGGTAATTGATTATAAAAGGGTTCTCTATAACTGAATATATACCAAAATATAACAATATATATATATATATATATATATATATATATATATATATATATATATTGTAACGCATTTAATGACCAGAAGTTTTAATAACAGGTGAGTTATCACCAGGAGGCTCATGTACACACACAGAAATAAAAAAAAAATCTTATAGGGAACATTTATTCACATTAACTACACGCATACTTAAAGCTAAGAAAGATTGTATTCAATGATGCAATTACAAGGTTTATTAAGCCCTAAAATAAGAAAGGTACAGTGTCCAACGATGGTAAAAATCCAAGCAGACCATCCATGATGTCAGTAGTTGAATTGATAAAGTAGAGATGCTCGTGAAATGCAAAATTAAATAGTTAAATTAAAATTAGGGGTCGAAAACATCTGTAAAATGTCTGTATATATTTGTTAGTTATAGTATTTTAAGCAGTAGTTTTAGAATCATTATATAGGAAATAAAGTTTAAACTATGTTTATCATGATGACAGATATCAATAATATTTTCAATGTTAGGATTTACAAATGCAAACAACTTTGGTGTTCTTTTATAAATGATGGCAATGATATTTGAGTGTAAAATACCTAATTAAGGTAGTTTTGAAGTAGTGTGTTTAGAGAATAGCCAAAACATGTAATTTAATATTTAAGAGTGCTTGAAAAAATGGATTTAAGTACCTAGGTGATAAGTTTGTTTATGTATTAATTGATGATTATATTTAAATAAATAAGAGGTTGTTCTATCAAGCTCTGTAGTTTTAATTTAAAAGGCTTCCTAAAATTATAAAAGTGAATAAGTTGCAAGTATTTAAAAGGCCAAAGAGCATACTACAGCTTATTAAAAAAGGAGAAACGCAGTACCTCAGAATTAATTTAAAAAGATAACGACAAAGCGGAACCATAGTCATTATAGTAGCATCCAGGTATTTCGACGCAGCACTAGTAACCACGAAGGAGGACCCACACATATAAACAAGCCGGCAGTAGGACGTACAGTCAACCCCAAGCAGAGAAAGCTTCCACAACACCGTGAAACGTATTCCAGGAACAGGATCGTATAAAAAGGAGTATCCACCATTTATTTATATACATTTTGTTATAGTAGTAATTCAATTCTAAAACATTTCATGAAACTAAAGCATAGATTACTTACATCAATTGGCATTCCATGAGCATTTAACATCACGGCGAGGAGGCCACCATCAGTTGGAACAAATATCAGGTACCAAATTCCATTTAAAGTAAAAGCTTATTCTTGTTTTAATAAATTGCATCATTGAATAAATAAATAGGGTAAGCGAACCTTCAACCATTTTAGTTTTGAGTATTGCGGTAACGTCACAATCTGCAGGGCGTATACCGATCTTGCAGATTCAGGTGAAGTAAAGGCCTGTACATACGAGAGGGCGTGTAAGTATTCTTGTTGGGGACAGCCAGTAGATTTCGCTCTGTATCGAACCCACGCAGGGCGAAATCGAATGTAAATAATTGAGTATAGAACCCTGAAATAATTCATTTAAAAATAACACATAGCAGGTAGCAGTAGCGGAGGGACACACAGCAGTAGGAGTGTAGTAAATTTATTACAAGCAGTAGAGGAGTGTAGTATAATATATATATATATATATATATATATATATATATATATATATTTACTAGAGATAAGAAATGGCAGCTGTATATAATACAGTATTGCCCGAAATAAACAGTACTGAAACTAAGTTGGCGGTGTTTTTATGCGTGCGCTGTCACACTCAAGTTAGCTAGTATAGACCTGTCAAGTAAACCTCAAATAAGTAATTAGTAGGGCCTAATTGTTAAAAATGGTGTTAAGTACAGAGGAGAAAGTGTTTCTGGTAGAGCATTATTTTCGTTCATACGGAATCGGCCGACATAATGGTGCAAGTTGGCTATACGTGTCTGATCAATTCACACAAAGGTTTAATAAACGTTCCCAAGTAATGCTGTAATTTTGAAGGTTATTGAAAAGTTTAGAAATACAGGTAGTGTATTGTGCCAACGAAAAGGAAACTCGGGGCATCCCAGGACAGTTAACAACAACAATAACCATGAACGTGTTTTGAGCAAATCTTAGAAAATCCGAAAGTCAGCCAGGCAAGGACAGCGTTACAACTTGATTTAAAAAGAACTTCCTTTCAAAGAATCCTGAAGGAGCTGGGTACATTTTCGTATGTGATTCAGGTACATCAACAACTACATCCTCGGATTATCGCAGTAGAGTGGAATATTGCGCCAGAATTCTCGCGTTACAGTATGAAAATCCTGAATTTTGAAAATGTTTGGTTTTCAGACGAAGCACATTTTCACTTGTCAGGCTATGTGAATCGTCGCACAAATTTATTTCTGGGCTTTGCCAGACCCGATGAGGTTCAAGAGGTTTCTTTACATAGTGAAAAGTGAGTGTCTGGTGTGCTGTTTCCGGACACGGAATCATTGGTCCGTACTTTATCGAAGAGAATGGTAGGCAAGTCACACTTAATCAACAGAGGTACAGACAAATTTTAACACGATTTATCCATGATCTACGTCAATTCTGTCGTGCACGTAACTTGGCATTTCGAAACCAATTTTTCAGCAGGACGGGGCAACTTGCCATACTGCTGCCGCAATTCGTCAATTTCTTCAAGAACATTTTCCAAGCAAATTCATATCACGATTTACTGACTTCCCTTATCCTTCACATTCTCCAGACCTCACACCTCCAGACGCATACATTTGGGGCATGGCTAAAAATCCCGTTTTCAAACGGCCACCACAAACCATCGATGAATTAAAGGATGTCGTTAGAGTCTTCTTCGCAGCCCTGAGACAACCCTTATTCAATAACATGACCAGAAACTTAGAACATCGTTATGAAGTCTGTCTCGAAAGAGGAGGTGCACATTTAGAACATATAATAAAGTGTCAATAATATGTATTTTTTAAATATACAAAACAATTACAATTTCAGTACTGTTTATTTCGGGCAATACTGTATAACAAAGCCGCCAAGGATTCTATAAACAAAAAGCATAAAGCCAATAAACAAACAACGAATTGATTGGAACCTACATGGGTGCATTTAAAAAACCAATATAAACCATACAAAAGCAAACGGAGAAAAATCTTGAAATCTTCTAGTAATTTCTGTACACCTTGATTATTATGTATATAAAACCGCACGACTCGCCAGAGCTTTTAGATTTCAGTCGAAGTGTGAATTTATGAGTATTGTAGTATGTTATTGTATAAATTGGTAAAATAAATACGTTTAGTATATATATATTACTCATATTTAGACCAGGGTAGAAAATTAAATAATCACATCAAATAATTTTAATCACCGTGTATAAGGAATTTTATTAGATAATACGCTTTATTAAAAAAAACCGTGGAGAATAAAAATTCATTCGTTTCATTAAAAATAAGAGATTTAAATTATGTACAAGACGCTTTATATAAAAAAGGAAGCAGTATTAGAAAACTTTACGTGTAATTTAAGTATTCCTAGTAAAGAAACAAAGACAAATTACGTGCAAAATTTACATTAATTGATTTAAGTTCTGGGTAACAAGTAGTAGATAAAGTGTACACATAATAATTAATATTTAATTTGTATTCGCTAAAATGAAAGGGTAGAAGTCAATTTTAGTTGGAGTTAATTGAACCATTATTAATAATAAGCATAAAACTTGTAAAACCCAATAAAATGCAAATCGTAGAAGGGTATTTAAAATGTTACGTTTGAACACACCTGCGTATTTTTAAAAGGCAATTTCAGTTTAATTTGTTTAGATAAACATGTCGATTCTACAGATAATTAATGGTTACAAAGAATCTTGGAGAAACCGTGGCTTAATATTCACGAGAAGGTGCGATACGGGGTTATTTAACCCAGATAGTCCACATGGACTAAAATAATCGATAATAAGGAATATCAATTTGCACTAATAAGAACAGGGTAGATAGGGACAGATAATATGAGCAAGACCAAGACACATATAGTAAAAAGACGTGAGTAGAGCAACGTCATGGGGTTGCGATTGGTTGAAAGTAAAAGGCAAAATTGAGAGATAGAAATAACATTTCTGTATAAAATTTAATTAGGTATTCTCAGACGTTGCGTGCCGTGTGGAAATTTTCTGAGATTTAGCTGGGGCGAGTGCAAAATTCGTAAAATTCGCATGCCGAGCTACGGAATGGGAACATAGAATGACGAAATTCTAGAAACTGGCCGTTTTGGGGAACAGACCGACAGACAGGCTAACCGCTATATATACGGAGGTGAATATGAGGAAGCTCTCTTAGATCTTCGACTTGATTGAACGCGTTAAACAGTGCTTTTTAGGTTTCCGGTTTTAATATTAAATAATTTAAACAGTTTGCTCGAATATTATGTGATTTAAAACAGCTTGTTCTTTACGTGCTACAATGAATGTACGTTAGTGCACTTAGAAAAGAAGATACAAGGTAATAAAGTTTAGTATCACTGTACCAATTGGTAAAATTTACTATGACAAATAAATACACAAAAGTAGGCAGTTTTGGCGTATCTTGGTGAAAAAAGTATGAATTTCTTTGTTATTTTTCGGGGGTATTAATAATTAAATGGTGCATAAACGTGTCTGGATCCACAAAACAAGGTTCAGATATACACAGATTAGTTCCGGAAAAGCCCTGAAACAACTTTAAATAAATGGTGATGGAGAAGATTTTAAAAGCATTGAGAATCAGAAGCCGTAAATATAACCCAGTTGGAATGGTGTGATTAACAAAAGGGACGATGTACATTGAAGCTACGAGTGCAAGTAACCTTCAGGTAAATTATACTATTTTGTTTGAACTTTGATATTTTTGTGTGTGTTGAATAACTTTATAATTGATTTACTCAAAATGGACAGTAGTGAAATTGTACTAACAATAAAATTTTAATGTTAAGGTAAAATTTGCTTGTTTAAGTAGAAAGGGGTATTTAGTATTGATGTTCTGGATTATGATGAAAATTTGGGTATGTCTTTGAGCTCAATTAGACGAACCTGGTTAATTAACGTAAAGGGGTGGTAGATGCTCCCTTTGTACTCTGCATATATTGTTATAGTAATTAGTAGGCATCCTACAAGGACTTTAATTCTGGATGCACTTGAAAATGATAACAAATTTAATCTTGAAAATTTTTGATATTAAAATTTATGCTGAATTTTAATTTTGAAATTTTAATGTATTGTGAATATTGATGTAAATAGAGTTAACGTTGATGTGTGTGATAGGAATGTGTTTGTTTTTTTTTTATGATTGAGGATGAAAGTTATCTAGAGGAGCAGCCGAGGCGATTAACAGAAGAAAGTCAATGGACCAACACAGTTAAGGTAATGAATAGCTTTTTGTAGGTTTCACAGCATTCTTGACGCCCAATTCGTGAGGCTCGATTCGAAAAGCGTAGTTCACGGATTTTGTAGGTTTCACAGCAATATATATATATATATATATATATATATATATAAATTAAATATTTGTGTAGGGAAGTTACGTAGTTGAACTTGGTAAAAAATATAGTTCATAGTCGTGTTAAGAAGAATTTAGTGTTAGTAAACACCGCGTAAATCTCGGCAGTGATATATGTAATGATGTCTTAATCCAACAAGGTTTCTCTATATTTGCGAGTAAAGAGGATTACATTAAACGGAATAGAGAACAATAAAGAGAAGTTCGTTACAAGAGAAACCAAAATCGAGAAAATGTCATTTCTACATGCGTTGGAGTCGGAAGTAAATCAAAGGTAGGAAAAAAATTAATAAGCAGCATATAATGTAGTAAATTAATGTAATGAAAAAATGTTAAAAGATCGAAAACATGTATCGTTTCAAATGTAGTTAGTAATCCGTAAAACGTTCACAAAGCTCAATATCTCCTTATTTGTTAATCAAGAGGTTTTACAATCTCAATACGTCATAAGGATTTAAACAAAACGTTTAACGTATCTTTATGTCACTACAATTAAATAATTAGCGAACTTAAGCGTTTTCACTAAAATTAGTACGATATAAATAGCTATTTAATACACGCTTTGCTCATTTGACACTTCTCAATGTTTATTGTCCGATTTGATCAAGTTACTCCAGGAAAATTGTTTACTGAATTAGATCTTGTATAAATTGTACGGCGTTTGCTGAAATTAAAAAAGAAATTTATTCATCCGGTTCTGTAGGTTTGTTAGATTAAAATAGTAAGTAACGCTAGTGCGTTATTTAAACAAACACTAGACAATAGAAATGAGTTTAATGATTTCAGTTAATTGAATGAGCTTTTAGCACGAAAACGCTCTGTAATACTTAGAAGCTTTGGTAGATTACATGTAATAACGTTGCTATACCAATACGATATTAAATTAGGATAAATAGTAAAGCACTTAGTACATTAAATACAAACAATAATAAAGATCGGAACTTTAAACCCCTTCGTGTTAAATTCGCGAAATAACCGTCGTAATAAAGTTATTTGTACAAATTCACACGAGTCCAAAAAATCGCAACCATAGATACATATCCCAATAATCATATACTCATAAAATAAAGAATGACACAACTTCCGGCACTAAATGTAAAAAGTGTGGGAGCAAATGACCATTCGCACGGATAGCACGACGTTGAACTCAGAATTAGGATAGTTTAGACGCACTACTGGTGAGAATAAACATAGCATGCAACGATTCTGTGACGGAAAACTTATAAAAACTAAATTATAATAAAAGGGAGGCACTCATTAAGTCATTAGTTATTCGATACCCGACATCAGTCCGCAAAGTTTTGTATCGTGGACCGCCATCTAAGTGCGGGATGAGGTTGAGCATATGACGGTATTCAAATCACAGAACTGTCAGTGAGGACAGGTTTACCGAATGCGAGTCCGAACACGAAAATTTTATATAACCGTAGTTAACGTGTAACTTCCACGTGTTGGGTGCTTTTGTCTAACTTTAAGTTGGATCCTTACCTGCGTGGAGTCCTGCACTAGAGATCAATGAAGCTGCGGAAAACAAATACAGTAAGTTGACCGAATTTTTGTTTTACATTTTATAAACGTCACATTCTGCCTTGTATTGAATAATTGTGTTCGATGGTAATGATAATAATGCTTTGAGCTTATTATTAGCAAATAGGACTATTAACGTTGATGCACGCTTATTTAAAGTGTACTGTAGAGACCGACTTCCCATACAGCGAAGATTACAATTTTATCCGCATAATTCATGTGTAAAAATTAAATTGCTGGAATTTCCATTATTGATAGTATTAAGTTGTTTTTCTACCTAAACGCATATTTAGCCAATTAGGGGTAGATTATGGTTTTTCTCTCTTATTATTTACTGTTATAATCATGTTTTACAGTATAGATTAGGTTGGCACGACATAGAGATTTAATTTTATTATACTAGACTAGCAGAAGGAGGCGATAGGTGTGTAAGCAAGGCTCCATCAACCTCCAACTGCAGCGAAACCGCTAAACCGACACCCAGAACACTCACTTTCGCCAAAGTTTTATTTGTGTCGATTCTTTTTAGAAGGGTTTGCGCTCAAACGCAAAACAGAGACAAAGAGAGATTATAGACCTTTCACGGTAAACGCAAAAGTGTTTAGAAATTGTGTAAGGATTTGTTTACCCCAAAAGTACTATATTTACGTTCATATTACCCACATCTCGCCACTGAAAAGTATCCGGTCCACTAATTTATTATTACGTCACTCCACCTCCCTATGGCGTAAAATTAATTTAAAAATGGCCATTGAGTAACATCTTTTTATTTCTATCAAATACTTTAAAAATATTATAATTAAAGAGTAATTTTAGTTATAGAAGTAACTTACTCGCTCCTGTAGATGCCGAAGTCAAGTTTAAAGCCAGCTGAGTAAAAAGAATCCGAATTATAAATTTGTGGTTTTCAAATAGTGAGGGAAGGTTTTAAAAGTCGGTTGCGTTGTAATAGCATTAAAATTAAAAGCCTCCACAAAGCAGAAACAATACAGCAAACCGAATATGGTCTATTAGCAAGACCGGAAAGGTATCGGGCGTTCAGGTTCTCTATAAATTAGGCTTTTGAAGCCATTATTATACCTCTTTGATGCAAATTCTTTAAAAGAACTCAAGAATATTATAATCTAACTTATTGTCTTAAATCATCTCACTATTATCTGATGCTTACGAAGTCCCTAAAGTGTATTCCGATATCAAAACCAATACATAATTCTCATACCATATTAAACTTTATGGTTTGATGTGACTCTGTGTTAAGTTTGAATAAGCAATTAAATAACGAGTAAGCTGATTTAATATTATACAGGTCTGCAAAAAGAAGTATTGATTTCTAAGCAAGTTCACCAAAAGTTGTCTGTATAACAACCGTGCACACGAACGTTATGAATGCTTTGTAAGCTTTTTGCAAGTGCATCGTACTAATGTCGCAAAAAGCGCTAGCTATTCAATCCAACATCTACTTATTAGGTTACTTGTCTACACGCAAGCTTTATGGGCGACGTGTTGTAAACATGTTTCTTATTACAGTAAGTTCTTTTAAATAACAAGAATTATTTCGCTAAACAGAAAAGCAGACAAAATTTACACTTAGAACTGTAAGGCTATCTTAAAAGACTGTGATTAGTAGGACATTTTGGAAGTATCACTTCATCTCGGCCCTTTATTATCCACATTCAGTTTGTATAGCGCTATCGCCTTTTATTAGGCAGAAGAAATCAATGTATTAGAGAAGAATTGCGGCAGACGGAGTTTCCAATGTATTTTTCTCTGTATGTACTTTATGCGAATGGGAGAGAGACCTACATGCCGTTTGTTCTGGCTAACAACTTTTAATTTCAAATAGGTTAGGGACCTTAGCAACCAGTTTATCCCAAACAAGACATAATTCATGTACGTTAGGTTACCTACCATAAATATGCATATATTATTTTAGAATTGAAATCACTTTAATACTCGTCGGCTTCCTGGCTTTAGGCTACGTAATGTATTTCCTTACAAACACCCACACACACACACGCACGCACGCACGCACGCACGCGCTCACACACACACACACACACACCACACACACACACACACACACACACACACACACACACACATATATATATATATATATATATATATATATATATTTATGGATTCATAGGGTTAAATTTGGGGTAAGCTATGCAACTTCAACCACCCTGTATAGAGAAAAGAACATATTATTTACGCGCAAAATTTATTTAATTTAAACGGACAAGTATTGACGTATTTTTTTAATTAATGATTGAAAGGTTAAAGGTACATAAAGAAAATCAATAATCCCAAGGCAAAAGGTTTCTTGGTAACAAACAAAGACGTCAATTTTATGGGATACGGTGAAATATAAACTCCAAGAATTGTTGTTTGGAACGGTCTATAATTAAGAACACCTGCATTTTTAAAAGGTTACATTTTTCGAAATTATCACCATAATAAAGCAGAATTTTATAGAAAATAGTTTTCAACCGTCAGTTGATTCGAATAACAAGCTAAAGAAGTTCTTAAAAAGCAGAAGAGATGCACGATCGGTAATATGCTACAGATAGAGACGGATATAAAAGCATTGGTATTCGAAAAGCACGTACTAATCCACGTGAAGTGATGACGCTGTCAGCAATATCGATTTTCTATATCTCAAGTGGGGTTTGGAACGCGACATCAAATATGCATAAGACAGAGATAAAAATATTACAGGCGTGATTTCATGACGACACAGAATAGTATCATTGGTTGGGAACGTATAGTTTTACAAACGTACGAACATGCAACAGGCAGGAGCGATTTCGAAGTGAATTTCAGGAATCTTCAAGTCGGTTATATCAAAATTTGCAGAATTGTTATTTGAAAATAAGTTTTTCGCTTGAAGTGTGTCCTAGAGGTGGCATTTTGAAAACTATAAATACTCTAGGAGAAGTAGGAAGGCTCTCTTTGTATTCTCATCGCTTTATACTACTTACAACGATAGATCGACGTTATAGTAGAGTTCCTGTGAGTATTAAAAATATTCATAATACCGTATGTAGTGCTAGCTACTTGGTAGTTGTGGCCTGATAGTTTTTAACGTGAGATACGTGTAGTGAATTAAATTAACCGAGGTCCAACTACTTCCATACCAAGCTAGTAAATCAATAAACAGAAGTATAATATACGTGAGTCTGTATGCTGTGATGGAATGGTAATTTGAAGCAAGGCGCTTGGCGAATTTATTGGGGTTATCATCTATGAATATGTGGGGTATCAGAGCGCATAGTCACGAAGCCAAGGGGTTCTGATGAGCATCGTCGAAGAGATGGAGACCTGAAGCATTTTCCAGGTAACTTATTTGAAATTTCTTTTATCTGATAAACTTTTGTATTATTTGGTGATGTTTGAGTGAATATTGGGGTTATTTGTAGTTATATAACGTATCGGAAAAGATACGTGTACTGGACAATTACTGGGGCTATTTAAAATTTTGAAAAAGAGTGTATTTAAAACCCACTAAATTTTATTATGAATATAAATAGGATTGTTAAGGGTAAACGAGTCTATTAATTTTGTATTAATTTTATGCAAGGTAAAAGGCATACATTAATAAACTGGGTTATTATGAGCTCACCATACTCCAGTGTACAATAAATTTAGGGTATTATTTGGGGCCCTCCTACTCATATTGTGTTAACTGTGTTTGCAAATAATAATTTAAAACAAGGACTTTAAAACATATCACTGATTGAGTTGTAATTAGTGTACCAAACTGTTTATGCTTGTGAATAATTGGTCTGTAAATAGCGGTAAATAAAAGATTGTTTGATTGATGTATTATTTGGTGATTTTATTGAATGGTGTGCGAGTGGAAAGGAAGAATGATTGTAAATTTGGGTATCCGAGAAGAAGCACAGCTGAGCTAGCCAAGGAAGCTGCTAAAGATTCTTGAAGCAGAAAGTAACGGGTAAGAAATTTTTTTTGTAAAATTTTGTATTTTTTTGAAAATCAGTTAATGACACTGGCTCGATTCTAAAACTTCAATCCACAAAACCACAGCAATATATATATATATATATATATATATATTGCTGTGATATCGTTGCAATAACCCGGTGCCCCCTATTTGTAAAATAAAAGGTTAACATTTTTTTTATCAATTTTAATTTCAATTTTAATTTTTAATACCTCAACTAGCTCAGTTTTAACCACGCACGGAGCTTGCGACAATACAACAACAAAGAATTTTAAAATTTCTCCTTTTACCTTTACTTCCTATGCCTTTTAAGCAAAACACACTTAACCACAATTACTATAATATTCTCAATATTTACAAAGTGTTTTTATTGTCTTTAAATAGAACCTCTTTTAAATAATTGAATTAATTTCTCTCAATAATTATAATTCCCTCTAAATGAACAAAAATGCAGCAAAAATCACCCTTATTATTATTACGCGAAGCCCTATGAACGTTCATCAGCCTTCCTTAATCTTTTACGTAAATTTATAACGTGTGCTGAAACGATTTTTGATGATCCCCACATAAAATTTTCATGAAAACAATATTTAAAAATATTCAGAAAAATGCAACTAAATATTTAGTTAGAATGGCTAACCAGTTGTTCCTTTTCAGCGTGTCTCGTTCCCCCAATTTAGGCCAGTTTCTTTTCCAACTATTCGTCGTTTCAGCTTCAGCTTATTCATTTAAAAACTCCAGGTTGGATCTAGATATACTTATTTAACCTCTCCGGGTTGTATCCAGAAATTGTTTAGATACTGTTTACATATAGTTATATAATTTCTGCTGGTTGATCCAGAGATTGTTTGGACATCCAGGTAGGATCCAGAAATTATTTAAAGTCGTTTTTGAGGATTAAACGACGAACCTTATAACAATTATGCACTATCAACACATTAAAATTTATTAGTTATAAAATCACTTGTACTTCTTTTACGTAAATATCTTCTTTCAGGTGCAGTTTGAGACGTGCACGGAATACCATTTGTTAGATAGTCCCTGTACAAAGTTGCGAGATATGTAACATTTAGGACGTATATATTAAACCTGCTAAAATCCAACACCTTGCAGATAACCAAAGAAACGCCTTTTTCACGGACAAACGACTGATAGCGGGCTGTCAACCAATGAAAGCGTGTGAAACATTCGGGAAGGAGTTAGTCTATAAAACTAACCGAATCAAATAAAGAGCATTCATTCCATAGTCGACGCGCCGACTGCAATAGTTGAAAGATGATTATTACGTTAAATAAAATTTAGTGAAAGTTATAAGTTGAGGGGATTGAAATATAATATAAATTAATAATTTCAAGTGATAAACAGTAAAGTGCGAGTTGAACTAAGTGTATATAAAATTCTGTTGTTGATATAAACGTAAGTCTAGAATGAATTAATAAATAAAATCTGTGCAATTTATTAATTTAGGGCACTAGATCACGACGTTAATATACTAAATTACGACGCTAGCAACAAGCTACTAGGTTAACATACTCTAAAGTTAATACTTCAAATTATTGGGCAAACGATTCCGAGTTGCTGGTAAACATTTCAAAGTACTGGATCAACACGGTACGCTGCTGGGTAACGACTCCAAGCTACTGAACAAACGACCGATTTGGATAAGGAAGCTTCAGCGAGAAAAACAGGAGGAATATAAGGTCAGGACTATCTTTGTAATATATATTATGTTTCATTTATAATTTTAAATAATTTTTGTATTCTGAGATGAGCTTTAGAAAGTTGCATGTGATCAATATTTTAGGTACAAACTGGTGGAGTTTTAGTTCTATTTCAGAAGGAGGTATAGTGGGGCATGATTCCAGAATAACTACAGAAATAGAGAGTTTAGAGCATTTTTATGGCGCCCAATTCGTGAGGCATGATTCATACAGGTAACCACTGCAAATATATATAAAGTATTTACAAATAAATAACTTTCATAAATACAATGAAGTTTTATAACATATTTTTTAAAGATTTTTCAGGTGCGACTAGTATATTCATACGCAAGCAATCATCGTAACACATTATTTCTAGGGGCTTCTTGAAAAACGAGAAATGTGTCAAACCCAATTAAATCCCAACGAAGGTTTACAAGATATCGTACCAAGCTGATGAAAAACTTTTTACAAAATATGAAAAACAGAAGCCTTTCAACTGCTGCATTTATATTTTACAAAATAGTTCTTTGCCACCAACCACAATGCTTATAGGATAAAATTAGTATCAGAGCAGCCGTTAATTATTTAAACTTATGACACGACCATCTTGTTACTGTTCAAAAAGACAAAACTATCTATTTTAAACGTTCCTTCTATTACAATGAGGCTGAAGTTTAAAAATAGTGCCAAATAGATTTAAATCACTATCTTTACAAATTTCACGACAAATGATTAATCACCACTTTCGCCTACAGAATGTTTAAGTTGTAACCCATCGAATTCCTTCTTTTACTCATATGCGGCAGGACCAACTAAATAATGATGTAATTATTTTATTAAATAGTGCACATAACCTCTTAGTTTAATTTGTAAGCTATATACGTATACGGGAAAAATGGAAGAAAGTTTTGTCGCATTTTTTCCTCGGAGGTCCTATGAAACATTACGTTGCTTCACATTATTTTTATTATTACTTATTTTCTATACTGTTTATGGTAGCAAAAGTTATTATTTTGATAATTATTATTTTTTGTAGTTTTAATGGAAGATGCCAAGAGAGAGAGAAATCGAATAGAATACATTCTTGTTTGGCAACGGTATAGAAATCAAGTAAAAGATTACAGAAGCCACCCGGAAACAGATATAGAAACTTACCATCAGCCATACTTATATTTAAAAATTCGAAGAAAAGAACAGAGAAAGGCTCTTTGATCTTGAAAAACTAAAATATAAAGATGCCCACAAAATGTTTGAGAAGTCGAACAAATTGTTGAAAGACGCCGGGAAAGTTCCTGAAATTAAGGAAGTAGAAGCAGGAATAATATTAAATCCAGCTTAGACGTGGGATTCACAGATATTATAGGGTTTAATCAAAGAGAAAATAAAAAACAATGGGTGACAAAGGATATTTTGAATTTAATAGAACAAATTCGATAATACAAAAACAGATCAGACGAATCAAGAAAGCAGAGATGCAAAGCTATAAAATGAAAAATTATTCGCAAATGCAGGAAACTAAAGAACAATAGACTGAGAAAAATTGCAAAGAGCTAGAAACTAAGATGAAAAATGGAAAACAAACAAAGCATACAAACTATTTAGAGTGAATTTTAGGGATATAAAGTCGTATATCAAAAATATTAGGCGCAGTAGGAGATATATAAAACATAAAGAAAGTAGACAGATGGCAAGAATATATAGTTTATACGTAAGACAGGAACTATAATCACTAGAACGGGAATCAGACATTGAAACGGTTGATTTGGGAACCCTATACTTAGAATGAGTTTAAATTAGCATTAAATAGTCTGAAAACTAATAAAGCGCCTGGTTAAATAAGGCAAAAGCATAAACTATAAAAGCCGCTTGACAAGCAGTAACCGAACGTCTTTTCCAACTTGTGGCTTATATGTACGAGACAGGTGAGATACCCAAAAATTTCAAACGTAGCACCATAGTCACTAAACCCAAAAAGAGAGTTGGGTAGGGATGTGAAAATTAGCAGGACACGTGCAAAAAATATTAACTGAAATTGTACAAAGACGGATGGGAAAGCGAAATAAACAAATACTAAAAGAAGATCAATTTGTGTTTAGGAAAAACGGGGAAACATGAGAGGCCATTTTGGCTATAACGGTGAAATGGAGAAAAAATAGAGAAAGAGAAAAAATATGCATATAGGGTCCGTAGATTTGGAAAAAGCATTCGGCAATGTAAAATGGGAAAGAATGTTAAAAATGCTAAAAAAGATAGAAATGTATTATGGAGATAGACTGATAGTACATAGCTTTTATAAAGAGTAAACAAGAGAAATAAAATTAGAGCAGAAACATAGAGAAATAAATATTAGGAAAGGGGTGAGACTGGGATGTTGCGCTATCCCCATTAACTTTTAACTTATATATCAAAGAGGTAATGAATAATGCCAAATATAGAAAGACATTTGGAATTACTATGCAGCACAAACGATTAATATGTTCAGATTCGCACACGATATAACGGCGTTAGAATTTAGTAAGGAAGAGTTAGAAGCAGCTCTTAATGAAATGGAAATAGTACTAGCAGGGAAACACGGTATGAAAATTAGCAAAAATAAAACTAAAGTACTACAATGTAAAAGATGGGAAAATTATTCAGAACCCAGAATAAAAATAGAAAACGAAAATTTACAAGAGGTTATGGATTTCTGTTACCTAGGAAATCAAATAACGCAAGATGAAAAAGTGCAGAAGCTATGAAACTGAGATTAGCAATAGGCCATGCTGCATTAGTAAGAAACGGCAACTACTATGCTCTAAGACAGCAAGCATGAAAAGAAGGAAAAGACTGCTGAAAGCGTATGTGTGGAGCACAGCACTGTGCGGCTGTGGAACGTGGACAGTAGGAGAAGCGGACAAGAAAAAGATCGAAGCGTTTAAAATGTGGTGCTACAGACGTATAATGAAGACATTATGGACAGACAAAGTTTAGAACAAAGATGTACTGGAAATGGTAGGGGAAGAAAGAAATATGTGGAAAACAGTAAAAATAGAAGATATATAATCATAGAACACGCTCTAAGGCATGAGGAAATAGTGCGGGATATATTGCAAGCAGAGAAAAGAAAAAGAGATGGATGTTCACCTATATTAGACTATTGCACACAGATAGTGAAAAATATAGACTGGAAATTTCAGGGAAATGTGTTGCTTAACTCAGAATATAAAGTAATAGAGGTACGAGTTTAACCAATTTCAGGACTGAATACCTACTGATGATGAATTAGTTCATAAATACAAAATAAATATAACATTTTGTACTCTAGCAGATAAAAATGAATAGAAGAAATAGTTTATTGTATCACAAGGGCAGAAAGTGAGTATTAGCAGCCCGCAGCTATTAGATGCCTGAGTGAGCGAAGCGAGCGAGGGCAGTTGATAGCTAAGGGCTGCTAATGCATTTTTGCCTGTGTGACACACAACTGTTTTTCGCCTAGCATTAAAGAAAAAAAAATAGGAAAAATAACACAAAATAAAGAAGTTTAATAACATTTGACGTATTTATTTATTATAGTAATTGATGTTAATTATCCCTTGAGCATTATTATGGATAGTAATACCAGAATTTGTAGGCACTTGGTAAGTATTTGAGGTGCTGGTAGCATGAATCTCAATGACAGTCATAGGTGTGTAGATTGTGAAAAACCTACAAAATCATGCTGTTGAGAGTTTAGCGGCTCTAGGGCCGCAAAGGTTTACTTTCAGTCACATTTTTAGGGCAAATATGATTCATTTTCATATACGCTAAGCGAAAAAATATGTTTCGGCCCATCTAATAAAAAACTTTCACATAGTGCGGCAGATTTGAAGCACAACTGATTTTTGACATAGGTGGTGTAAAGGTGTAATATAATTTGAAGTGATATCTTTGTAAATTGAATTCAAAATTTTTACTTGTAACACCATCTGTAAAGATAACTTACTATAACTTCTTGCGCTGAATCTGCATATTTTTTGATTGTCCTTTGTTCGGTGTTAACTATGTTGCATACGAGAGGAACGGCAATATCAATAAGGTAATGTTGATGTGAAGTATATCGGTTTGGTTACAGGCTATTGAATGGACGGTGAATATTGTTCTATATTAATATTACAGAATTTCGGCATTTTCCAGAACTGCTAGCGGTGAATTTATAACAAACAGAGCTTGTTTAACGACAAAACGACAAGTATTTATTATACTAATTCACCAGAATTATCAAATGTTTAAATTGATTTTTTGAGATCGCTGTATTTTGTGTCTATTATTTTGTAATACTTTTAATGTTTTTCCTTCCAAAGCGTACATTAACACTGTGTAGATAACTTCTCATTCAATTATTTCAAACTGATAGTTTTCTAACTGCAAATTGACCCAAAAAAATTGAAATCATGCGAAACTGTAAATACGTTTTAAAAAAGTGTGTATATTTTTTGTATCCAATATTACATAATATTAAAGCCAAGTTGTCCTTAATTATCCGCATTCAAGATTAGTAATATAGTTTTTGCTATCTAATGGTATTGTATTAATGCAAAACCAACACATTTCAATAATATTAAAAAAAATTTAATGGGATGATCTTTGTTATATAGTGATTTTATATTTCGATGTTTCGGATAATTTTGAGGACTGAACCATCATCATCATATTAAGTTTTAATTATTCAATATCCAACGCATAAAGATGAAAGAGAGCTACTAGTATGAAGCTTGTTCATCGTCACGATCTGAAACTGTTCGTAATATTGTTCTCCTTCTCTTTGGTAATTTGTGATTGAAATAATGATTACACTGGATTTTGTGAAACACTTTGGAAAATTAATAAAGAGCAAGTAATTTTGTAAATTAAAAATTTGTCAGACAAAGCGCTTCCTTATTTAAGGAGAATAAGTTTGTCAAATTTAACTATTCAAAACTGATGAAAGTGCAAAAGTTTCATTTACTAGTATTAACTTTCAAAAGCGTAGTAAACTGTCACTTACCGAACCGTTGGGGTAGTTGACAAATAGCAATGAAAAAAAGATGTAACAATTTCATAAGGTTTTCAGGCAGAGTATGCAAAATGCTAACTTTTTCAACAATGTCGCGATTTACACTCTCTAAAGCTTAGTGTCTTTCAGCACCCTTCTATATCAACAACGCGCACAACACTACGGCCGTACAATTATAGAGCGTACAACTCCCGTCCTTAGTTTGCACGCAAGCTTAACGGAGACCTATTATTATCAAATTTTGTTCATGAAATTTTTATTATTAAAAAGTCTGCTTTTATTTAAAAATATCCTTTACGCGACTTACACTTCAAGACTTCCTCATTTCTATCACTCTAACAATTAGATGGTAGAGCTATTATTTACATTAACCAACCTAAACAAATTTTTCAGAATTTACTATAGAAACCCTAAAAAACACTTTGTAATTAAACGACGTTAGTTAAGAGGTTACAATCATGTTACCTGCAGTTTTAGCCCCCAAAATTTCTAGCGGGTAATTCATAGAAAATTCGATAAGGTACTTTGCTAAAAATACCGTTTCGGTAAAATACCTAAACTCTGGACTGTTCTAACAAAAGTTGGTTGCCGACTAACTCAGTGGGACGAGTGGTGAAAGTGTTTGAAGAGAGTTCCAGAAGGGAATCGAGTATGAAAAGTGGTCTTGATCGGGAAATACCTTGGACGTCACTTAATCTCGCAGAGTTGCTAGAAAAAACCCTAAAATGAATAACAAGGGTGTGCCAAAATCGGAAATCAAGAGAGTGATTCTGGCTTAAAAATTTACCTGAAACTCATTAAGACCAAAAATATTTTAAGCCTAAAACAAACATATAACCTAAAAACTCTTGTATAATTCCATGTTTGCTTTTCTTTTAACTTTATTTTTGTTCGGGTGATTGATTATTGTTCCATTAAAGATAGATATGGGCTCTGTCTAACCCAACATGGTTACTTACAATACAAGGATTGTATTTCCGGAAACCTTTGTACTCCAAAAATAAAGCTGAACTGCTTGGCAGGAAGTTATCAGAAACATACTTAGGCTACTTCGTCTTGTTCGCAAACCTCTGGGCAAGATACTTGTCCTACCAAAGCGACTTGTTGAACGTTTGAATGTTAACCACTAAGTCCTTATGAAAAATAAATGTACTTTTTTAATCATTCGAGGCTTTCTCAGCAAACTGAAGGATGAATAATACGTGTAAAAACAGACGTATCTTGTGTCGCATTTTCTTACCTATTATATATATATATATATATATATATATATAAAATAAAGTTTTATGCTGACTCAAATAAATGTAAAATCTTGATTTCTGATTTTAGGTCGACAATTCGTGTTATATATATCGAGATTTTACAGTTATTTGAATCAGCACAAAACTTTATTTTGTTCTCAGACAATGAGATCATCGGGCGCCATTACTTCTTTGTAGTCAAAACGAAATCAAGCTGTACTATTCAAAATAATGACAACATTTCTAACCTTTAAAAACTAACATAGGAATTTGACAACCTTCAGCTATGGATGAATATTATACAAAATAATCTTACCTTAGATTAAAATTTACAGTAACTTAAAAATTATATTTTTAATGGGAACAACCTAATTCTATTGGTGGACTTTACTAATGCAAAAACTACTCAAATGAAATGTGATCATAATTATTTCTAAGAGAGCGTCACAACCAGTTATTGATACCCGCGATAAATCTCATTTACGAAAGTCTCGAAAATATTATCTCGTTTATGAAGTAAGATTTGAGATGAGATTAAGGTTTCTATTTGCAAGATTGTTACGGTATTCTACACGTACAAGAAAAAAAGTAAAGCATAGAGATTAACCCGCACAGAGTACCGTAACGAAAAAGAAAAAAGAAATCCAAATAAGTAATGCTGTGCTAGCTAGAAAGTGCTAGCTAGAAAGTGGAGTGGATCACAAAGAAAGAAAAAGAAAACCTCAAATTAATGAATTTTATTTACAAAACCTCTAATTAAAAGAGCATAATACAAAAAGAAAATTTGCAAAACCTCCAGTTAAAAGAACATGATACCAAAAAGAACATTTACAAAACATCCAGATAAAAGAAAATGGTACAGAAAGAAAGTCAAATCGTCTAAAAAATAACATTTGTCTTACATATCTCGGAGGATTTACATAGTGCGAAAACCTTCGCAAAAATAATTAATACCCTCTGCTACTTCAAATTAATTTTTAGCCTCAGTTCTAATATTTATATAGAACAAAATTAAACAAAGAAAATATATGGTAATTTTACCCACAAGCCTAATATTTATATAAAGCAGAAATTAAACAAAAATATGTATAGCAGACTGTTTTAAGTCCCGTGGTTAACACGATTTTAAATCTATAATTTCAAAATAGCCATAAAAATAAAATACATATTCTCCACAGGTAACACTTGATAAGTAAATAATAAAATGTAACGGTAAATTACAGCAACAAAAAAAAGAAACCATCTATCGATTAAAATGCATTTCGCTGTAGCCATAAAAAATATTAAAAAAAGTCACACTTATGTAATAGTGTACCCTAAATTTTTATATAGAAAATTTATATGGTCACCCAATGTAAAACTGAATCTCTAAATAAATACCCCAATAGTAACAGTCATCTTCATAAGCACACTCCGACGACTTGAATGAAGTAAGTTTAAGTTCTACACCAGAACATCTTCAATTATGCGATGCGTAATCTAAAATGTTAAAAAATTCCAGCCCAATTTTCCATGAGGATAATTGTCAAAACGATATAGAGAAGTAACAACAACTTTTATGGCTTGGCGTGACGCTTTAGTTTTAATTTGTCACAGCGTAGCCTTGGAGGTTTTGATATTTACAGTTGTGGCACAACAACTTTTTGTAGTTGACATTGCAGCATCGCGGACAACAGTATGTGATTTTATGTTCCAATACCAACTAGTTTGAATACTTCAATGAAGAGAATTAACCATTATCTGGAAATTGAAATCTTGCCTTAAACAAATTCGCCATGCTACTCCAATTATTAAAGAATGGACATTTCATCGATACATCGCTAAGGATAACCAAATATCAGACGTACGACGTCATTCCATTCAATAAATAATTTATTTTCTTGAATTTGGCTTATGTAGTTTAAAATCACTTATTAAAGGAAATAACATATTTCTGATTTTCCACAAACGAAACTAAAACTTTCTTAAAAGGAATTAACGAGATATATCTATGGTACAACCAATTTATACAAGAAAGGTAACTCAAATGTCCAAAAACAGAAAATGCACAGCCAACTACGATCGATTATGTGGAAAAACCACGTTAACTTTATGTAGTGGAGCAAGTCGTAAATCGACCCAAGGACTTATGCAAGGCGTGTATGGTCAGCTTCCTACATTTTCGTATAAGATTATAAAAAAATATAATATAAACCAATGCATAATGCCGTGCGAAAATAAGTGGGGCGAAAATAACCTAGCCGAAACGCGTTTGCTATATTAGAGTATTTCTGAAAGCAAATGTTCTAAACACCTAACCACTTTTTAAACTTATTATAATTTTTTAAGAAAATACCAGATTTTAAAGCTATACCAAAATAGAGTAAATTTGCAGTATTTAAATTATAATTACATGTACTAATAAAACATACAGGGTGTTGAATAAGCAATCATTGCAGTTGACAAAGTTGTCGAAAATGTTAATGAAAATTTGCAAATGACCGCGAATACGGTAATGAGTGTGAAATTTAATTACATAAGAACGAAAATATTTGCGTGCAGGGACGGCACGTAACAAGACGACACGAGAATCTTTAAGATCTCGTCTTGAATCTCTCACGAGAAATCTAGTGTCTTGCACAAGCCTAGTACCGTAAACATTTTTTCAAATTTAACAACTAAAAGTTACTAGTGAGTTAATACCTTAAGCGTTTGTGTTTGTACTTCTTTATAATTTATTTCGAAATTTTAAATGTAGATTGGTTGGTATTCATGAAGTAGGAAATGAAGCAATCCTGAAGAGATTGTTTTGTTGAATAATAAATTACCGAAGGAGAATTAGTGTTTATTAAAAGTAAAGCATGATATTATCGTGCAAGGAAGTTTTGAATATTTTAAATTATTCAAGAATATGTACGTATGTGAATTTAAATGTAACTTTTGTTGGCAGATTTTGTGTTAGCTAAAGCATAATTAATTAGTATTTTGGAAGGGACAATAAAATTATATAACGAAAAAGCGGAGATTTTATTGATAGCTATGTTTGTTATTAACGACACTACCAAAAAGATTTAGATTTATAAATGTAATGTAATTTAATATTGGAAATAGGAAAACTTAGAGAGAGATCAACTGCTTTGCCGATGAGCTAGGTTTTAGGTGCTTTTAGATTTTTTTGTTTATTGCACCTGACCATAGTGAGATCAAGCAATTTAAACTTTTCAAAGAAAGTATATTATATATTTAGCTTGAAATTACTTTACGTTAATAAAGTTAAGTTTATGTTGAAATTTTATTTTAATTTATTTTAAAACTAGGTACAGATTATAAAGGATATTCAGCTACCCCAATGATGGTATCTTATTTGAAAGAGGCATTTTATTTTGAGAAATCTCTTCAAATACGACAAAATTAATAAGTGTTTTTAAAGTATTTTCAAGAAAGGTAAATATAAAGTGATAAAATTTAGGATACCGAAGCAAGGGAGATTTGTGCAGAATATCCGTTTTCCGTGTAAGAATAATATCAAATGGAATTAATGTGACAGACGATTTGGTGCCACTCAATTATAACAAGTAGAAATAGTTTTTCAGGGTACGTGATTAGTGTGGCGTTGTTTTTTCCTGCCTATTTTTTTTTTTTTTTTTATTTGGAATTCCTCTTTTATAATTCCTCCATAGAAACCCCGTCCCGCACCACAACAGTACACGGACGCACCCTTATATTGTTACTAGGTACCCGTCCCTTCCGAGTAAATTAAAATTTATTAACTTAGCGCTTACTTTACCTGTAACGAATTAAGAACCACAATAGAATCAGAAAACGCAAACCTTGTTTGATGATGCATTGTGGGGAATATGTTCGAATGATGCAATTTAAAGTTTGCTAGAATAAAGCAGCACATAATTCTGGACAGCAGCAGTTTTTATTGGAGCCAATTTCGTCTTGCGGTATAACAAAATACCCCTGACACAGCCATCCAGAGAGTTCGTTCGGGAGTAAACTACGGCATTATATGCCTTTTCAGAAGCATCAAAAAAATCACACAAGTTGTAAATACGTTACCCCAGAATACCCTACGTGTTGAGGAAATTTAAAGTCCGAAAATTGAAAAATTGTTTACTGAAATTTGTTCCACAAGCCTTTACTATATGGAAGGGTTTCTTCATCATAAAACAACTTTAATATCCATAGTTGCGTAACTAATAACTTAGTAAAAATTCTCACGGGAGATAAGAGCCCTAGTGTATCTCAAATTTCAACGACAGCGAAATGAATATTTTGCTTTGTATAGATTTCGTTTGGAAATTTGACCGCAAATTTCAAATTATTAAAGTTTGGACGCCATTTAAGATCCATAACCTTTAAAAAATTGCTTTAATAATGAACAGCATTTCCCATTCAAATATTTTAAATAATTTCGATTGTCAAATGCGGAGAATTTGTTGCCCATTTAACTAACTGAAATCCCCCAGTCGTAAAGGCCAATTAGTTTTTTATAAAGAAGTTTAGTAGTACTTATAAAATAGCGTAGTTGGTATGCGTGTGATTACTACACACAAGGTACCGGATTTTAGTCCCGACACGGTCCGCTTGGAAAATGTTGGGCGAGCATTTTTCACAAAAATACGCCCTCGTTCGGATGAGAGGTAAAATGGTGGTCCCGTGTGTGAGTGTTGTCACGCACGTTAAAGATCCATACCTTGCTTGGAACAGCAAGGGTTCGACAAAATTTAAAAAATTTTCAGGTAAAAAAAACTCACTTCCTGACCAATGTAGTACTTTCGGGTGAAGCATTGGAAAACCAAATGTAAGGTACTTATAGACTCGTGTTCGCATCCCGACACGGTCCGCTTGAAAAATGTTAGGCGAGCATTTTTCACAAAAATTCACCCTCGTTCGGATGAGAGGTAAAATGGAGGTCCCGTGTGTGACTGTTGTCACGCACGTTAAAGATCCTTACCTTGCTTGGAACAGCAAGGGTTTGGCAAAATTCCAAATTTTCCAAGTAAAAAAAACTCACTTCCTGGCCAATGTAGTACCTTCGGGTGGAGCATTGGAAAATCACATTCATTCACCCCATCCAGCTCCCAAAATTTTTGTAACAAAGGTTCTACTCCTCGGACTCTTGAACACAGCAATAAACCTGTAATTTGGTCGAGACGTTCTGAATTGGAATTTGACTCATAATAGTGATTCTTAATGTGGAATTTATGACCACCGGTAAATCGGGACTTAAGAATTTTAATGATTCCAAAATATGAGGCATCTATAACAGCGTGAATTTCTACAAGGCGGCAAAAAGTTTAGTTGGCTAAACGTAAATTACTGAAATGTTTACAAACTACTGGATCGACAACGCAAAATTGCAAACAATCCGTGATTTTGCGTAATACAAACGATTGCACTTTATATTTCACATCATCATTATGTTGAAATGTAATTGATATTTGCGTTTGATCGCAAACAGGTTTGGAAGGCGCAATAGACGTAAAGATTTTATATACAGATAATTGAAGCAAGTGGCAGCATTTAGCTATATTAAAATTACTGTAGCGCCGTTTAGTCGACCTCTGACCAGTACAATGCATCGGAATGTAAGCGAGGCGTTTATACTAAAAAGATGATTAATGGGCCTTGCGGCGCCAGATCTTAAGATGGTCTTGATCGGCAGGTTTCAAGAGCATTATTAACTATACAATAGGAAATTTCGGAAATGCTATTAGAATAATTTTTGGTACGCTCTTGAAATAACTAGTGCTATTGAATAAGGTATCAAGAGCTGTAAGTTATTTTGCAGTTCAGTTCTAATTGAAGCTTGAATATGAGTTCTTATTTAAAGGCAGAGACTATAAAATTAAATTTGAGGACATTTGAGGAATTTCACTTTAAATAAATGCGATTCTATATATATATGCAAACACTTAGACAATAATCATAAACGTACAAAAAAACTAAAAATTTACACAACTCAGAAAGGAGCAAATGATCACTTTTAGAAACTATGAAAATAATAGTATATTATACATAGAGGGAGAGAAGTGCCTCATTTTATAGCCCGAGAGCGAAGTCCGAGGGTCAGAAAGCGCTGAGGGAAAAATGGCATTCTCTTCCGAAGTGTATATACTATTTGTTACGTGTAGTGACGTAGCCTAAAAAACCAAAAAGCAACAGTATGACCGGGCTCAATCGGCGAGTGGACGGGGTAGAATACCTACACTTATACCAAATTAAAGAAAAGCCTGAAATAAATAAAGAAAAATTACTCACACTCGTAACAACACATACCAAAAAAAAAGGAATTCTATAATTAACCAAAATATGTTCACACAATCAATAATTCACACAAAAAAATTAATTAGAAAACGTTACAATTACTGTCCGATATTTATATAAATTAGAAGCATGAACAGTATATTTTATCATTTTATATCTAGGGTATTGCCATACCATACATCAAACTTTAGTTTAGTACTCATATAGGCTCTGGTAATGTCACAACAACTAACCTACAGCTATAAATATAATGGCAACAACGTTTTCAAATATGGCAGCAAGTTTTTAAACCATTTTCACATTAATGCGTAGTCTATTTTTAGTTATTTAAAAGCAAATAGTGATGCATTAATATAATGGCAATAAATACCAAAATAGTTCAATCATTTTCGTAGATGAAAATTAAATTTGGAAATGCATGGGCTTAAACAGAAAAATCCCAAATCGATATGGTCTCAACTTAAGTAGTGAAAAAAACACTCACCAGCGTGTTCAAGGTGTGGGAGCTCTCGTTCGCTCCTAGGAACGGAACGGGCCAGATGGCCCTGGGATCACCTAATGTTGGTGTTCGTCCATGCCCCCAAGGGAACGGCAGTCCAACGGGTCGTTACGTCCCCCCGACGAAAGAAGCTAGAATAATTTCAGGTAAAATTACTTTATTGTCGCCGCATAGTACCTTTTTATTAAAACCAGAAATACTTGCCGCGCGGTAAGGCGTGGGCGAAATTTTCATAACAAAAACAAAACGAAGAAAATTACAACGGATGTTTTCGTCGTGTAAGTTGAACAGCAAGTGGATATCAGGGAGTAGTCACTCTATAGGCGGTTTTAAAATAAAGTTTTTGGCGCCACCAGCCGCATTGAAACTGAGTAAAAATTGAAAATTCTACAGATATCTGTAACTGTCAATCAAAATGAGCTGCGCGTCTCACAAAATGACGATAACCACACCGACCAACGCTTGTTTCAATTCCGTATCTATTTTTGGTTCAGTAGCAGTAATTTCAGACAAAAAGTATTATAATATCACAGTTTAGAAAACAGGGATGAAATTCGCCATAGATTTCCCAATTTAAAGAAATTTTGGTATGTTTATTACCAGTAGATGAAACAGCTTCTATGAAAAAAATTGATCCTGCATGGGTCTACAAAAATCTACGAGTTTGCCATGCTCATTTTGTTCCAGAGGATATTTGTCGAAATACGTATGTAGTTTCTAATAAGCATCTTTATATTTTTATTTTACCAATATCTAAATTTAAATATATACTTGTGAAACTTAAGTTTGTATTGATTTGATTATATTTTAACATAAAAGCATAAATCTTTCTTAAGGAAACCACAGGTATATTTACCCTTTTTCATGAATGGAGTGATAAGTGATTTGATAGATTTTTCTTATAACAATTTTGAATATACAGTTAGTAAAATATAAAATGTGATACAGATATGTAATACATTGAACAAACTCTAAGTGCAATATTTAACTAAACAAGAATAGGACTCAACAGCAGTGTTCAATGAATTACAATATGATATTACATTTTATATTTACCTAATTTGTATACATTTCCAAGCAATACATTTGAAATTCCTGCTAAATACGCATTTAGTGGCATTTTTTCCGCCAGATGGCGCTCATCACTAGTTAAGCTTCAATCTGCATGGTGGTGCTAAACTTAATTGTAATTGTTCATGAACAGTGACGTATCCCTTGTATTTTTAGTCTGTGGTGGATATTAATGTCGTTTAACTAAAGACCAAAGCTCAAATTAATATAGTTGTTATCGAACGATTAAACTGGAAAAGCACGGTTTAATTGGGGTAATACGCCGCTTTAATTCGGCGAAGCTTTCAATGGAAAATACATACGAACCAATTATCGGATACTTAGAACCAGTTATCGCCTATTTAATTTTAACATAAACTTTCCGTTGAGGAATTCTTAGAAGGAGTATTTATTATTAATTACAATACAATTTTAAAACACGTGAAAGGGTTATTTTAATTTACGGAACTAATTTTCGTTTTTAACGCCAAAGGGATTTGGGTTGAAAATTATTAGACCGCGTATGTCTTATTAACAGGAAAAAATGTACAGGATGCCTAAATAAACGTAACATATTTTTTTTTCACGACTGGCGGTAGAAACATCAAAAAAATTAAATAATATTGTACTATAGAAAGTGCGTCCCTTACCTTTGACAAACCAAAAATTTAATATGTAAGTAGCCTATCACGGTTTCACCTAGACAACAAACTGTTTAAAGAAGCGTTGAAGTTTTGAAAATTTATTTCGATTCTTACGTTGCGTTCGCGCCGTGCCTTTATTATTGAATATTCAATGCGATAAAATGGAAGAACCTCAGGAGATTGTCGATGCAGTTTCTGCGGCGGTTCTAAATCTCTTATTAGCTAAATCAAAAAAGTTACACTATGCAGCTTACAATAGCTTTACAGAATGGTGTGCTGAAAAGAAAGCACAATCTTATCTAGAATATGTCATGTTGGCATATTTTGATGAGAAATCAAAAAGCTATAAATCTTCTACGTTATGAGTACAATATTCTATGAAAAGGTCATGCCTACTAGTTTACCACAACCTTGGTGTAAGCAAATATTCAAAATTAATTGCTTTTTTAAAAAGGAAGTCGGACCGTTATCAAGTCAAAGAGTCTAAGTTTTTATCAAGAGATCAAATTGAAAAGTTTTTGTCAGAAGCGGATGACAATGATTGAAATATATAATTATAAAGATACTATAAAAATTGTAAATTTTTATTCATTGTAGGTAGCCTTAATTATTGGAATTGCGGGTGTTCATCTTTAATCATTACAATGCCAAACTCTAAAATCAAAAGAGTAAGATCATTTGTGGTTACCAATCAAAAATAAAATGTAGGCTTTATGGGTTTATATTGCAAATATGTTGAAGTTCTCTCTTCCTTCTGATGATAACCACCGTTGCTATTTCTTATTTTACAAAGGATGGAGATGTACATGTCAACCAGTGGGAAAGAATACATTTGGTAAAATGCCAAGCATTATTGCGACCTATTTAAATTTACCTAACCCGTCAACATACATTCATCACTGCTTCAACTGCACTACTTGCAGACTCTGGGGTTGATATTACAATTAGCAAGAGGCATAGAGGATGGAAGCTTACGGTTGTGGTCTAGAGCAATATTCAAGAATCTGTTCAAAATTAAACAAACATTGCAAATAAAGTGCTAAAAGGTGTCTCAAATACGTGTAATTTGTCACAAAAGTGTTAATTTAATTTCAGATAACAAGGTCATAACAAGCGATATTCCTTCAAATATTACCTGTTCTTTCAATAATTGTGGATAAGGTTCGTTAGTTGTACATATGAATAAAGAATGAGTTTGTGTTTGTAACTTTATTTAAACTGTCAAAATAATGAAAACTCTCTAGGGAGATTTTCCTTATTTCCCTAGGGAGAAATTGGTGTACTGTGACAGCCCATTTTGCATGTTAGTCTGTCACTATGGTTTATTAAGGATTTTCAATTCATTTTAAATTAGAATACTTATAACTGTGAATTAAGTTTACAAAAATATTAATTTGGTTTTGAACTATTACTTATTCTTCAGTGGAAAAATTTATTGAATAGTTGTTTCTGTATTATTTAAATTAATGCAGTTATTTTCTAAATAGTTGAGAAATTCAAAGTACATACCATAATAATTATGATTGTTTATGTTTCTACAATATTGTGAGGTTATAGATATTTGTTAGTTATTTTGTTAACAATTGTCATTAGGTAATTTGTGATGCACGTGCGCATTTTAGATAAAGGTAAATATAGGGAATCGATCGGGACTACGCATAGATCCTGAGAAAGTGAGCGCAGTAGTAAACATGCCTATACCAAAAACTCCACTTCAGGTAGAACGGTTATTACGGATGGTCTCTTGGTACCGAAAATTTTTACCAAATTTATCCGCTATTACAAATCCATTAACAAATTTAACAAAAAAATGTACGTAATTCAAATGGACAGAGGATTGTCACAAAGCGTATGATCATATTAAAAATTTGTAATAGGAAAGCTTAAAAAAGCTCACGAAAAAATAAAAAATCAATATAATTTGCGACATAGACCAGTAAATTTGTACGAAGGGGATTTCTGTTGGAAGAAAGGGTATAATTTATCAGACGCTTCCAAAAACTATTTTGCCAAACTTGCAAAAAAATTTTCGGGTTCATATAAAATAAAGAAAAAATTAGGAATTATTTATTTTAAAGAAAACTGGCATATATCTGATTTAAAACCGGACTATCCTTTATATGCTGATGAAAAATGGTAATTTTCATTATTCATTTGCAATTTTAATGAATTCGATTTTTTTTTCAATTGTTTAAATAAACTTCTGTGTTGTGGTTGTTAGCGAAAGCTTTTTCAAAGTTTTCTTTTGTAGGATAGAGGCGGATGTGACAGCCCATTTTGCATGTTAGTCTGTCACTATGGTTTATTAAAGATTTTCAATTCATTTCAAATTAGAATACTTACAACTATGTGAATTAAGTTTATAAAAATATTAATTTGGATTTAGGCTATTACTTATTCTTCAGTGGAAACATTTATTGAATAGTTGTGTCTCTCTAATATTTAAATTAATGCAGTTATTTTCTATATAGTTGGGAAATTCGAAGTACATACCATAATAATTATGATTGTTTATGTTTCTACAATATTGTGAGGTTATAGATATTTGTTAGTTATTTTTTTAGTAATTGTCATTTGGTAATTTGTGATACAGGTGCGCATTTTAGATAAAGGTAAATTTCTAAAACTTGCAAACAGAAGTGGCACTGGTTTCTACAAAATTAATTATAATTTTGTAAAGGATATAATTTTCAAGCTATTTTAAATTGAAATCTAATGAGGGAATAATTTATTATTTGGGGTACAAAGATTTTCTATATTTTACATGTAATTATCTGTGTTGATAGGTTTTTGAATTTTATTCAAAATGAAAGAGGAAAAAAGGAGTTAGGAAAATATTTAAGTTTTCAATTTTTGGTAACAGATTCTATTTAAAGTAGATATATACTACATGCATGCATATGGCCCCTTACTTGATTTTTATTCAGATACTTTTATTAATTATTTAACATTAATTTCTCACTAAAAACATTTGACCAATTTTTATTAGTTTTATAGGGTACATTTAATATCAAATTTTACATGTATATTAGGGATAAAAGAACACGCCTGAGATGAGTCTAGCTAGGTAAAGAGTGTAGTTATGCCATATGAAAATCTTTTACTGTTTTAAGAGGTATCAATAATCTGCGTATTTCTTTTATAAACCACATAGCAGTACTTCTGACATTATTTTGACACGAGAAAAGTTTCTACTCCCGGTCGTAAATTTTTTTTTTTAAATGTAGTTACCAAAATTTGACAATTTTGCAGTATCTAAATGATGCATTGCGACGATAACTATGGAGCTGATTGACGTCACACTGACAAATTAAAATTTTTAAATTGATTAGCTATATAACGTCTGATTCTGAAATCCTCTCAGATATTGAAGAGGCTGCTACGCAAGCCACATCGTATCCTTTATAGTTCCATTGAGTTTGTATTAGCTACCTTGTTTGAACGCCATATTGATTTGAGTGGGTTAACGTAACGTTGTGAGATATTACCGCACTGAGATAAAATCTGCCATTAACCAACTAAAACGAGTTAGATGGTGATTCTTATGAGATGATTGTCATTAACCAACTAAAACGAGTTAGATGGTGATTCTTATGAGATGATTGCAAATAAATTGAATTACCTAATGTTCAACTGTTAAACGAATAAATGAATTTAAATAATTCTCTCATACTTAACTTGTTTCCCACCACTAGCATAACATAGCAGTCTCATTTTGTGTTTAATCACTCTAATCTTATTTCTATATGCTTATTATTATCAAACCCTGCAGATACACCAAAAGAGCCTTAATGCTTTCATATGAATGACTTTTTGAAAAAAGTTATCATCAGATCCATGTTATCGTTTTTACCTCACACCCAACATGCGCGATATTTCTTTGCTTTATTTTCTGCAGTACTAGAAAAAAAGTGAAATTCATCAAGACAAAACACTAATATTGTAATTTTTGCAAATTACGATTCAGTAACCAAAGCGTGCTGTAATTAACTAAACCATTATTAGCTGAGAAAGATGAAACATAGAATCTAGTTCTTCAATATTTCCTAATTTAAATAAAGTATATTACTTACAATATGTCGTTAATGAAAGATTGTCAAGTATGATAAACTAGGGCAATTGCAGATGAGCAAATTTTAAATAAGAATTATTTCAAAACAGTTATCTTTTTGCATTTGTATCATCTGCAAATAATTTTATACACATTTACCCAGTATCACCAAATGCCTTACTTAATTTTTTGAGAAACGATTTTGTTGTAGTTTTTATTATTGTAAACCTTTAATGTTCTCCCTTCCATTGCGCTGTTGTTTGAGTTTATAAAAGATTATCTTCGACAAAATAACTAATTTATTATACTTTCACCCCTTGAAAGTGTTAAGTAAAACTTAATTCTGTATTTTATTTCTCAAATTTGAGGGGATGCAAAGTATTTTAATTTGCAATATGATTATACCTTTGCATAGGGTTTGATAATTACAACCATCAACAGAATTGTACTTCAACTTTATAGGGTTAGACATGGCAATTTGGAAAAATTATTTAAAAAATACGCCTTATTAAAAAACTTCTTTGTATTTTGCAAATTTTCTGTATAAGATATTGTTTTTGAGAACATTGGAGGTTTTTTGTTCAATTAAGCTTCTATATATCAGAACAACGCCTTCCTAAGTGTAACTGGACCTAAAAATAATTAAATCTGGCAAAGCTTTAAATAGTTATGGCAAAATTTTTACATGTAGTATTAAATGTTTGAATATCTTTTATACAGTCAATTGAAAACTGAGTTGCATTCATAAACATACAAATTTAGTAAAACCTCTTTGCTATTTAAAAACGTCGTAGTAACGCAACCCAAATGGAGTTCTTAATATTAAAGAAATTTCAAGTGGCCGACGTTCTATAGGATTTGGTGTTCAGGATTATCTTGGTAGCTTGAATATTATATAGAATTTTAATTTTTAGCGCCTTAGATAATAATCCAGCACACAATCTGAAAATGTTCGTATTATTGTGCTCTATCACTTTTAAAATTAATGTTTGAAATAACTTTACCGATGTTGAAATATTTGAAAAATTAATGAAGAGTATATTTTTAAATTAAAAATTTGTTCAACAAAAGAATTCCTTATTTGTAGACAATATCTTTTCAAATTTTACTATTTAAAACTTATCAGAAGTTGAACAAGTTTCAGTTATTTGTATTAAGTTTCAAAAGCTTAAATCATATTGCAGTTATCTGCTACTTACCGAAACGCAGAAGTTGTTAAAAACAGCTATAAAATGAATTACTACCGTTTACAAATGGATTTGTTAAGTTTTCACACAGAGTGGAAATAACGTTAACTTTTATAGGAATGCCGCGACTTCCAAACTCTGAGCTTAGTGCCGCTTTCACACCCTTCTATAACAAGAACGCGCACAACACTACCGCCGTACCATTGAGGAGCGTATAACTCGCCTTCCTTAGTTTGCACGCAAGCTTATCCTAGACCCATTATTATTAGAATACTTTTCATGAATAAAAACTATAATCTTTATTCATATGTAGCAGGTTATGTCTTTTTAGAATAAAAATAAGCAAATTGATGACCATAATTAAATGGTTTCAGGGGCGTAGTCAGAGAGGTGGTTGGGGATGATAACCAGTCCCAAAATCTAAATTAGCACCTCAAAAGTATTAACAAAAATTAATAATCAAACTAAGATAAATATTAATACGTCACAGGAAAAATAAAACTTGTATCTCAACAAAAAGAGTTTAATAGTAGGATCTAAGACAAAATTCTTCCATACTGCACAGAAAAAATCTAAACTACATATATTTAAGAATAATCTTAAACTTGAGAAAATAGTGTTTCGTGTTTATTAGAGAGTAATTTAGCTTGATTTGAGAAAGCAAACTATTTTAAAAGATATCCATTTCTTTAATCCAATCAATGGCGTCCTATTGAATGCCATCATTATACAAACCGTAACCGCAATTACTCTCTGTATATTTGTTGTGGTTTTTATATTTTTCTTAATTTTCTTTGGGAATTAAACCACTCGTAGCTGTTAAAATCGTTTTTATTTACGTTTCGATCCATGACCTAGGAACGTTGTCAAAGTAATAAAAATTTCAAGTTTGACATTTATTACATAAATTGAAAGTGACTTTGATTTTAATGTTTGATCTATTTGGTTTGAATACATTAGGTGAACATTATAGAGGTGTGACTGCAAAATTTTAGGGATTTTTTTTAAAAGCTAACGCAATTAAGGATGATTCAATGAAACGTGCTGTTTTGGTCTTAAATGTTATTCAATCATCAAATTGTGTGCCCAAAAAACTACTAGTGAAGTGACATACTTAAAGATAATTTCAGATTTAATTGAACATTTCAGTCCCAAGCCTTCAGTTATTGAGCAACGTTTCCAGTTTAATAAACGAAGCCATGAAGATAATGAATCAGTATCATCATTTGAAGCTGAATTACGTCATACAGCAGAAACTGAGTTTCCAGGGAATTTTTTGGAAAAGGCAATACGAGACCGCATAGTTTGTGTAGTGAACGACGAATCTTTGCAGTGTCGTTTATTGGCAGAACCGGAGTTAACTTCGACATTTGCTTATAATAAAGTTATTTTTTTTTTCAGGACGTTAAAACTTAATTTTCATAATCTTTCGGATAATACTCTAATGCAAAACAATTGAGTATACGGTATGCTAATTATAACAATTACAGAATTCGTTCGTAAAATAGTAAGTATGGCTGTGCCTCTAAAACCTTTGTTTCGGTCAATTCTGGGACATAAGACTAACATAGTACCACTTTCCCAGTGGAATTTTAAAGTTCTCTTCAAGTCCTTTTCGTTGTGAAGACAGGTATTGATTTTGATTTTTAGGAATTATGTTGGTATCGATTTAGAATTTTTGAATACTTTATATAAGAAATGTGCATAATATAACCTAACTCTAACGCTGCGTGTTGATTGTTCTTGTTCTTAACTATAAATCGCGATAATGGACAACAAAAGTGCCGCACTTTTACACACAAAGAGGAACAGTTGTTAGTGGTATTGGTAGAAAAGTACCAAAGCTTTATAGAATGCAAAAAAGTGGTCATATTACTTGGATAGATAAGGAGAAATATTGGAACAAAAATTTAATAGTCAAAGTGGTCGTGTGTATAGGTCTGCTAAAATTTTGAAAGAAAAATGCACAAATTTAAAAGAAAACGAAACAGAAGTATTCTCAATGCTTATTTTGTTGAGGGGGTTTGGGAATTCAACCCTCCCAGGTATTATATTCAACCCCCGCAGTTGACAAATTTTTAAAACCGGAGGGGATCAAACGCAATACCCCACCACAGTTCAAACAAAATGAAGAATTTAGTGGTCGGTCTTCTAGCGGCGTCGCCGTGAATCAATGTAGTAGACTACGGATCCCAAGATCCTGGGTTCGAATCCCGACACGGCCGACTGCTTGAAAAATGGCAGGTGAGTATTTTTCACAAAAATTACGCCCTCGTTCGGATGAGAGGTTAAATGGAGGTCCCGTGTGTGAGTGTTGTCATGCACTTGCCTGGAACGGCAAGGGTTCGGCAAAATTCTAAATTTCCAGGCCAGACTATTGCCGCCATAGGTAGATTCCACATTGCAATAATTAAGAAATTCGTAGAAGAAAAAATATAATTTAAACCCTTGGGAGAATAATTGCTTCCGTGATTCTCATCTAAAAAGGGGTTGGATTTGGTTTCTGAAATCTTGTTTTGTGGGAGGTTCTGTTCAGTCATTGAATAACAGAAAATGACGCTCATAATTATTAGGGTAGGAATTAGTCTATATAATTGAAGGTTTTAGTCAAAGACGGAGAGTTTTTCCAATGGGGCCGTCCGTGGTCAAGAAGTAGAGAGAAACGTAGTTCGCGGTAGCGTTCTCTGGCATGACAGATAGAATATTTCACTTCGTATCACGATATTTAAAAATTGGAAAAAGAGGTGATTACTTTTCCAGTTTCGCGAGGGTTATGCCCATATGTTCGCGGATTTATAGTGATGCAAGATAAATATTAAAAGCTTGTAGGCGTGTGACGCTCAAGTAAGTGATATTGTCAAAATTTTGCCGGGTTCGTGTGCCAGTCAATTCTTTAAACATTACAAACAGAAGCAACAAGCAAGATTCTCTTCCCAAATTTAAGAACTGCTCTACGTTGGAAAACAAACCCTCAAACAATGGACAATTTTTAGTAAGTAAGTTTTTATAGTTAAGTAGCATGACCAATTTTTAGTTAGTTTGTTTGTTAGGACGTTCTGGCCATAAACCGTAGGATTAATTTAGTGTACGATTTATAATATAAGTTTTTTCATATACAAGTGTTTGATAACTACTTATGTACTCAAAATTTTCATAAATTCCATAGTCACCTATTCACTTAAATTTCTAAATTAAAATCAATGCATGTAAGAGGTCCACGTTTATTGCTCTGTGAATTAAATAGTTTTGTTTGCCGTTGATTAAGTCAATAGTCTTTTCTTATTTTTTTTATATAAGTAGTAAAAGTGAGGAATTGATTAAAAGAAACAATTGTCTCCTTGGAATGACAAGTCTCTCAAGGTTTTGTACGAACATTTGGACATTCTCGACATGTCTGGCGCCCTTGGCAATTGTCATTAAGCCACAATATTTTATAAAAGGTAAGTGCCAAATCTTTTGTAGCATATTATAAATTAATTTAACCCTTTTTTCAAAATTTTAACCCTCTATATGATCCACGACCTTCCGCTAGCTAGTGCCGGTGACCCCCCTTTAATTTTTGTTTTACAGGCCGCCCCATTTTATAATTTGACTGGAAAAGATACACTTAGTAGCTTTTCCGCCTATAACAGCCTGTTTAGTATCGCATTTCTACCATCTGGCAATTGCGGCCGTATTTTCTTTAAAATACAATGAGACCTATGTAAGACTTCGGTTACTGACCTGGAGTAAAGCTTCGTCACGGCAATGCAAGACTATAAAGCTTTCCTGTATACCCTTGTTAACATACGAAGGAAATTTTGTACTTTCGGGTGCGTTAACTCGAGTCGATGCAGTTGTAAACATTATAAATCTAGACGTCACGTGTCGTGTAGTGGTTCATGATTGGTAATTGGGGTTTTTATGGAACGCGAAAATTGGAAGGGGACATGTCACAAGTGAGGTGTATCTATGAGGATTTAAAGTGTACTGTTTGATATATGTGAAAATAATAAATAAAATCGGAGTGCATGAGATAATCTATCTTACGATTTGTCATTGTCCAAAATACGAAATATTTTTGCTGAAATTCAGTTGTATACTTAAAATGGATTTCGTAATAGGACGGAAGAAGTTCGAAGTCAAGAGTAGGAGGAATACAGGCTTTCTGTGACCTCATTTGCTCCCAAATCCCTCATTTGCTCCCACATTTACATGTAAATCCCCATAAGGAGCAAATGAGGAGGAGCGACTCTTTCCTTCCTCATTTGCTCCCAAATCCCTCATTTCCACACACATTTACATGTAAATATTTCCATAAGGTGGAAATGCGGAGAATCCCTCATTTCCACACTCATCTGGACCAAATAGTTTTCTTCGACTAACCATTTTTCATCTTTCGAGATACACCTATCTTGTTTGGTATCAATTAATATTAGAATTTTCTCAGCTACCCGAATTTCTAGGAATTTCTTAGATTGCATCATCCCCCAGAGAGCTACCCTAATTTTAAGATTTTTTACCAGCAACAATTTTCTGACCGTCCTTATACATTTTTTTATACATGCGATACATCTTGTTAGTCTAAAATTTTACGCACAACCCGAATCTGCAAACAGATTTAAAATCGGACCATCCCTTACAAAGTTATATCCCTTTAAAGACTCCGAGCCTCTAAATTTTGCTCTTTGCTCCCACATCTAAACCAAATAGTTTTCTTTGTTTAACCAATGCATCTTTCGAGATAAACCTATCTTGTTTGGTATCAATTAATATTAGATTTTTTTCAGCTACCCGAATCTCTAGGAATTTTTTAGATAGCGTCACCCCCAAGGGAGCTACCCCAATTTTAAGATTTTTTGCCGATAACGATTTTATGATCGTCCTTATAAATTTTTTAACCATGTGACACATCTTGTTAGTCTAAAATTTTACGCAGAATTTGAATCTGCAAACAGATTAAAAATCGGTTCACCCCCTGCAAAGTTATACTTTAAAGCCTCAAACCTTTTAAATTGTTTTGCTCATCTATGACATATGCTTTAAACAACCACTATTCGAGAAAATCTAAAACCGCAAGGATTTTAGAAACGAGTTCTTTATAAGCCATAAGTGTTTAATATTTAAAATCATTTTTCAAATAGTAATGTTTCTGTTTTCAGAATATTGCAAAAACCCGTGACTTTTAAAAATTTTCTGGTTTAACACTTTCCTAAATAAGTACGTTACAAATTATGCTCAATGCTAAATAGTTAGAAAATACATTCGTTTTACAAACTAATTGCTTTACAATTATGTGACGAATAGTGAAAGTAGCGTAGACCTTTCTTTTTTATTAATTAGCGGCTATATGATTTGAAAAATACAATAGATATGCTCAATGAAATCCATTAAAATCATCGCATCATTGCTGGAGGGTTTATTAATCATACAATGAGCGCTCTAGTTTGGCCTCGATTGGGGAAAATACAAACGTCAATTAGTAATATAATTAACGGTTTTCAAACCGTATATAACGCGGTCTGATTAGTAAAAACCTATTCCTTCCGTACGTTTTTGTGTTAAAGTACAATCGTTTTTGTGCAGTGACTTTTTGTGAAGATTTAAGGTAAGTTTACATTTTTTTTATTAAAATAGAACTGAATTTATTTGCAAACACCAATTATTGTTTATGATTGTATTTTAAAACACCTAAGACTCGTATAGATTTACATTAGCCGGTGTCAATTTTCCAAAGTAATGCGCTGTTTTATATATATATTTTCTTTTCGAATTTTAAAGATAGGCTTTTAGCTAAGATAAATATAAAAAAACTTTCCCTCACAAAATATTTTATTAAAAATTAAATACATTAACAAAAGGTAGTAACAGTAATACATTTCTCATTCAAACAATGGTTTAAACAGTGATTGTATCTATCACCGAATCTTTCTGATTCTTTGAGTCTTGGAAGTGAGAATACACTTTCCATGTTTAAAACGTTGTTTGATAAATATTTTGATAATAACTGCTTTTTCTGTTCTCCTTTAACATAGACAGTCGCATCGGGAGGTATGACTTCTTTCAGTAGATCACCCACATGTGTATATCCACTTGTAGACTGTCCATCCCAGCTGAGACCATGGATTCTTTCCTTTAACCACCGAACTTGCTTTTTGAAATCATCACTTAGGGTGTTATACTCCACCGCTATGTCCAGTATCTCATGCCATATTACATTCTTCGCTACATCCAAAATGGCAATCTCCTTGCAATAGAAATCACTAGTTTTGTATTGATATCCTTGTAAATCGATTATGAAACACATGCTTCCTGCTTCAAATCACAGATGGGAATGGGTTTCTAAGCAAATCTCTCCTATATATCTGGCTAAGGGACATTACTCCCTCTTTTTATGATTATTTTTTCAACCAGGTAATTATCTAGAACTTTGGTTGATACTAAAGCAGGTCTGTTTTCTTAATCCAACTTTTACCATCCCCCAACCACGACACTAATAGTTCACGCCCGTGCTTCCGTTTCCGTAAAACTTTTTCCACTAAGTACGTGTCGGGTGCTGCTGTGAGCTGAATTTCATCACCGTAAAAAGCACCTAGAATTGGCCGACCTTCCAAATCTTGTAGCAGATAGGTTATCGGTCTCGTTTGTTGTACTTTAATAATTTTGAATAGTTCTGTACTCCAGTTTGGATGACATCCTCGATCGAATACTGCTTTATATTTTGATATACGCACAATGTCTCCAACCTTATACAATTTCTTGCGACTTTTAGAAGCGCTGTTAGCGGTGTAAAGTTTTATTCTTTCCGGATGTTCTTCTGCCTCCATAGGTGTCATGTTAATAGCCCGATGCGGTGTATTATTGTATTCTTCCATAACCTTACGCAAAATATTCACCCATTTATGGCTGCCTTGCAAGTAAAATCTTCTGTACAATTTGTTTTTGATTGTTCTGATTAATCGCTCAACCATACTAGCTTTGATTGCGGAATACGTAGAGTAATGGTTTATCTTATATTTTTGCATAAGATTTTTAAACCAGCGGTTGTAGTACTCTTTCCCAAAATCCGTTTGTAGATTGATTTTTACGTTATTTTCTCCTTGCAGCATTTTGTCCAATATTTTTTTTACAGCATTTGTAACTTCTGAACCAGTTTTATTTTTTAAAGGTTCTGCTAAAGCATATTTTGTGAAACAGTCCACTGCTATTATAATATATCTGTACCCATTGTTCACACGCAAGTAAGGCTGCATTTCGCACAAGTCCGATTGGATAAGATCACGTTTCACATGTTTTAGATTTGTACGACGACGTTGAAAATTCTTTCTTGCAGGTTTAAATAATTCCTTAACAATGATTTCTTTACTCAATTTTGCTTAACACTGTTGCTAAACTAATAGGGTCATCTTTATCCAATTGCACCTTTGACATAAACTGAAGCTTTGGTTTGTAGTATTTGTTTTTTATAGCTGCTGGTGACGCCTCGTAAATCGATGATATTGCCAGACCGAGCTCCTTCTCGTTTGTTTCAGAAGTTGCAGTCAAATTAATAAAAAACTGTATAAACGTTTTAAAGTCAGATATGAGCTTATCCAATTTTTCATTTACATATTGTTTATTAACTGCATCAGATGGTTCAACCGGTTGAGCAAGCATTGTGATACGCTGGTTTCTTGCATTGAAGGCTTTATCTTTACGTTGTATATCATCAGAACTTTTTAGACAGTATGAAAAGTCTTGATTCACGAGCTTGACTGCGGATTTCTTATTAACACAATCACTATCGTCTTTAGGATCCATTACATCAACTAACCTTCTTTTACGAAAACTAATTGTTTCTTCTCCAGACTTGAATACTATAGTGCTTCTCTGATTAACACAATCATAATCTTCTTTCGGGTCTGATGAATTCACTAACCTTCTTTGCTGCATATCGTACCCATCACCATCCAACGTTAGCACAAATTCTCGACCTGGAGGACCACGTCAAATATCAGCATCTTTACGCTCTAAACGTCCAAAGCGGTCGATAGGCATTTTAAAACTGTGTAGTTATTTACTGAGCTCACAGTATTATACCTTCTTCTCTCAACTCTTCTATTATGGACACCATCTCGTTAATGTTTTCCACGCTTGTATTTCCAGCTCGGTTGGATGCGTTCAACAATCTCAGCCGATCCACAAGTACATTATTCCAGTAGACATATTGCACAGACGTCGAATTTAAACTTTTGTAAAACCGATTAGAAAAGCCTAAACCCGCTCCCTTAGTCTGATTTCTTCTCTTTGACTGTTTTCTTTCGGGGTTCCCCCGAAATTCGGTGAGATATTTTTGCACATATTTGTTAAACTTTTTGTTATTTGTTCGGAATCCGCTTAAATCGTGCGCTGCAAATGGGTTAAACTTTCTTCTCAAAATCGATGCTGATTTGATCATTTCCAAGTAATTCGGTAAATCTTCATGCAAATTGAAATTGCCATCTTCGGGGCTGATGTCTTTGTAAACCAGCAGATTGTATAAACCGCTCGTACCTGGATATATCACATTATTTAATGTTATATCGCTAGTTTCCGGGTTAATTACCAATACACTTTTCCACAAACTCCATGTATCGGTTTCCACATTATACTTTACTCCATAAATTGATTTGTCAATATTTTCGTCTTCGTCACTAGCTAACACATCTGCATAGTATAGATGGAACGGTTCTTCTGGAAAGAGTTGTTTCATTTTCTTTATAGGTGCTTCCATGTCTTCGAGTTTAACCCTTGTTGTCGGTGTAGGAATTTTTTCGGTGATCGATTGCAACTGAGAAGCGGTTATTTGCAGTGGATCGATCAACTGTTTATGAACTTCTTTGAATTTTTGCTGAGATGTAGCGTCACCCTTTTTGTATGCCACAAACTTTTTTCGTACAGCATCTTGAATTAACTGAAGATTACGTTTATTTGCGATAAAACTGTTAACGTCCGTCATCATCGGACTCTGGATGGGAACTAACTATTTTTTTGAATAATGTCAAATATTTATATACTCGTCGAAATTCTTCCTATATCGACCATTATCCAAATCAAAATGTTTCACAACAGTTATAAAATTATGTTTTGAGTCACCCCAACACTGCAAGCACATTTCTTTAAATTTCGGATATGTCATGTCACCACTTATATGATCCGAAAAGATATATCTGAGATTGGTTTCATCCTGTTTCCATAATGCGTTATCTCTGAGTCTATGTTTTAAGGCACTAGCGTAAGTTTGACATAGATAGAACGAATCTATTGCTTTATGTCGGCCGAACGAGAAAAATTGAGTGATTTTGCTTTGCTCGTTTGCAGGTATATCATCGAAAACCACAATTGAATCTTCTTTGGTATCTCCGGGTTCAATCAAATCGTCGTAATTTTCAAACTCATGGTACCCAATTTCTTCTTTTAATGGTGTAAAAACGTTTCTTAACAATTCGTATTTCGGTTGATATAAACTTTTCGAAAATACATAGACATTTTGGAATCTAAGGCCGTTCTCGTGCAGGATCAGAAATATTAAAGCGTTGGTCTTCCCACAACTCGATGGTCCCGCGAATACAGCTCGTATGTTAGACGGGAACAAAATTCCATGTTTACCATCCTCTTTTGCACTAGCAATAGCAAAGTTATCATAATTCTGTATAGGTATTGTAATTTTGTGTTTTGCAGTCGCCATATTGCTTCGAGTGTGTACCTGCTTAGGAACACCATTCTTCTTTTGAGGTTTACGGAGATCCAAATGCCTGCTTAACGTTCTTCTGGGTATACCATATAGCCTACTTGCAGAGTTAAAACTTATACCCTTTTGTATTTCACTAATTGCTTTTTCTAAAGATTCCTTGGTGTGCATCTTTCAAATATAAGTTTAAACTGATTCAAATTGAAAATAATACCCCCTTATATACCAGCATTACAAGAATGCGCATGGGCAGGGGTGCGCACACGCAGGGGTGCGCATGGGCAAAGAATGCGCGCGCGCAGGGGTGCGCATGGGCATAGACGTGCTTAGGCGTACATTGGAATGCGTGAAAAACTGCGTTGGGTCACCAAAAATCTTATCAATATTAAATCAACAGATTTTATACTGTCGTATTAAACAAATATATACAAAATATTTAATTCTTAATAAATCTATTAACAATTTCCGTAAACGGATTATATTCAAACATAGAGTCATGTATAATTAAAGCATAAGCCTTCATCGACGGTTCAAAATTTCTTGAAGTTTCTAATTCCATTCTTACATCAACCGTTGCGTTCTTGATGCTTTCAAATTGATGACGACAGTCGATTACAAAGACGGGCGATTCCTTAAATCTGTTGTAGTCCATTAAACATTTATTTGACGATTTGTTCGGATAGTATTTTTCCATAAAAGATGCATAAGACAGGTACGCTGGCAAGTAATCGTTCTGCTCGAAATCCAAATTTAATCGACCTTGAGGGAATGCCTGAGTGTTTAAAAACACTTTGACATTGGATATATTAGCATTCGTAAAGCTCGTAGCATTTTCTTCTTTCCTGTCGTACTTCCCATTTTGCAGCGCCAGTAATATCCACCGAGCCTTTTCTGTCTCGTTCGATACTTTAATTCTCCATACTTGCGATTTTGATTGTGTTAGAGACGGTAATTCGTGTAGTTCCCATTTTCTGAATGCGACCATTATAGATGATTGATTTTGCATCTCCGAAAGCAGCGAAGCCTTGGCGAAGTCACTTAATGTTGTATGCGGAACCTCCCATGAAATACGTTGTATTTTGAACGTTACTGTATTTCCAATCGACTTGTAGCAATTTACGTCCGACTTGGATCTGATTAAAATCAGCTCTTGAGGCATGTAGACGATAGTTTTCTTGTAATCTTCGAAAAACCCAAAAATGGTTTTTAGAGGTATAGCACAACTAAACCGTCCATCTTGCAATATGGTATCAGGCTTCCACCCAGTATGTGTAATAGATTTTGTTTCTGTTTCTTCCATGGATACAAGTCCTTTAATGGTTCGAGTAACTCCAGGGATTCTGCAGACATCTATTATTTGATTATTACCCAATTTGTATTGAATTTCCTCAAACAGAAAATATGATGCATTTCTAGTAAATTCGTAAGCTTTAGGATCTGGTTCTACTGCTCTAATCGGGTCTACAGTTGTTGACGCTTCTTTTAATGTTTCCGTGGGCTTATAGGTACCCCTTATAAATATGAAACTTTTATGGGGGTATGTGATGTTATCACTGCTCTGGATTTCAATTGAAATTCGATCGTTGTTTTCTAATTTATAACCTCCAAACACTTCCAATTTGGGTACGTCATCATATTTAAGCCTTCCAAGTTTAACGTTTTCTTCGCGGTGGAGCGTCTGGGGGTGCTGTGGCGTGTTTTATATACAAAATCAATAGGCATTTTCAGTTGCTTTTTATTTCCAGTCTCACACAGGTGTATGTTTCCGGTGAAAAGTTTACCAATTCGCCCAAATGATCGACTAGTCTGATTGTAATACAGTATTGCCCAAAATAAACAGTACTGAAATTGTAATTGTTTTGTATATTTAAAAAATACATCTTATTGACACTTTATTATATGTTCTAAATGTGCACCTCCTCGTTCGAGACAGACTTCATAACGATGTTCTATGTTTCTGGTCATGTTATTGAATAAGGGTTGTCTCAGGGCTGCGAAGAAGACTCTAACGGCATCCTTTAATTCATCGATGGTTTGTGGTGCCCGTTTGAAAACGGCATTTTTAGCCATGCCCCAAATGTATGCGTCTGGAGGTGTGAGGTCTGGAGAATGTGAAGGATAAGGGAAGTCAGTAAATCGTGATATGAATTTGCTTGGAAAATGTTCTTGAAGAAATTGACGAATTGCGGCAGCAGTATGGCAAGTTGCCCCGTCCTGCTGAAAAAATTGGTTTCGAAATGCCAAGTTACGTGCACGACAGAATTGACGTAGATCAGGGATAAATTGTGTTAAAATTTGTCTGTACCTCTGTTGATTAAGTGTGACTTGCCTACCATTCTCTTCGATAAAGTACGGACCAATGATTCCGTGTCCGGAAACAGCACACCAGACACTCACTTTTTTACTATGTAAAGGAACCTCTTGAACCTCATCGGGTCTGGCAAAGCCCAGAAATCGATTTGTGCGACGATTCACATAGCCTGACAAGTGAAAATGTGCTTCGTCTGAAAACCAAACATTTTTCAAAAATTCAGGATTTTCATACTGTAACGCGAGAATTCTGGCGCAATATTCCACTCTACTGCGATAATCCGAGGATGTAGTTGTTGATGTACCTGAATCACATACGAAAATGTACCCAGCTCCTTCAGGATTTTTGAAAGGAAGTTCTTTTTAAATCAAGTTGTAACGCTGTCCTTGCCTGGCTGACTTTCGGATTTTCTAAGATTTGCTCAAAACACGTTCATAGTTATTGTTGTTGTTAACTGTCCTGGGACGCCCTGAGTTTCCTTTTCGTTGGCACAATACACTACCTGTATTTCTAAACTTTTCAATAACCTTCAAAATTACAGCATTACTTGGAGAACGTTTATTAAACCTTTGTGTGAATTGATCAGACACGTATAGCAAACTTGCACCATTACGTCGGCCGATTCCGTATGAACGAAAATAATGCTCTACCAGAAACACTTTCTCCTCTGTACTTAACACCATTTTTAACAATTAGGCCCTACTAATTACTTGTTTGAGGTTTACTTGACAGGTCTATACTAGCTAACTTGAGTGTGACAGCGCACGCATAAAAACACCGCCAACTTAGTTTCAGTACTGTTTATTTCGGGCAATACTGTATTATCAATTTCTGTCACGCTCAGCGGATAATATATAACATGGTTAGGTTCCTTTTCCAGATTATACCCAGGTAGTACAGATAGACTGAATTCGAATATGCTGTGGGTAAAAAAATTGTTTCTGTACGATCCTGCTGTGATATTGGTTTCCACAAAAATGTTTGAGACCGATATTATGTTCACTTGCTGATTAGCGATATGTACGGTATCTGCAGCCAATTTGCGATTGGTAAACCCCAAGATGCTTCCAATATTGTTTTTACGGTTTGCCCCAAAATCTTTCGGTATACTGCTTCGTATAGAACACTTTAATGTATTATTGTTTGCACTCAGTTTAAAATATTTTTCAATGTTTTCGTTGATGTCCGGTTTCTGACTGAACCATTTTTTGAAAACATCCTGTATATATATACATTTATTTCTTCTAATTTGTATGATCCAGGTTCAATGGTTATTCTGCGATGCTCTGAATCGTTAAAGTATAAGATGTTGTTTCCTGGATGTATGTTTTGCACGGTGTTACAAGTATACAGTCCCACTAAGCCCAAAGCATATTCACCGTCCTGTTTCAATTTAATTGGCGGGTAAATGGATCCTGTCGATATGATATTACCATACCCGAACACGCTCACTGTTTTAGCCATTGTCACTAAGAAACTTTAACACTAAATGTCCACAATTGTATGTGTTGTAAGTCTGCTCCGGTACGCTGTTGTAGTAAATTTTACAACCTCGAAAATATCTCTTCACTTCTTCCGGTGGTCTCAAGTCTCCAAACGAATCGTAGTAAAATACACTATTTCCACGTTTTCGGTACCCTACCCAATGTGTACCTGATTCTTTGGTGGTATCCAAATTAATCACACCCGACTCGTTGATATGGGGTCTAATCTTCTGTAACTGATCTCTAGAAAAGACGTTGCGAAAATGAGGAATGTTAGACGTATGTTTCCTTATATCTACGTCGGAGAGAGCTCTTCGAGGTAACTTGCTTAGTTTTTTTTATCCTTTTTTACAAACGCCACGCCCCTGTTTGTACGGTTTCAAAAATAATGCTGCGTCTTTTTTGTATAGTTTTAGAAACATTCCATTTCCTTTTTTCCCAACGGTAATGACTTCCATAGATATGTTGTGCCGTTCGCTCTCCTTAAGCTGTTCGTTGGCTGTCTTGACATCATTTACTGCTATAGCTACCCCCGCAGCACCACCTGTTAGGGCTCCTAGAGCACTTAGTCCCGCGAATATCGGAATCAATGGCAAAAAACCTCTTTTCTGTGGGGCGGGTATGATACATGGAACTTTAATTTTGTTTCCTCCACCGGCTCCTTTTATGATTTTCTTACCAATTAGAATACCAACGTCTAGTAGCTTTTTCAAATTGTCGGAACCAACTCGGTCTATTGCGGATCGTATTTTCTTCAAGAATTCGCCTTTGAAACTTATTTTCTTCTTTAAGCCCATACCCATTTTTCTCTTTGCTTTCATAGCGTTTGTCACAAACCAAGCTGCAGCTTTTTCCCCAAACTTTGCGTCCTTAGACTTAACTCTCCCCCAGGCTTTACTTCTAAAATTTTATCTGCTCGGTGTCTGGCTGGAAAATTGTCAGGATACTTGGATACTTGCGATACTTGCGATGTCGTGGTCTTTATACAATTTATCCAATTCGTTTATTCCAGGATCACCTCTTGCTAAGCGCTCATCCAACTTTGTACCAGGACCGTAGTACTGATAACCTGGGATATGCAGCTCAAACGGTAACCTGTTTATAGCGCTGTTGATTAAACCTTCTCCAGAACAAATAATCATGTGTTTACTCAGAAGAATCTCAAACTATACTAAATAAATAAACAACAGTAAGTCTATTTATACTTTTTTCAACAAAAAAATTTACAATATATTATAGTTTCATAAACTACTTATACAATATATTTACAATATATTCACATTAACATCTCTTGAGCTGTCTTTTATAAAATACTCTTTCTAGTTATCACCATACTCAGAATCTTCAGAATCCGGCAAATTTAAACGTCTAAACATTTCCACTAATGTTCTTGTACGTATCACGTCTTGCACAAATACATCCGGAAAACGTATAACCAGCTCCAAAGCATTTAGTGCACTCTGATTCAATTCGTTGTAGAATAAAATATTGCCAATTCGAGCTTCGCCTTCAACCAAGATTTTATTTCGTTTCTCTCCTTCAGTCAGAGTAGTAAACCAATCGCCATCATTTAAATTAGAATTAGCAACAAACTAATTCGCTGTATAATGCTGGGAAGTCACGACTTTCCAACTGTTTAAATTGATACTCCAACAGCTCCCGCATATGGAATAGTTTACGGCACTCCAATTCATTTATAACTATCGAGCTATCACACATTATTACTTTTAACTGGAACGTTTCGTCCTCGGTTGTTCCAAACACTGGTGACAAAGTGATAAAAAACGGACATCCTAGTTGTATGTGTAGATCTTCCATTTCGGGTGTACCATTTAATCGAGTGTTTAGCACGTCACGAGAAAATACGTTGATTACTGAAATTCCACTTGAAAATAATCATTCGTACAGTGTACTTTGTTATCCAATTAATCAGATCGTTTATGGGGTTAATTCTAATGTCCTAAAGCGTTCGAATAGGAACTAGTTCCTTATTATCGGAGTTTCGAGAACTTGTAGTTATCCTTACAAGCACCCCCTTTTAGTTTCAGAATGTGCCTTTGTTGATTTAGAAACATCCATTCCTTTTCCCAACGGTATTCTAGTATTGTGCCGTTTCTCCTTAATGTTGTGTTCTTAACTAGCTAATAGTACCCAACCAGTTTAGTCCAGAGACTTATCGAATGTAGGTTGCAAAATTTTTGTTGACGGTAGATCTGGAATTTATTGTTTCTCAAAGCTCTTAGATTTCTTCAATTGAATACGTTATACTTTTTCAAATGTGAACCAAGGTTTTGCGATGATTTCTCAAGATTGCCTTTGAAACATTTTCTTTTTAGCCTCATTTTCTGCTTATACTTCACAAACAAGCTGCATTTTCCCCAAACTTTGGTCCTTAGACTTATCAGTACTTAAAATTTATTGCGGTGTCTGGTGGAAGATGTAGTCTTGATACTGCAACTCGATGCTGTTTTTACAATTTACAATTCGTTATTCAGTCTCTGCAGTACAATTTGACCAGGACCTAGTCCTAACCTGGATGATGGCAAACGGTAACCGTTTATACGCTGTATTCTTCCAGAACAGAACATGTTTCTCGAAACAATTATGAAAAAATAACAATAAGTCTATTTATACTTTTTCCAAATTTACAATTATTGTTTTACTCGTTACAATTTCATAAATAATGTCTACACTTTTAAATCCTCTAGTATACACTCAGATCTAGAATCGGAAATTAACGTCTAAACATCACTTGTCTTGCATGCTTCACAAATACATCCGAAACGTTAAACTCCAAACATAGTACCTGATCAAGTTCTGTCCTGGATGCTTGAAGTTCCCTCAACAGATATAGTTCCTCGACCTTCATCATTAACCATCCATCTTTAAAAGAATTAGAACAACATCGCATAATGCGTAAGTACTATCCAACTTTTAATTGAATAACGTCGAATGAATATTTGTGTTACAATATTATAGTACGTTACTTTATACTTAAGGAACGTTTCCCTCGGTTTTCCAAACAGAAAGTGTAAAACGACCAGTGTTTAGACTTCATTCGGTGACATTAACAGTGTTTACATACAGCAAATCTTGATGAATCCCTTGAAAATTTAAGGTATCCATTCGAGGCAATTCAAACAGTTTGGTACAAGTTTTGCACAACCACAATGCGTTATTGGCTTAACAAGCGTTTCAATATAGGTTCTCAACACTTAAAATAGTATCGTTACTAGATTTTGGTACCGAAGGATTAAATTGCAACCTATTGCTTTGGAGAAGATATGTCAGAAGCACCATCAACACCTTTAAGTTTCGAGGTTTTGCGTTAAATGTATCAGTGACTAGAAATTAAGGAAAATTAATTGTTTTCGAATGGATGATGTTTAAAATTTTAGGTGAGAATTGAAAGTGAAATCCGATATATGGTAAATGTAAAAACTAAAGTTACCACAATAGCGTGGTTATGTAATCGAGTTCCCAAATGGGTTATGTAAAGAATGCGCTAATTAACAACCGGAAAAACACGCATTTTTGCTGGGTGTTTGTTAGGCTTTCTTTAACACTAAACTTACAGTTTAATTTTCTAAAACGAATAGCACATACACCAATGCAATACCAATAGATAACCAATTTAATCAGTGTTAATTCCAATTCCCATCATAGATTCCACCCAGTTGAGGAGATTAAGCTATCGGGAGCATAAGTTTGAGGTAAAGGCATCCCAAATAACTGGACGTTCATTGCTTTCACAGACAAAAGGAGACGGCATGTAAATGTTAAACAGCAGTAACGTCCACTACGTTGATAGGATTTGGGAATCTGGAGAAAATTCGCAGTACAGCATTGGATTCGATGATCTTGAATTTTCCTTCAAGTTTCAATTCAAGCGACCGATGCAACTTGGGTGAAAAATGATGCCCAACGCAGTTCTCAACCAATGGGAAGTTTACGACGTTACAAACAAATGAAGGGTCTTCTGTTTAGCAGCTTCATTCGAAAGGTGTGTAAACCACTCGTCATCCGGATCGCACCTCTCCTTTCAACTACAGCAGCATTCCCAACCCAAAAGATATACCGGTTCAACAAAAGTCATCGAACTGTTTTAACAAGTTACTGTCGGACGACTAATCGCCAAAGAGTTGCAGAACGTTTGAACCAGATTGGGTAAACATATGTTTACAAGATTTGGAAGCTGGTAAATGGACCATGAAGACTGATGTTTTTCATGGTTGCCTGAATTTGCTTCGAGAAAGTTACGCATTGACGCTGATCAAGTGAGCATTGCCACAGTGCCCAGCCATAATCGCTTTGAGTACACGCCAATGCACATAAATACAGGTACCGAATTTTTACGGGTAGTTTTCAACCATTTTGGGATGATTCAGTTTCCTGTCGAAAAGACACAACGAACCGTTGATTATATATCCAACAATATAGGAAGGGTTTATTCGTACAAAAGTTGTAGCGAATATTTGGAGAATTGAGTAGAAGCCCCAGAGACCTAAAATACTAGATACACGTACGCCATTTAGTAGATTTTTTAGTTATGGATCTGTTTGCAAAAACATGGTGACGAAGTGGATCCCAGTTGTTGAAACGCTAAAACTTCCATGCAACATCCATCGGATGCCAAATTTCATCTGGATAAGATTTCGGTATGACCATTTTAATAGGAATGGATCGATATGAAGTAAAGATCCTAACACCAAAAAATGACTTTCTTCACGATCAGACCAACGGATACGCGTGAGAATGATATACCACAGAATGTTCCAAACATCTTCCAATCCTTAGGACATTGGAACGGTTAAATTGATAGAGCAGTTTCAGTAAGAAGTTTTCCAGAAAACGTTTTATTCGTTGCAAAAGTGTTCCCTACGGATCGACCGCATCCATAATACAGTCACCCAGTTGGAATCTGCCTGCTAAAACATCTGGTTGAATACGACGTAGAATGTGAATGTCATATGCAACTTTTAAATAAGGATTACGAGTCTGTGTAACATATTCATGGTTAGAATTCCGAAAATAGTTGATGCCGCATATATACGACCAGTCACAGGACTAATATCGGAGTTAAAATTATCAGATGGCAATGACTCATCCAGATTAATACGGGTACCATAGTGTGGTTCGAACACAGAGTAGGGAATTACGTGTAAACTCAAATACTTGCTACTTACCAAATATCGTAGGAGGAGAAGGGTACATTCTGGAATGTGATCGAAGTACCAGTAACTCTACAACCACTCACAACGATTGCCTTTATGGCCAAGACCATGGTACCCCAACACCGTCTCCAAAACCTAGAAGCTACTTGCCACGTTTGACAAGACCAGTACATCACTCCCATACAGAAACTTGCAGAGGCGTCTCGTAATGGTCTTAACTAACTACAGATCCATCGTGTATTGGATTTCGACCAATCACCTTGGTTAAAACTCAACATCGATTTGAACGACCTAGCTCCGCTAAGAAATGCGTTTGAAAAGACTTTTTAAACTTAATGAAAACTGTTTGGAAAACGATGGAGAAGTCGACAAGAGGGTTAATGTGAAGATCGGTTCCGGTGGGGACACGATGGAAAAAGGTGGCCGAGTGGACTAATGCGCACGAACTTTAACAGTGTTTAGTGTGGTGAGAATTTGGTTATTATACAGATGGATAGAGTAAAAGTCACTTACAACAAGCCTATATATGCAGGTTTTTCAGTTTTAGATATTTCAAAGACCCTCATGTATGATTTTCATTATAATACCATAAAACATTTGTATGGATCCAAACTCTCACTACTTTACACAGACACTGACTCTTTAGTGTATAGTGTGGAAACAGAAGACTTGTATAGTGACATTAACGCAAACATTAACAATTTTGACACCAGCGATTACCCCGAAGATAATAAATATAACATACCACTTGTGAACAAAAAGATTCCCGGCAAGTTTAAGGATGAATTCAACGGCGACTTGGTGTTACAATTTGTTGGGACTAGGGCCAAGTCGTATTGCATCATTAGTGAGAAGGATGTAATTAAAAAGATCAAGGGGGCATCGCGTGGTGTGGTGGCAGGGATTAGTGTAGATAGTTTTAAGGACATTGTGCATAATAATTCTGGTGCCCTTATGCATAGCATGGTATGTATTCGTAGTAAAAAATATCAACTTTACACCCAATTAATCCATAAAATTAGTTTATCGGCGGAAGATGATAAAAGGTACGTCATCCCTGGTAGTACTTCCACATATGCATGGGGGCATAAGGATATTAGATAGTTGTTTATATTTGTATTTATTTTAGTATTTATATATAGTAGTATATAAGTTAGTTATAAGCATACCTACCACCCCCATCCTTAATAATTCCTTCGCTTCCGGCGACATGTGTCCACCTCCACGTGGTGTCGCTGGACGGTAAAACATATTGTTAGATTAACAACAATATGTCTTATTGACCGAAAACACGTTTTCTCTCTTTTACTTTTATTTCTTTTTTGTTACAGGGCTATTTAAACAACCCATTAATCTCTTTTTTGTTACAGGTTACTTTCAACTGCTTGGATTCGGCTACACAAACAAAATAATGTTATACTTTGTAAAAATTGTATTCTATTAGTTTATTAAACTGTAAATCGGATAAAATAAATTATTAAACTTTTGTGTGCTTAATTTCTTTGTGTTAATACCTCTAAGTAGTTGGTTAACGCATATGTTATAGATGAGCAAAAAATTTAAAGAGGTTTAGGACTTTTAAAAGTGTAACTTTGTAAGGGGTGGTCCTATTGCAAATCTGTTTGCAGATTCGGGTTGTGCGTAAAATTTTAGACTAAGAAGATGTATCGCATGTATAAAAAAATTTATAAAGACGGTCAGAAAATCGTTGCTGGTAAAAAATCTTAAAATTAGGGTAGCTCTCTGGGGGATGATGCAATTTAAGAAATTCCTACAAATTCGGGTAGCTGAGAAAATTCTAATATTAATTGATACCAAACAAGATAAGTGTATCTCGAAAGATGAAAAATGGTTAGTCGAAGAAAACTATTTGGTCCAGATGAGTGTGGAAATGAGGGATTCTCCGCATTTCCACCTTATGGGAATTTACATGTAAATGTGTGTGGAAATGAGGGATTTGGGAGCAAATGAGGAAGGAAAGAGTCGCTCCTCCTCATTTGCTCCTTCTGGGGATTTACATGTAAATGTGGGAACAAATGAGGGATTTGGGAGCAAATGAGGTCACAGAAAGCCTGTATTCCTCCTACTGTCAAGCCATTACGTTTATAAATTTTTGATGTTAGTAAAGTTGCCAAGTGATGATTATTACTTATCCTAACTTTGTTTAATATTTTGGTAGAACGTATTGAAACAATGAAGATTATTGAGGAATCGGAGGAAATTTGCCTTGAGTTTCCGCATTTATTTTTCTTTTAAGTCATATGTTGGCGCATTCTGCTGCCGAACAATTACAATCATTCATCAAGGACTCCATTCCTATTTTGGGCGGAAGCGTAAAAGATAACATTCAGTAGTAGAAACGCTGTGCAAATGCGTTTCAAGGTTATAGCAAGCCGCAAAGTTCAAAACACATGCGTTGTCTTTATACATAATTTCCTTTGTAGCTGCATCGAATTGCATTTCGATCAACTAATTTTTTTTTCATTACTTGTGGTTTAGCTTTTGTTTGTTTGCTTTTATTTGCCTACTTTTGATGGCAAATGTTAAAAATTGTACTAAAACAAGTATATATATATATATATATATATATATATATATTGCTATGTAATCTATCCTCTTCCGGTATAATCGTTCCACGTTGATGTGTTATATAACTTTATTGCTATGTTTGTACTCGGCTCTACTCTGCGTCTTTAAACCTATACCTCTTTTTATATATCTGCCACAGCTAGCTCAATCTAATTAACACAGAGTGCCCAACGACACGACAATAAAGACTGTTTAACCCTTTTTTCTCTAGCTCCTATTTGTTGAAATAATGTAAAATGAAGCAAACCAAAAATTCGTATAATAATCTAAAATATATATACTTTGTATTTTAATAACTTATTAATTTCATTTTATATTCAAAAATTATCTCCTAAATAGAATATTAATATTTATCTGATTCCACCAAAAATTAGACTCCCTGAAAGTCGGCAAAACTACCACTATAATTTACTTTGAAGCCCTTTTGAACGTTCAAATGATCTATCTATCTTTATAAATTCTCAAAAGATTTTTGATGACCCTTACAAATACTTCGATATAAATAATAAAAAAAAATGTTCAAAAAAATTGTAAATACAGTCTTATACTAATAAAGGATTGTAAATCTCTGCCGTGTTTTTCCTGTTTGTTCTCTGGAACTGCCTCTATATGTGAATGGTCAGTACCCCAGCATTGTTTTTAATTTGTTTCTTTGTTACAGCTTATCCCAGTTAATTCTTAGCGTAGTTTCCTCAACTCGTTGACCAGAATAATTAATCAATTTTTTTTGAATGCTTCTCTTTATAATTACCTAAAATGACTTGTAATTTACTTGTAGTTTAATTTGAAGTTTCCTCAAAACTTATTTGGAATTTAATTTTTTTATTAAAATTCATACGTCGTTGTTTGAAGGTTATTTAGAATTTTATTTAAAGTTCATACGTCGTTACTTGAAGCTTATTTACAAGTTTATGTAGAGCCCTAAATTCTTAAATAGTAGAATTATGTTTAATTAATAATTTACCTGACGTTTTTAAAAGCAAACGACCGCTTCGGTTGTATTAATTGGCACTTTACTTTGCACTTTGATTTTACTCAATTATTTATTTTTACTACGTTTACTTTGCGTAGTAATTTATGTTTGACTGACGTGGTTTGTGCCTTGGTTACGGAGATACTGGATGTTTACAAGGTACACGTACTATTTAAAACTCCACCTATCTATTTTTCCTATTGGTTTCCTCGCGTGTTCGTTGATCGAGGCGTTGCATCTTGCGCTATCACTACAGGACTCTGTATTTCTCTAAGTTTCCTATCTAGACCCATGGTAAAACACTTTATTTCTCACGTAGGCGTTCTAAATTATGTAGCATATTCCTCAGAAAATTCAAATTTCTATTGCATTTTGTCACGTCGTCTTATTTGTGTATGTTATAGTTCAAATTTTATCACAACGCGGACCGTCTGTTATTTATTGTTTAATACTACAAATGCGTTGGACTTTATGAAAATACAATGTCTTTGGTCACGTATTAATATTTCTGTAATGACGTATTTGAATACGTTAATATTTTGAATGATGTTATAATATAGCTAGTATGTCAGGTTGTTTACCTTTAGCGATTGCATGTTTATTTTGATAAAACTCGTTGCGTTGAAAACATTACTTTTGCTTGTTTCTTTTTACCTATAGACTTGCATATTTAATTTAAATCGTATTTTACGACGTACACGTTATTGTTCTTGCTAAATATGATCTAGTTATTGCAGAATGAGTTTCCCTTTTATAAATTAAATTAGTTATGATTTATATATAGTGTGCCGCTATTGACTTTTCGTAAAATTCTCGATTTATGAAAATAATAAGAGCTATTGACAAATACAAAACGGGCTGGTAGTTATATAGCCATTAACAAAACATTAGCTTTATTACTTCACAGGGGAGGAAACATCCACTGACCAATGGTTTCGGCCTCATCAGAGTGAAATAGTTCCCACGAGAAGGTTTGTTACGTTTGCAAATAAATTTTGCTGTAACATTCCGCAAATCTCAAAGGCCAGACGTACTTTTATAGTCATCTATAAAATTTATTATGTAGTTTCGGGTCAATTCTGTACTTCCACACTTTAGTAGTGTTGGTGTTTTATCACCTGATGGCGGTTTTATTTACTTTTTTCCATAGTACGGTGATTGTTTCGAAATTATATCATCATAATAGCTTCGATTACTTCATAGGGTTTTTAGGAAGTATTTCGCTCTGATGAGGCTTAACAAGCCGAAACCATTGGTCAGGTGATGTTTCCTCACCTGTAAAGTAATAAAGCTAATGTTTTATTAATGGCTATATAACTACCAGCCCGATTTGTATTTGTCAATAGCTCTTATTATTTTCATAAGTCTGTTTACAGATACATCTTACGTTATATATATTACTCAAATTTAGACCAGGGTAGAAAATTAATTAACGACATCAAATAATTTTAATCACCCTGTATAAAGAAACAAATGGAAATTACGTGCAAAATTTATATTAATTAATTCAATTTTTAAGTAACGGGTATTAAACAAAGTGTACAAATAATAATTAATATTTAATTAGTATTCGCTAAAAATTAAAGGGTAGAAAGCAATGCCATTCATTATTATTTTCATTGGAGTTAATTGAACCATTAGTAATATATAATAAGCACAAAAGCCTGTGAAAATCCAAGTTTGGTTAAAATACCATGAAAATAAAGCTCGGAGAATTATATTTAAAACATTCATTAGAAGTGCACACCTGCAAACCTTTAAATGTCAAATTCTAATAAATTTGAATAGATAAACATGAAAATTCTGCGTATATTGCAAACGGTCGGATAAACCGTAGCTTATATTAACGGGAAGGTTAGTTGAAGGGTTATTTAACTCAAGCAAGTCACGTCGCGAGTCCACGTGGATTGAAATAACCGATAGTAAAGAATATCGATTTGTACCACTCAGACCAGGGTAGAAAGAGACGGATAAAACGCGCAAGGCAGAGATACGACTAATAAAAAGCGGGATTTGAGCAAAGTCACGAGGTTTACGATTGGTGAAAATAAGATGCAGATATGAGAGGTGTAAACGTAACGATTTCTGTATAAAATCAATTAGTTGTTCGCAGACGCGTTGCGCGACGTGTGAAGATTTCTCAGATTTTCAACTGCCGCGAGTGCAAATTTTGTAGAATCGCGTGCCGAGCTGTCGAAAAGGGAACATAGAATGCGAAATTCTAAAAATTGTCGGTTGAGGAACAAAACCGACGTGTAAGCGTGCTATTATATAAACCCGTGTTTATAGGAGTTTCGCTCTCTTAGATTTTCGATTTATTCAATACTTTAAACAGTTTGGCTCTTAGATTTTTGATTTTATTCAATACTTTAAAACAGTTTGCTCTTTATTTTTTGCTGTTATACCATACTTCAAGCAGAATACGTGCTACGATACAAGTTATTATGCTTTAGTGCACTTACAGAAGATAGATAAGGTAATAAAGTCTAGTTATATTTGCGGGAATTACTGTACCAATTATCCCAACTAGCAGCGATAAATAAATACATTGAAGTATGCAGTTTTTAGTATAGCGTGAACGAATTATGAATTTCTTTGCTATTTTGTTCGGGAGTGAGTAATCAAATGTTATTAGTAAACGTGATTGGATCTACAAACAAGATTTAGATATACATAGATGCGTTCCTGAGAAGCCCTGAAACTTTTTAAACGAAGGGTGTTGTAAATGAATTTTAAAAGGCGACCAAGAATCCTAGGACGTAAACATAACCCAGCTGGAATGGTGGGGTTAGCAAGGACGATGTACAATGGAGCCCCGAGTGCATTAACCTTCAGGTAAATTATGCACTTTGTTCGATCTTAGATGTTTTGGTGTGTGTTGAATATCTTTATAATTTGTTTGATAAAAAATGGACAGTAGTAAATTTGTATAAACAACAAATTTTTAGTTTTAAGATAAAATTTTCTTGTATAAGTAGAAAGGAGTATTTATCAAGTTTATGTTTTGGATTATGATGAAAATTTGGGTCTGTCTTTGAGCTCAATTAGACTAACCTGTTTAATTAACGTAAAGGGGTGGAGATGCTCCTTTATTCAGACTTAGGTCTGCACATATTGTAACTTAATTAGTATGCATCCTACCAGGACTTTAATTCTGGATGCAAATTAAAAATGATGACAAATTTAAACTTGAAATTTTATGATACTGAAATTTATGCTGAAATTTAATTTTGAAATTTTAATGTATTATGAATATTGATGTAAATAGAGTTAACGTTGATGTTTGTGGTAGGAATGTGTTTGTTTTTTTATGAATGAGGATGAAAGTTTTAACACATACACATAATATAAAAATTAATAAGAAAAATTATCTAAGAATAAAATATAGGTATATCAATGTAATCTAATAATTTATTCTAAAGTTTCAACATCAATGGCTTACAATTTATGATTCAATAAATAAACATCATAATAAACAACACTATTACAATAATAACAACAAACTCAACTATTAAAAAACAATAAGGACAACCACTAAAAACCAAATTCAAAATGTTAATAATAACTTAATTTTTTGAGTTACGATAAATTGATAAATTTTGAAACAGTGGCAATAGTCTAGTTTAGTTATTTCTAAGTATTAATACCAACTTACTTAAATCAACTTGTATCAATAAGTGTTATTTAAATCGAAATTAATAAAAATTAGTTTCCATAAACAAAATTTAAAGTAAGTTTTTTATATAATTTTATAAAATTGAATTCAATAAAAAATGTTTAAGTATAGATAAAATATTGGCTGACATAAATAAAATTTTTTGACAGAATGCTCGTCAATAGTTGGAAAGGTTGATTGTGTTAGTTAGAATAAAAAAGAAACGTCCATGTGCAAATAAGTGGTGTCAGATATACATATGTATATTTGAACATTATGTAAATGTATATGTACTAATACTAAATACATATATGTATACTCTCACACATAAATACATTTTTACAGAGATATATATTCATATACGCAAACTAATTTACCTATATACACATGCAGACACATACACATAATATAAAAAGTAATAAGAAAAATTATCTAAGAATAAAATATAGGTATATCAATGTAATCTAATAATTTATTCTAAAGTTTGAACATCAATGGCTTACATTTATATTCAATAAATAAAACATAATAAACAACACTATTACAATAATAACAACAAACCAACTATTAAAAAACAAAACAGGGACAACCACTAAAACACCAAATTCAAGAATGTTAATAATGAAGCGTTAATTCTTTGCAGGTTACGAAAATTGATACGAATTTTGCGCAAACAGTGGCAAATCAAATAGTTTAGTTATTTCAGTATTACCATTTTTCTAGCTGTCAAATTCAACTTGAATGCTACTCATATGAGATTCTGAATAGGACTTGCTTACCAGAGAAAAACTCACCCTAACGGAATCTGAAATAAGAAGATTAAGTGAAAGATGAGCGTGGTTTATGAATTCCACACTTACTACCTGGTGACGGCATGCTGACAATCACGATATCACATATAACCAATCAGAGAAGAGAATTGGTGATGTGATAATACATTTCAACTTTCTAAAATTTGCAGAACGTTGCTTTTCTTTAAAGCTGCAATTACAGTTCAATTCTAACAAGTTTATATTATATTGAACACGTTTCTAAGAAGTTTTCTACAACCTTGCTGCAAAATGCGCTAACAGTTCACGGGATTTTTATTTTGACATCAATTTGATTTTCTGAAAAACTTTTAAACTCTTTGAAACGTTTAAAAGCTCCATCCTTGGTGTTTAAGAAATGAACAAAAGTCCTTCGATTAAAATCATCTTGAAAAGTTAGGGAAAAGTTATGTTACAAAACTCCTAACTTTATCTGTGTTTATTCTCGTACCCAGGGCCGTGCCTGACAAGGCGTTCATTGATGCATTCCGCACGCAAACGGCCGTAAATTAAAGGCGGCCAAATCGTTACAAGTTGTTTACTGGGCAAAAATACAATCGGTTTGTTTTCATTAAGATACGAAGTAAAAACAGTTTCTCTAATCTAATCTATCTAAAAGAGTTTCTCAGAAATAAGAAATGTATAAAACCGATTAGGTCGTTGTAGTATTTATATACCTAGTCATGCAGCGAAATCCGAATTTTTCGAACATTGCACGAGCGACGAGCCGAAATAGTTTATCAATTGACCGGCTAACATGCTTATTCGTCTAATATTAGTCGTATTAGTCTATAGACTAGCGAGGATAAATCGTTATTTGTGTCCTGTGTTGATCCGATATTATTAAAGTCTTTAATTTAACGAATAAAAATAAATTAGCTTAATTCCTGAAAACTTTTAGTTGTGTGTTCGTGTTAGTGAAATTTAATAAAAAGTTTATTTACTCGACAAAGACTGAAAAATTGGTAATACATAAAAAAATGTAAAATTTGGTAAGAGCTTATCAAAGAAGCTTATGAAAGAAATTTGCGGTCTTTTTGGAGCAAATGGCACTTTTGATATGAAATTCTTAAATAAATATTAAAAATATTTAATAATATTAAAAAATTAATAATAATAATATTAAAATTAAATAACAAATTAGTGCAATTTAATATTAAATTACTTAAAATCTTCCTTAATTTATACTAAAAATGAATATTTTCTCATTTTGAATGCATTTATATAATAATTAAAAGTTGTTTGTTTGCATACGAGATCTCTGTTTAAAATCGCTCGGACAACCCGCCGATGGAAAATCAGCATGTTGAAACTTGTGTAGCCGAAAGCAACTCTTTAAATTAAGCTTATGATTCCTTTTATAATAGCAATGTTATTGTTATTAAATGGAAGAAATTTACCTGACATTGAACTAGAAAACAGTTATATGTGGTTGGATTTTCCTCTCCGTTTTCATTTTCAAAATAAATCTTGACATATTTATGTTAAAAATATGTTTTACTTAAAAGCTTATAAATGATTTTCTTATCGTGTCATCCTATGCGCATTAAAATATACATTAATTATAGATTTTAAGTAATTTAATATTAAATTGCGCTATTTTATTATTTATTTTAATTATTATTTAATTTTTTTTTTTTAATTTTTTTTAATGTTATTAAATATTTTTTAATATTTATTTAAGAATTTCATATCAAAAGGCCTTTTCCCTCCAAAAAGACCCGCCAAAATTTCCCGGGCCCAAAATTGAAAGTCTACCCTAAAATTTAATATCACTGCTCATTTACATTTTTAAAGGCCTACGAATGTCTGAAAGGAAAACGAAAAGATTGTCTGGAGCGCAATATAAAAGAAAGCGAGAGGAAAAGCAAAATGAAGCTAAACAAATGTTTGGCTCATTAACAAAGTTTTTAGTAAAATCGCCAGAACCGGAAAGTAGTTGTAGTAGCCAATTAAATCCAATTGATGATTTGTTTTGCGATAAAATGAAAATGAATTATCTGTCGAAAATGAAAAGGCTAATGACAATACTAGTAGTACCGACGAAATGGAAACAGAAGATAATAAGGATATCGATCTATACAATACCGATACCGCTGAAATTGATAAAGCATATTTTGCTATGTGTATGGATTTAAATGATCTAGCTTGTTGGCCTTTAACAATTACCACTAAAATATTGGATATATTAATCGAAAAGGACCCATACAAAATAAACAATCTACATATCCAATTAATGAATTGGGAAGATCATTTTCATCAACTTATTTCTATAGAAAATGCCAAATGGTAAAAAATTTAATCGTGAGTGGTTAATCTATTCTCCAAAAACGGATTCCATATTTTGCTTCTGTTGTAAATTATTTGGCAAACAAGAAATAAAATTAGTTAATGAAGGCTTCAATGATTGGCAACACACATCTGATAATTTATCTCGTCATGAAAAACATCGCTGCATATCGGAAATTGCACCAATTGGAAAAATTTGGAATTAAATTTAAGAAACAAAGCTACAATTGATAAAAATTTGCAACGGTATTATGACGCAGAGAAAAAACGATGGTATCAAATTGTCGTACGCATGATATCTGTGGTACAATTTCTGGCAGTACAGGGTTTAGCGTTTAGAGGTAGCTCGAGCAGATTGTATGAAAACAATAATGGAAATTTTCTAAAAGCAATTGAAATGATAGGAAAATTTGATGATGTTATGGCAGATCACATAAATCGCATTCAACAATCAGTTGCTTTAAAGAACCATATGCCACATTATGCGGAAATCGCTTCCAAAATGAAATAATTAGTATCCTTGCAGCGCAAATTCAAAAATATATTTTGTCAGCAATAAAAGACGCCAAATATTTTCAGTAATTTTGATTGTACGCCGGACATGGGACATGTCGAGCAAATTACAATAATTTTGAGATATGTGCATATTCAAAATGACGAAGTAGAAGTGAGAGAAAATTTCGTTGGTTTTTCTCCAGGTCAAAAAAGTACTGGAGAAGCTTTTTACGACTTTTTAATTGAAAAATTAAGCTCTCTTAAATTAAATGTTCACGATATGAGAGGCCAGGGGTATGATAATGGATCAAATATGGCTGGAAAACATATTGGATTGCAGAAACGAATTTTGGACAATTATCCACGAGCTTTGTTTATGCCATGCAACGCGCATACATTAAATTTGGTCGTCAATGATGCAGCGAAAGTTTCTTTTTCAACTGTGGATTTTTAGTAATGTGTCAGCAATATACAATTACTTTTCCGGATCACCTTTCGATGGCAAATTTTAAAAACATGTAAAATCGTTAACAGTAAAACAAGTTAACGTAACCCGGTGGGAATCAAGGATTAAGGCGATTAGACCACTGCGTCATGAATTAGGTGAAATTTATGACAGCCTAATAGAACTTAGCGGAAGAATGTTCAACACCAATAGGTCAACATGAAGCTTAAATGTTTGGCAATGAAAATTAAATCGTACATAATTTATTTGTTCCACAGTAATATGGTACGACAATCTTAGAAAAAGTAAATATTATTAGTAAAATGATGCAGACCGTTTCTTGAATTTACTTCATGTGCTGAACATAATATAATATTTTTTCCTTATAATTAAAGCTTTAGTGAATACTCAAAGCCTTTCGTATATATAATTCCCTGTATTTTATTATAGAAGCAGGGAGAATGCACCACAATCCTTTCCACAAAAAAAAATTATCTACATCACCAGGTGCTAAAAATAAAATGATTCAAATTGAAAAGCGCCATTGATTTAAAACAAAATTTATAATTTAAACGCTTTTAAATTTATGTTAGTTGATACAGACCTTGCATACAGTAGCTCCAATCCACTGTATGTCAAACTATTGTCACTCTGAAATGATTAACCCTTTATATGTTTCGTTTTAATATTTATTGTAGGAAATGACTTTTTTTCAATTGGTAAGGTTCCATTTAACACCTGATGGCGTTAGTGTCTATTTGTCTGCACAACAATAGTATATTCACTCCATTTTAATAAAATTATTTTTATACGATTATACGCGACAGAGTTCAATTTATTAAAATGTTAATTGTTACAACTCCATTGAAGACTAATAACATGACGGAGTAAGTCAAGTGAACATTATTGACCATATATTATATATATGCGTATGGAGATATATATATTTATAAATTACTCATATTTAGACCAGGGTAGAAAATTAAATAATCACATCAAATAATTTTAAACACCGTGTATAAGGAATTTAATGAAATAATACGCTTTATTAAAACCGTGAAGCATAAATTTATGAGTTTCATTAAACATAAGAGATTTAAATCATGTATTAAACGCTTTATATAAAAGAAGCAGTATTAAAAGCTCTGCGTGAAATGTAGCATTTCTAAACAAATGGAAATTACGTGCAAAATTTATCTTAATTAATCATTTCAAATAACCGGTATTGAACAAAACGTACAGATAATATCTATAGAAACTTGTAAAACCCAAGATTAAATATCAGAAAATAAAGCTCTGAGAATTAATATTATTTTGAACACCTGCGTAGTTTAAATATCACATACGGCGTAAATTTTGTAGATAATTAATAGTTTCAAAAATCTTGGAGAAACCGGGGCTTAATATTCAGAGAATGATACGGGTTATTAAACCCAGATAACAGTCCACATGGACAAATATAATCGGAAAAAAGAATATCAATTTGCACCAATACGAACAGGTTAGAAAAGGAAAGAGAAAATGCGTCAAGCAAAAACATATAGTAAAAGGCGGGATTTAAGCAACGTCACGAGGGTCACAATTGGTTGAAAATAGCGCAAATATCAGAGGTAGAAACAACAATTTCTGTACAAAATTAATTAGTTTTCTCGGACATGCTTGCGTGCCGTGTTGAAATTTCTGAAATTTAACTGGGATGAGTACTAAATTGTAAAATCGATGCGCGAGCGACAGACTGGGAACATAGAATGAGGAATTCTTGAGAATTACCTGTTTTGAGGACAAAAGCGACTGCCGGCTTTTTGCTATATATACCGAGATGAATATAAACAAGCCCTCTTAGACTCTGAGACTTTTGACTATTCGATGCGTTAAAAGCTCTTACATCCGCGACTTGATTGAAGATGTTACACAGTGCATTTTAGTTTGAGAAAATAATTTAAAATTTTGCTCGTATATTTTAGTGATTCAAAATAGTTGGTTATTTACGTGCTAACATGAATGTACTTCAGTGCACTTAGATACAAGGTAATAAAATTTAGTTTCACTGTACCAATTAGCAAAATTTACAACGACAAATGTATACACAAAAGTAGGCAGTTTTGGCGTATATTGGTGAAAGAAGTATGAAGTTATTTGCTATTTTTCGGGGGTGTTAATAATTAAATGGTTCAAATACGTGTCTGGATCCACGAAACAAGGGTCAGATATACATAGATGAGTTCCGGAAAAGCCCAGAAACAACTGGTGATGGAGAAAATTTTAAAAGCGTTGAGAATTAGAAGCCGTAAATATAATCCTGTTGGAATCGTGTGATTAACTAAAGGGACGATGTACTTTGAAGCTACGAGGACGGTGACCTTCAGGTAAATTATACTATTTTGTTTGACATTTTTGTGTGTGTTGAATAACTTTATAATTGATTTACTTTAAATGGACATTAGTGAAATTGTACTAACCATAAAATTTTAATTTTAAGATGAAATTTGCTTGTTGAAGTAGAAAGGGGTATTTAGTTTTGATGTTCTGGATTATGATGAAAATTTGGGTATGTCTTTGAGCTCAATTAGACAAACCTGGTTAATTAACGTAAAGGGGTGGTAGATGCTCCCTTTATACTCAGACTCCGGTCTGCTTATATTGTTATATTAATTAGTAGGCATCCAACAAGGACTTTAATTTTGGATGCACATTAAAATGATAATAAAATTAATCTTGAAATTCTTTTTAAAACTGAAATTTATGCTGAGTTTTAATTTTGAAATTTTAATGTATTCTGAATATTGATGTAAATAGAGTTAACGCTGATGTTTTTGGTAGGAATGTGTTGTTTTTTTATGAATGAGGAGGTTTATAACATTAGGTGAGCAGCCGAGGCGAAAAGAGGATCACAGCCGTTTATGACGCCCAATATGTGGGACTAGAATTTTTTTGTTGAAAGGACCCAGTTCCCGCATTCAAAGGAGGATATCACAGCAATATATATATGTATATATATATATATATATATATATATATTGATGTGGTAAGCCCCGCGTTGGACCGTCACTAAAAGAGTGATATGATAAGGCCTCGCGTTGGAGCGCCGCTGAAAGGGTGCTGTGACAAGGCCACGTTGTGAGCGTCACTAAAAGAGTGGTGTAATACAGATACAGCAATTTGAAAAACTTGAAATTGTTCACTTACCCTCCTTTCTAACTTTGCCTGACTAGCTCAACGGAATTGACGGAGTTTTTAGAATGAAATCAAACACAGCAATATCACAAAGCATTTATATAGTATGAAATATTTTCTCTCACACAAAAGCATATACAACATCGTTTCTTTCAAATATAAAATAATTTCTAAAAAAAAATGTTTCTTACCTTATTTTAAATTTACAGAGTTAAATTTCTCCTTTAATGGATGGTTTACCTGGTTATGATTATTCCCACGCTCGTAAGATTTGTTTTGGCCAAAAAGAATCCTTGCCAGATAATCTATTAAAAATGTCAGTATATTTCGAACTTTGAACAGAAACTTTTTTGGCAACAAATTCTTACAGAAAAATATTATATGATCAACACCTATTATTCTGCCGTAAATTAAATACAAATACTCCGCTATCAGTTAAAAATAAATATATAAGTAATACTTGCAGAATCCGTAAAAACAATCCACGTAAGTAAATATCTTTTTATTTTAAATTGACGTCAAATCAGCTTACAAGATTTTCCATATTTAAAATCGTCATTTCAAACATCGGTTACCAAAGTACATTATGCTTAAATCTTCCTTTCAATTATTTAATAAAATTTTTAAATTGGCATTATGTTGAAGAATTATCCCTCTTCCTTGCAATTTAATAAATTCCGCATTTTATGTAATTTGCATTTAAAACATCACTTCTATATTCATTGTACTATCGTAATTATTAAATTACAGTATGCTTACTCGCGGCTTATATCAAAATAACATTTCGCGATCGATTTTAAGAATCGAATGAATCGAATAAATCCCGTAATTAATAAACGCTTCCTTATATATTCAAATTTATCCATTTGCTAGAAAGTAGTAGAATATACGCGATTCCATTCCAAGTAACACCCGTCTTACGTAATTGTCTTGGAAATCCTCATTAGTGCCCAAAATCGTCGAGCTTTATTACCTCGTTATCTGGTTCCAGCTATTTATGACACGCGCTGTTTCTCCTTGTTTAACACATACACGATTATTATGGCGTCGCATACTAATGTAAAAGATAACCAATTTTATGGGATATTTCATAGATTTTGTGGGTTTTTTGTGTTCCGGCCGCTTCTCGAAACAAATATTGCACTAAATATTTACGTTGTTCGAAACACTGATGACTCATCTCTTTATATTCCTAATATTCTACAAAATTCTTTATTTAAAATAAATTTGTGTAATCTACAAAGTAGTTAATTTAAACTTTAATTGCTTTTAACATCAAAACGTGTTTCTAATACACCTATTATGCTAGAATTAAAAGTTTTTAACAAGATTGTAGTTTTTTGTGCTAAATGCTTAAAGCCAGTACTATTCTCTGCTATTTACAGCAAATCGAAAGCATTTTTATTGGGAACGTATTGATGATTAATAAGTGAAAATAAATAGCTTTAAATTTATCTCAAAACGATTGATTTGCGTTCGCATTGAATGCGTTTTACGGTACCTCACAATTAATTATTTTTACATATACAACTTACGTTACTTGCTATTTATTTACAATACACTTATATAATACATGGTGATTATTTATACACGGGCAATTTGATTTTTGCCTCGTACCACAATGAATAAAAGTACGCTTGTATTAAACAGGGCGTAATCATGAATTTACGGAAATTTCTATTTTTTCAAATTTTTTTATATTTTGGTGGTATTTATTTGTAGAATTGGGTTTCAATGACCTCTTGTGACCTCTTATCACGTCAATATATATAACAAAAAAGTGACATTTATATGTGTGATAAAATTCAATAACCTCAAAAGCACTGTATATATTTAATAATTTTATTAATCTTGAAAAAAGGAACTACCTATCGAAAATTTGGTTTGAAATAAAAATATATATATTTATATATACAGGGTGTCCACGTCCTCCGTGAAAGTTCTATAACTTTTATGTTATTCAAGATATCAGCTTTCGGTTTTTTTAAATAATAGCTACGGCTAGGCTGCACAATTTAAAAATATTTTCACCTATATACAGGGTGTGCCAATATGGTTTCCAACCCAAAGTTATGTTTTTTTAAATAAAATACCCTAGTTTTGATACCATATTCTAAAAGCTCAATTGATGCTTATCAAAATTATATAGAGGTACTATAGGTCTACAATGGAAGGTTTGCTTTTTATGAGTCATTTTATGTCAAAATCATGTCTACTTTGAAAAATTGCAGAAGTTTTCGTATTGAACTTGGAGAGTTGATTCTTTCACAACATAATTTTCCATATCCTGTTGTATTATTAGCGATAGCGTGATTTGCTTGTTTTTACCTTTTATTGTACAAGGTGAAGCAAAACGCAAAATGAACAAAAAGTCAATTTTTTTAAATGGCACCCGCCATATTGGATTTTGCCATTGAATAGGGTTTTTGTGGAGCTTTTTATTGATATATAATGTTTTATAGGTTACATGAGAAAAAATTCTGAAAAATTGAGAAAACATGTTTTTTATGCAGTTTTGAGACTAGAGAAAACTAAGTAGGCTTGATTAATGGGGATTAAGGAGATGATATAAATTGATAAAGATATGCTAATTACAGGGAAGGACCAATTGCTTTTTGCAAGCAACAACGATAGCAGTGGAGCGGTTATGTAATAACTACAACTACACCAAACTACTTAATAAAGGGTATAAATACCTTTTATCCTGTGCCGCTGTGGGCAATGAAACGTTCACGCACAAAAGCTTTCGACGGAGAACCAGTAACACGCACGATTGGTGTCGGTCTCGCTTTCAAAAGCTCTAATACAACCGGCTTCTGCAAGGGTTCGAATGCGACTCACTTTATGCACTGTTACTGTCGGTATAAATGTTTCACTCAAAACTGCAGGACACCCGCACCACTCGTGTTTATTGTCACAAATTCCAATGAATGTTCGATGATGACGTAACATACCGCCCACCAAATTCATAGAATTTTGAAAAGGAGGGAAGTAGGTTGGGTGAAGGAAATCACATGGGATTTGATCTTGCTAGGAAAACAGGTAACGAAAGATAGGGTAGTACACTACAGCGAGCGATATTACCAACTATGCAAAATAAAAATATATATGTACATCTAAACATAAAAATAAAATTAAAATACCGGTAGCGGTGCTAGTTTGACCAAAGGTCGATTTAATGTGCCATGTGCAGTTTTGATCTGAGTAATACGTGCTGCCGGTAGGTCTCCCATAGGAGGAGTTACCAGGACCGGTTTGGTACGAAAACATCTATGACATAATGATAAATAACTTCGGATTGAATTTTTAATGGAAAGGATCCAGAAATTCTGTTGGATAAGATACGCTGTGGTATTAACACCGGGATGGCAATACCTTTCATGAGTTGACCGAATGATAAGTTCAGTTAATCGGTGCCGCTGAGGCAAAAACGCAGGAAACTTTTCGAAATAGGAAAGCGAAGAATGTGTCAAGCGCCCACCTACTCTTAAGATGTTTTGTGGATCAACAAATGGAGAAAGTTTTCGCAAGCTTTTAGGTAACTTACCGTTTGCCTTGATCGAAGCTATTTCCTTTGAAAATGTAACATTTTGTACATGCCGGACGATAACCATGAGAGCATTGTGTAATTCAATGTCTGTTAAGGGACCCGTATGACGTTGAGCCATGGGTTTAGAAAATCTATAAATGTAAGCCACGATGCCTTGGATTTTATATAACGATGAAAAGCGGCTTAGTAAAATGTCAATGACGTTTGGATCTGTTTGAGCGACAAATGTTAGGATCTTCTTTTCCGTAGTTACCTCAGCAATTGAGGTTGACAATGTTGGTTGAGGCGGCCACGAGTCACTAGGGTAGTGAAGCCATTCAGGCCCCGCCCACCATAGCGAACATGAAATAACCGCGCTTGGCATTAATCCCCGAGATGCAGGATCAGCCGGATTATGCGAAGATTTAATATAAAACCATCGGCTAGGTGCAATGATTTCTTGAATGTGGCTAACACGGTTTGCCACAAAGTTTTCCAACGAAAAGGTGGAGAACGTATCCAAGTGAGAGCGACCGTAGAATCACTCCACGCTGAAACATCGGAGATGTAAATCAAGCCTTGATAAGAACGAATGGTAAAAGAAAGTAAATCGGTTAATAAAACGGCGGCACATAATTCCAAACGTGGAATTGAAATGCGCTTAATTGGAGCTACCTTTGTTTTAGCGGTTACAAATTGTACAGTTATTTCTCCAGTAGTTTGATTTATGAACTGAAATACACTACCGCTGCATACCCTACCTCGCTAGCATCGCAAAACCCATGCAAATGACAAGTAAAAGGATCCGAAGGGGGTAAACAACGTGGTAACTTTAATGACGATAATAACGGCAACTCTTCTTGATACTGCTGCCATTGAGACGAAATGTCTGCTGGTGGGATGTCATCCCAATTCAAACCTAACATCCACAGATGCTGGATTAGGCGTTTTGCAAAAAGTGTTAGTGGGGCTAAAAACCCTAATGGATCATATATTCTGACAACTTGTGAAAGTAAGTTGCGCTTTGTACATATTGGGTTTAATGGTTTAACCCGAAATGAGAAAATATCTTCTGTAGGTGACCATTGTGGACCTAATATTTTTATTGATTCGTCAGAATCGAAATCGAGAAAAGTATAATGGCAAAAATCTGACGGAATGCCTTCCAAAATAAAAACTGAATTAGAACTCCATTTTCGAAGTTCAAAACCAGCCACATGTAAAAGTCGGATAAGTTGATCTTTAATTTCTCGGGCCGATTGTATAGAATCTCCACCGGCGACGAAATCATCAATATATAGATTTGACCGTATAGCCTCAGCGGCTAACGCAAACCTTTTGCCTTCGTCAATGGCTAATTGCTGAAGAGTTTTTAATGCTAGATAAGGCGATGACTTAATACCATAGGTCACTGTATTAAGCTGATAAGTCTGAATGGGTTCTTCTGCGGAGAACCGCCAAACAATTAACTGAAACTTTCGATGTTCTTCGGTAACCAAAATTTGTCGATACATTTGGCGAACATCACAAGTAAAAACGAAACGATGAGAGCGAAATTTAAGTAAGATTGACGAAATGTCATTTTGGAGACTAGGTCCAGCCAATTGAGTGTCATTAAGTGACACGTTGTTTTTAGCCTTTGCAGAGGCGTCAAAAACCACACGAATTTTAGAAGTATGACCTTCTTCTTTAAACACAGGGTGATGGGGTAAAAAATAATTATCGTTCCCAACGGGCGGAGAATCGAGTAATGCCATATGACCTGCATCAAGATAGTCCTGCATGAAATTGTTGTATTGGGCGCGTAGCTCCGGTTGAGCATGTAATTTGCGCTCCAACGAAAATAGTCTTTTTTTAGCCATCTCAAAGCAATTATCAAAAACGGGCAAAGTATCGTTGAACGGTAACGCAACACTAAAACGACCGCTAGGGTCACGAGAAAACGTGTTTTCAAAAATCAGATCTGCCTTTTCTTCTTCTGGAGAAGTATAAGGCTTGGATGGCAACTCTTCTATCTCCCAAAACTGCCTTAGGGTCTGGTCGATAGGATCTTCTACAGAAGTAAAAAATGCTTGGACAGTATCAGACTGCAAGCTTTTTGTGGGACCAATGATAGTCCAACCAAAAATTGTATTTATGGCGGCAGGCTGAAGAAACTTGCCATGTATAACACCGCCATTGATGATGAACGGATAAACATCTGCTCCAAGGAGCATGTCAATAGTTCCTGGAGAGTTCCAGGTCGGGTCTGCAAAGTGCAGGCCGCATAAGTGTTCCCAATTATTAGGAACTTCAACGCTAGGTAATTTGCCAGATATTGACGAAAGCACAAAAGTTGTGACTTCTAGAGATTTTTCAGAGTCTAACATAGAGCGAATGGTGCAGCTGACGGCACCCCTATTGACTTCTGAAGTTGTCTGCCCAAGTCCATAAATCGGAACTTGCAAACGTATGCGTGGAAGCCAAAGTTTGCTCACGCAATCGTCTCGAATAAAGCTAGCTTGAGAGCCAGGGTCTAAGAGTACCCTGATCGGTTTGTATCTACCAGACCGGTCTTGAACTTCCACAACAGCAGTGGAGAGTAAGACAGTAACCCCAAGATTTGAATTCGTCTGTGAAGACAAAACATTTGCCGGAATAGGAGAGGCTGACTGCGTCCTATTGGCATTTTTATGCATAGGTGTAGCGATCGGTTCAGCTGAACGGCTAGAAGCAGGTTGCGCTTCAAAATGTAGCAAGGTATGATGCGGCTTGGCGCAAGTTCGACAGGAATTATAAGATTTGCATTGCATGGACGCATGGTCTGTTCGTAAGCAATTTAAACAAAGGCATAAGCGTTTGACAATGTCGAAACGTTCTGTCGGAGTTTTCTTTAGAAACGATTGACATCTGTAAATTAAGTGATTGCCCTTGCAAGAAGGACAATGGTGCGAAAATGAATTCTTTGAGTCACTGGAGCTACTTGGTGTGTCCAGTGAGACTACGTTAGAAGAAACTCTTGGTTTAAACTGAAACGCTGAGGATTTCTTAGGCACTGATGTGTGAGATGTATGGACAGTCGTCGAATAAGAAACAGGTGCGGTTGAAGAAAAGGTTTCAACGCTGCACATTGTTGGGTTAAAAATATCTCAAATCCTCGAAATTAGGTATTTGCTTCGGATCCGATTGGAGTTCGAAGCGTTTTCTAGTGAACGGATCGAGTTTTTCTAAAAGCCAATCGACCAGAATAAAGTTCCAATGTTCAGTGGGAAACTTTAAGTTAGTTAGAACAGCAAGGTTCTCTGAAAAACAATCAATAAGTGCCCTAAGTTTCTTAGGGTTTTCTGATTTTAAAGGTGGAAAGTCTTTCATTGCTTTCCAATGCAAAGTTGCCAATAAACGCGGATTGCTAAATCGCTCACGCAAGGCGTTATATGAGATAATGAAATTATCTCCCGAAATGGGTACCGATTTAATGATTCTTAAAGACTCCCCGGTACAGCAACTGATAAGATAATTTAGCTTTTCGATATTGGAAGCGACGCGTTATTATAGACCAGACTGTCAAATAAATCGATGAAAGATGCAAATTCAGTTACCTCATTATTAAAACTTGGGAGTTTTAACGGTACCAATTTTGATACCGTGCTGCTTGGAGCATTTTCGATGATTTGTGGTGCTTTCATTTCTTGCATCGTTTCGAGATGCAGCAGTATGCAAAAATAAGCGGAATCTACTTCCTTCCGTAAGGCGTTGTAATTTAATGATTCTACATCGTCACATGAAGCTAAGACGTCAACTAAAGTTTTATTGAAATTTGTATTAAGGTCATGTACTCCCCTTGTTTGAATGAGGAACAACGTTTTTAAAGTTGGGTCACTTTGTATAGTATTACAAAGCTCAAACATTTCTATAATACGTGTTTTCAGTAATTCTAGTTCTACTACATGTGCCTTCTTTGGAGCCATAGTGACTGTTATTGTGAAAGGCCTACAATAAAATGTTGTAAAACGGTACCGGTCAGATGTGCGCGAAAATGTTAAAATATTATGGGTTGTTGTTCAAAGCACGAAAAGGTAAGACAGCGTATAAACCAATAAATCACGTTTTATGACTAACGGTTCGTCAAACAAAGTGTTTAGATAAGATGTACCGCTTAACAACCCGAGCGGCTTTTACCATCAAAAGATCACAGGAAAGTTTAAAACATGTGGCTTAACATATTGCAAGAAGAATGCAGCTTTTACATTCTATTACTCCTGCAGATGTTCAATGTTTACTGCAAACCGACTGAAAGGGGTTGCATGTGATACTAAAACGTACAATAGCTTTTAAAATACAAAGCAAATCCCTTTCCTTTCTTATTTAAGAAGTATAAAGCGACTATAATTTTCAGGTTGCTGTGTGCTTTATACCGCTAAAATAAATTTAAAACTGAAAACTAACAAATTTTATATTAAGGATTTGTTTGTAATTAAAACGCTTGCCGGTTTTAATTACGGCGAAATCACTTAATTTAGTCTAACGAAAGTATGTAGCTAATATTATACATATTTTAACCCGCTAAATATGGAGCTTGAACACAAATTTAAAACTAAAATAATTACTTAAAGCTCGCTGGTGTGCAAAATGATATTTAATTTAGGACATGCGTATACCATAAGACTGGTGAATTCGGATCGACTTTAGGACCAATGGTTAGGGGGGGTTAAGGAAATGATATAAATTGATAAAGATATGCTAATTACAGGGAAGGACCAATTGTTTTTTGCAAGCAATAACGATAGCAGTGGAGCGGTTATGTAATAACTACAACTACACCAAACTACTTAATAAAGGGTATAAATACCTTTTATCCTGTGCCGCTGTGGGCAATGAGACGTTCACGCACAAAAGCTTTCGACGGAGAACCAGTAACACGCACGATTGGTGTCGGTCTCGCTTTCAAAAGCTCTAATACAACCGGCTTCTGCAAGGGTTCGAATGCGACTCACTTTATGCACTGTTACTGTCGGTATAAATGTTTCACTCAAAACTGCAGGACACCCGCACCACTCGTGTTTATTGTCACAAATTCCAATGAATGTTCGATGATGACGTAACAAGGCTACTAGCATCAAATCTGACATATCTTGTCAATATTAATTATCTTAAAAATTTTCCGTTCAATTTGTTGATGTCACAATGAATTTCACACGTCAAGAATTAATTAGTAAGATATACTGTATTGGAGAAGCTGATTGAAACCCTTTATTGGCATATCGAATCTATCATCAAAAATATCCAAACTTGAGAACGCTACAAACTGTAACCTTTAAAAAGTTGCAAGACAGATTTGAAGCTACTGGAAACGTTGCATATTCTAAGTGTGAAAGAATAGCAAAACGAATTGACGACGAATCCGAATTAAAAGTTTTGTTGATGATAGAAGAAAATCCAAATCTGAGCACCAGAGAAATCGCTCTAGTAACTGATATTTCAAAAAGCAGCGTAACTATATAATATTGAAACATCGATTCCACCCTTATCACAACGAACTTCATCAAGAACTATAGGAGATGATTTTGAGAATCGCATACAATTTTCAAGTAGAATGAGTGCTGTGTTTGACGAAAATTATTACATTTCGAACATTTTGTTCACTGACGAGGCATCGTTCAAAAGCAACGGATCAGTCAATAGGCATAATATGCATTACTATTCAACCGAAAATCCACATTGGTTAAGAACTGTTGATCATCAACATCAATGGTCCCTTAATGCATGGGGAAGTATTATTGGTAACCATGTTATTGGTCCCTTCTGTTTCGACGGTATTTTAAATGGGGAACGGTATCTGCGAATTCTTGATGAGGACCTCCCCATTTTGTTGGAGAATGTCGATTTAAATACAAGAAGTAGCATGTGGATACAACACGATAGTGTTCCCGTACATAATCATTCAATTGTATGTCGTTTTCTTAATGAAAACTATCCTCATCGGTGGATTGGCAGAGGTGGAGCTATTGCTTGGACAGCACGTTTACCTGACAACCCCGATGGATTATTTTATGGGGTTTTGTTAAGGAAAAAGTTTATAAAATTCGTTCAACAACTCCTGATGAAATGAAGGATAGAAAGAGGAAAGCATTTCGTTCAATTGATAAAGAAATGTTGACCCGAGTACAAATTTGGTTTATCAGAAGAGTAGCAGTCTGCATAGAACAAAATAGTAATATTTTTGAACACTTGTTGTAGTCAACTTACTCTTGTTCATTACACTTTCCACGCTTAGTTATTGCTAAAGCTTGTTTTTGTCTGCCATTAATGAATAAAAGTTTATTTATTGTTATGCCTTTTGGCACTGAATATTTGATATCAGATTTGATGACAAGTAGCCTACTGGTTTTTTTAAATGATGAAAACTACCTAAGAGAAATCTGTTTTCTCAATTTTTCAGAATTTTTTCTCATGTAACCTATAAAAAATTATATATCAATAGAAAGCTCCACAAAAACACTATTCAATGGCAAAATTCAATATGGCGGGTACCATTTAAAAAAATTTACTTTTTGTTCATTTTTCGTTTTGCTTCACTTTGTACAATAAAAAGTAAAAACAAGGATATTGCGCTATCGGTAATAATACAACAGGAGGTGGAAAATTATGTCGTGAAAAAATCAACTCTCCAAGTTTAATACAAAAACTTCTACAATTTTTCAAAGTTGACATGATTTTGACAAAATGACATATAAAAAGCAAACCGTCCATTGTAGACCTATAGTACCTCTATATAATTTTGATAAGCATCAAAAGATCTTTTAGAATATGATATCAAATCTAAGGTGTTTTATTTAAAAAAACATAACTTTGGGTTGGAAACCATATTGGCACACCCTGTATATGGGTGAAAATATTTTTAAATTGTGCAGCCTAGCCGTGGCTATCATTTAAAAAACTGGAAGTTGATATCTTGAATAACATAAAAGTTATAGAACTTTCACGGAGGACGTGCACACCCTGTATGTATGTATATATATATATATATATATATATATATATATTGCTGTGACAAGGCCGCACTGAGAGCGTCACTAAAAGGGTGATATGAAAAAGGCCGCACGTTGGTGCGCCGCTATAAGAGTGATGTGGTAAGGACCGCAAGTTGGTGCGCCTCTAAAAAGTGTTGCAATTCAGATATAACAAATTGTAAAACTTGAAATTTTTGACTTACCTTCCTTTCTAACTTTACTTTGCTTGACTAGGTCAATGGAACTTACGGATTTTCAATATGAAATCAAACACAGCAATATCATACAGCACTTATACAGTATGAAATATCTTTTCCCATACAGCACATCAAAATGGCGTTTTTTTCAAACATCAAATTATTTCTAACAAGCACTTATTTATTTAATTATCAAAATGTCTCTTACATTTGTTACATTTAAATTTACACAACTAAATCTCTTTTCCTATGGATCATTTACCTGGTTTTTTATTCCCACGCTTGTAAAATTTCTTGACCAAAAAAATCTTTGAGAGATAGTCTATAAAACTATCAGGATGTTTGGAACTCTGACCACCAACTTACCTGGTAAACACTCTTAGGAAAAAGTAAATAAATAGGACTTATTCTAGCTTAATTTTAAATGACAAATACTAAAATATCAGTTACAAACAAAGTTTATTTAAAATAATACTTGCAAAAATCCACAAGCGCTTTTCCAATTCGTATCTTCAGCTTCTTGACTTTATTTTAAATTGACGTTCAAATCCCAGTTTACAAAATCTTGCATTTTATTTAAATCTTCATTTAGAAACCAATGTGAATTCTCGGTTTAATTATTCAGTAAAATTTTAAATAGTTTTTTTAATGGAATTTCCCATCTTTATTGTATATTAAAAAATCAAATAATTGCATTTACCAATTTTCATATTTACGCAGGTTACGTTTAAAACTAACTTCTGTATTTACTCTTACATAGTAAATATTAATTAGATTATGCGTATTGCATACTTTAAAATAATAGCTTCGAAACTATTTTCTCAATGTGACATTTTCGCGATCGAATCTATGAATGAATTTATTTAATAAACGCTTCCGTTTATATACAAAAATTATCTATGTTCTACAATATACTAGTGTTTGCGTGATTCCACTCCAAATAATACACGTCTATCTGACGTAATTCTTCTGGGAATTTCTCATTAGCGTTCAAATTATAGCGTTTAATTACTTCGCTAGCGCGTTCCACCTATTAGTAACGTGCGCTGTTCGTCCTTGTTTAACATCCAAAGTTATTGTGGCGTCGCATACTAATCCAGTAATTGCAAAAAGTAGTAAATAATTTTTATCAATTTTTATTGCATTTCATGGGTTTCCTAATGTTCCGCCTGCTTCTTGGAATAAACGTTTCTTTATTACTTAGCTTATACTAATTGACGTGTTCCTTTTCAATTCTTCTCGAAATTTCAAGAACATATTTATTTAAAATACATTTATGTTATACAATTTATATGATTAATTTAAAGCTTTATAATACATATGAGTTGCTATTCTAGAGGAAATATTTGTTTTCACGGTAAAACGTGTTTTTAATACACAATAAGCTTAAAATTTGGGGTTTTAAATACACGAAATTATTTATTTTAGAGTGATCAATTTAATGTGTTTTAGGGTATCTTAAAATACATATACTACTTACATTATTAGATATGTATTTACAATACGCTTATAGCATACAGGGTGATTATTTATACACACTGGATTGGATTCTTCGCTTGTACATCAGTGAATAAAGATATGCTTGTATTATACAGGGTTTAACCATGAATTTTTGGAAATTTATATTTTTTTGAATTCTTTTATATCTTGGTAATATTTATTTGTAGAATTTGGGTTCCAATGACCTCTCGTAACCACTTATCGCGTCAATATATATATATATATATATATATATATATATATATATTCTCATGCACCGTAAAATTCTTGACCTCAACTTTAGGACAATTCAAATTATACAAACCATGTAAACAGAGAAACTCGGGTAACGACCCTGAAGCAATATAGCTTATAAATACCTCCATAACATAATGAAAAGGATGATTCAGATTTACCTAAATCTTGGAATACAAGCTTTGGTCTTCAGTTAGTCAAGTGGCAAGCATCATCGTCGGGCAGGTGAATGGGTTAAAGTAATTCGCGGTACGGTCATTTTGAATTCCAGTTTGTAGGAAACAAGCCACAAACGCGAAAAGAATCGCGTATTTTAAAAGTTCCTTTACATTGTGAAAGTTTAAGGTGAATCCTTTCTGTCAGCTATAGTTGTAATCAATGAACAAACTTTAAATGGTAGAATTTTTGTTTTCCACCTACTATTTATTTTGCTTATAGGTATTTCATTTTTACATAAGATTTAATTGTATACAGACTTTTTACGTCGGTGTACGCTTAGTTATAAGCGGAACCTAATAGTAAGTTCTATTATAAACAAGCACCACAACTGTATTTGTATAAATTTATTTGTACCAGTCAAAATACTAAAATAACTATATTTGAATAAATTTCAGATGCTCCTTTTCTTTTAGATCACGCAACTTGTCCAATTTAGCATAGCATTTAATTTATTTGTGTTGGTTTCGTTGCTAAATAATGTGATATTCATGTCTTAATAATATAGGTTAAGTGAACGTCTTGCAGTTTTATTATTGTTTGTGCTTAGTTTAAATTAGTAGGTGAGAAAAAAGTATATGCAAGGCTCCATGAACCTGTGTAGAGAAGGAAATAATCATTTAGTCATCTCTTAGACCACCCATCGTCTAAACTAGCCTGGAAATCCAGATGAGTTAGCACTCAAGAAATTGTATTAGACAGAAGATTAAGAGACCTTTCCAGGTAGGTGTATGTAAAAATGTTATAATTTATATACTGCTAAAATATTTGCATTTGCTTTTATAGGACTCGCGCTTCGTCACAGGTGCTTTATTTGATGCTACGACTCCGACGTAGAGTTAATTTCATTCATGCATTTAGCGTCGATTTAACACAACACAGAAGCTCGCTAAAAATGAATACGCACTACCTTTTGTTAAATCGCAGTAAATGCCTTTAATGTTCCTTTTCTTCTTTTCAGCGGCTTGCATAAGAATAGTTTTGTAAACTTCCACAATTCAATTCTTTTTGCACACCATATTATCAGATGCCACAAGCTACCTTATACCTTACACCAAGGACATACGAGTGAATCTATTATACCAATGCGATTTATATAAACTGGGTATGTTTGGAGGTTTTTCACCAAGATTGAGTCATGACCAAACGTTGGGGCAATAAAGAATGATGACCCTTCTTCTTCGTTATGAGTGTGTGCGTGGGTGTGTGTGTGTGTATGTGTGTGTGCGATGTGTACGTGGGTACGTGTGTGTGCGTGCATGCATGCACGCATGCGCGCGCGTGCTTGTGTGCATGCGCGCGTGTGCTTGCATCCGTGTGTATGTATGTATGTATGAACGCGCATGTGTGTGTGTTTTAGTCGGCGCCGATAGAGATTGATATTTATTCATATTTGCAAGTTGGAGCAACTCGATTTAAGCACATGTAGCTTTCTTTATTGATATAATACGAAGTTGACTTCTTTAGATTCATCTTAAACGGTATTTAGCAGTCTCTTGGATTCGACGTCATTATATTAAAAAAGTGCATGGCCAGCTTTTTAAAATATAGCCTTAGATCCCTACAATTATTTATTAATCGTTCAAATAAATAAACAAACATTTAATTTTACTTTTGTGATCCTCTCACTTTTATGTTATGTACCATTAATTGTCTTTTATCCTGAACAGAATTCTTACTATTACCTTGTCGCTTATACGCCGTAAAATACATTTTCTGGAAAGAGGATTCCGTACTATTCCAGTAATGATAAACAAACGACCTAGGACAACCTTTGGTAAAATTAAAAAATGTATTAATGGGTCCATATAATATCATTCTCGACTATCAGTAGCAAAGATAAATGTTTTCAAGGTTCTTCAATACGTCATTCTGTCAAATAATTCAATATTCAAATGCAGACTGGTAAAGTTTTTACAGGCGGCGGAATAGGCAATTTTATATCTAAGCGACATTTCTTTGGTTTGACTGTTTGCTCTGGCCTTATTCGCATTTATTCCGGTTGGTATAACGAACTGATTTGCACTTTGGAATAAAATTTCCAGTCAACCACCAAAGGTATTATTTAACCCACACAAAACCAATAATTTTCCAATAGGGAGTAGTCTGAATATTCCAATTACGCGTTAGGGAAATTGCAGCGCTCATCTGTGATGGAAATTTCTCTCTCATTGGGAACAAACAGAATTTAATTTTCAATGGTTGAATCGAAGAAGGTATCAGTCCATAACGCAGCAATACGTAAGACTGATTGCCCTTTACAACGGAAGCACACATTTTTGTCTGTAATTAAATTGAAAGCTTCGGTGAGGCTACTACTGAGCACCATAAAGCTTGCAGCGGGTGATTTCAGGATATTCCGTGCTAGCTTAGAATTAACTATAAGCAGACCAAGTAATTATTTCAATATAATGTTTTAATGAACTTTATACAGTGCGTTGCAATGTATATTTTCTCCTACTTAGATGACAAAGCACACATGTATCTCAATCTGTTGGGGAGTGACTGGAGAGAAATCAGTCACTTATGTCTGAATAGTTAGTTATCTTCGGATTACTACTTCTAATCTATTACATATTGGTTAAATTAAATATCCAGTTTTCGATATTTTTCATTATTGTAAACTTCAGTAGTTCAGTTACGCAAAACGTTTTACATTCATTTTTATTCAGTAATTTCAAAAGTCTGGTTTTCAACGACATTGCCATGTATAATGCATTCTAGGAACTTTTCTGAGTATCTTCTTATATAAAATATGAAAAGTTACTTCTTGACCTTGGTTATCGAAAGAAATCATAGCATCGTGCTTTAGACCTGTTTTTATTGTTTCCTTGTTCTTCATTCTATAGATGCAATTGATTTAAAGGTTTCCAAGAGCAAGTTACACAAATTCTTCCTTAATTTTCGCTTCCATGTGCAACTTTGTGACACTTTCTTAAAATTGTCATAATTCTCCAATTTTAAGTCATTTCTAGGTCATTTAGTGGAACTGATTTTGATGATAGTTTTAGCGGTTCCTTCAATGCTGTATATCCCATAATACTGAGGACACATAATTTCAAGAATTCTTGCTGATAGAAAAACTAAAAATACATTTCACAGCACCCCTAAATTTGATTTTCCAATGCTCCACCCGAAGGTACACGTTGGTCAGGAAGCAAGTTTTCTTTTATTTGGAAATTTTTTATTTTGCTGAACCCTTGCTATTCCAAGCAAGGCAGGGATTTTTAGCGTTCGTGAAAACACTCATACACTGGATCTACATTTTACCTTTTATCCGAACGAGTTCGTATATTTGTGAAAAATACTCACCTAATATTTTTCAAGCGATCCGTGTCAGAAATCGGATCCGGGACCTTGGTATCAGCAGTAATACGCGAACCTCTCTGATCGACGGAGCCGCCAGTAAAAAGCACTCCCTGAATTTGTTTTTGCAATATTCTACTCGAAGGTACTATATTGGCCAAGAAACGAGTTTATTTTTACCCTTTAAAATTTTTGAACTTTGCCGAATCCTTGTTATTCCAAGCAAGGTAGGAATCTTTAACGTGCGCGACAACACTCACGCACGGGACCTATATTTTACCTCCCATCCGAACGAGGGCATATTTTGTGAGAAATGCCTAACGTTTTTCAAGCGGTCCGTGTGGAAATCGAAACCGGGACCTTAGAATCAGCAATCATACGCGAACCTCTGTGGTGAACGGAGCCGCCATTTCAACGCACCCCTTACATTTCTTCTTCTTATGTTCCACTCGAAGGTACTATATTGGCCAGAAGGCGAGTTACTCTTTTTACCTGAAAACTTTTGAATTTCGCCGAACACTTACTGTTCCAAGCAGGGTAGAGGTATTTAACGTACGTGGCAATACTCAGACACGAGAACTACATTTTACTTCTCATGCGAACAAGGGCGTATTTTAGGAAAAATGTTTGTCTAACATTTTTCAAGTGGTCCGTGTATGGAATCGAACCCGAGACCTTAGGCTTACTAGTCAGGCAAACTAACTAAGGTACTGATCAGTCTAGTTCAAAACACCGCTGATATGATTATTTTTGAATGTGCAGCCATGTGATAAATTCTACATCTGGTCCAGTTTCCACCAAACCCGGAGCGACCCGATACTAACTGTTCGCACGGATCACTGGTCCTGTTGATGAGTTTGTTTTATACTCATCCTCGGGGGTACCTACTATAATATGGTTCTGCTCCCAGTGTTACATAGTTCTTCCATAAAAAGAATTTTACCGTTATAGAAAGTTTTTATCACCGTTATATACTTAAACTTTAATTATTAACTAACATTCTTGCTCATAGTACGTTGGCACTAGTTAGCTTTTTTTTCAGTAACGCTTGATTATAAAGCAGAGTGTTGGAGAAAACATATTTTAAACTTTTTTCTCTTACCCTAAATTACCATATTATCAGTAGACTTTTTATTAAATCATTTATTGTTCTATTGCATTACAAGATTACAAGATAGCGCAAACCAAATATATATATATATATATATATATATATATATATATATATATATATATTATAATATAACCTCCCCTTTTAGGATTGATAATTATAATATATGAGCAAATTAGAAATGCACCAAATTGCCCTATAATTTCCTTTCTTTGATTGATTTTTAACTTTTCTATTGAGTCTTTAAATCTGCGCCTCGACCAATGAAACTCTTATCTCAGGTTAATTTTGTGAATAAATCTATATCTGCATACAGCGTGAGTTCTGAACCATATACAGATGTATGTGACACTGCCAGTCAAATGACCTCTAGTTAATTCTACTAAAGCAATTTCTTAAAGTGACAGTGTAAACAATTACTTGAAAAATACGCACAGTAAAACAGTTTATATTAGTTAATAATTTAAGATTTCAATCGAGTATAATGGATTAAGTGTTTAAATTATGACAGTGAAAATAATAATACAACCTGAACTTCCAATGAAACGTCTTGCTGCTGAACAATGAAGCTCCACTGCCTACAGTGACGATTCGAACTTATGTGGGTTCTTAATACCTGTGGAAAGTACGTTTTAAAATTTTGTATTACTGAATTTACGCCTTTTATTTTAGGGTTTTAGGTACGCCAAAAATTCTTTAGAGACACTTATACTTATCGTCGTTGGTCTTATCAGGAAACTCAGCTCCGTGAAATCAACACCGTGTTCGACACCAAAAGTTCAGCAATTCCAGCGTTCTGATAGCACCACTTTGGAACTCCTCTGTCTACACAAAAATACTCCCAGAAATCAATGGTCAATAATAAGACAATGACAAGGACTCTTGCATTTATCACTTTTTAATATCAATAGTTCCTTTATACTTTGAATATCACAATTACAATTTTCATATGTTGAATTTTATGTAGAAGATTACAACAATAAAAGGTATACAATTCGTAACTGTCACCAAAAAAAGATTATACTTTTGTTCTATAGTTTGTAAAGTTCTTTTTCAGTTCTTTTCAAATCAGTTTTCCTTAATTTTCAATTTCAACAACTCCCTTTTAATATTTTTTAACAACTCTCTTTTAAAAATTCTTTAACAACCCTTTTTTATTAATTAATTTTACAACTGTCACTTCTCTATCGAGATGCCCCTTAAAACATTAAACCAGCCTACTTTTTTACAATTCTTTTCCAACTAACATTTTATGATCCAACTTTTTATTAATAGATCTTATTGCTGTTGTCAAATTCTAATTTGGAGTAAACTAATACACAAATGTCATTGGCCGAAAATTTATAAATTGATATTTTAATCCTAACAACAAGTGAAATTCAAATGGTATAATAAGACTTACAACTATATACTGAAAAGTAAATAAAACTTCTACATCTTATAACTAACTTAAATCTAATAAAAACATACTACTTGACTTTTAGGCTTTACGTACATATTCACATGGCAGTGAAGTTTCCTTTTAAATATTTTAACACAATTTTTATGATATACAAACAACAGCAGTTCACTTCATTGGCACAAACTTTTCAAAATTACTTTAAAATTACTTTACGAACTAGAAGTCTATATCTGAGTGGTACTTTAGTGCGCCAAGGTTCAAATCTCATACATATCACATAATATCACAATATATATATATATATATATATATATATATATATATATATATGAGAAAGATAGGTTTAACGAGTCTTAAATTAATACAAAATAAAAAAAAATTATTGGCATATATATATATATATATATATATATATATATATATATATATTATAGTGGTTTTAAAGGTTTAAAATAAAGATAAACGAAACAATTTCAAGACACCCTATATAAAGGAACAAACAGAAATTACGTGCGAAATTTATATTAATTAATTTTTATTTAAATAACGGGTATTAATCAAATTATACAAATAATAATTAAAAATTTAATAGCTTTGCAAAGAATTAAATGGCAGAAGTTAATGCCATGCATTTATTAATTTAATTGGAGTTAATTGAACAATTATTGATATATAATAAGCATAAAAGCCTGTAAAAACCCAAGGTTAAACGCGTTGCTAACAAACGGATATATCAGGAGGGTTAAAATACCATGAAACGAAGCTCGGAGAATTGTATTTAAAACGTTCGTTACGATCGTACACCTGCAGACTTTTAAATGTCAAGTTCTAATAAATTTGAGTAGATAAACATGCAGATTCTACGTATATTGGAAACGGTTGAATGTTTTAGCATGAAATACTAAACAGGGGTTATTCAAAGGCACGTCACCAGTCCACGTGTGTTTAGACAGCAGATAGTCAAGAAAATCGATTTTGTACCACTCAGACCAGGGTAGAAAGGACACAGAAAACGCATAAGTAAGAGATACTAATAGGATAGCAGGGATTTGTAAAGCGTCACAAGGTCTACGATTGGTCAATATGTTAGTTTGATTTGAAACAAGCACGAGGATAGTGGAACATGATATTCTTGAAATTTTATAAACGAGGTATTAAAATTCGCGGATTTTGAAAAAGGAGTTGAGTGCAAAATTGCGAGAATGTGTTGTGTTAACAGGGGATTTCGCGTTAAGCAGGTATGGAGAGGTTACATTGGAGTGTATAAATGCTTTAGAGAACGTGGTGAAAGCCCTTAAGTTTTCGATCGCTCCAAACAACGTATCTAAGTATCACGAGCTGTAAGTATTACTAAATCAGTTAAATTATGTTACAAGGTGATAGTCTCTTAAATAAATACGCGGTTAAGTGTGCCGATATTACATTTTAATAGAGATATCATCTATAATTATAATCAACTCGGGTCGGGACATTAAGTAACGTGGTTTGAAGCATCTAATTAATGAAGAAATAATTTTAAATGGAATTTGGAATTGGTTATACCGGGGAGGCCGCGTTTGCAGTTCAATTTGGATGGAGTTTTTCTAGTAACAGCTAGAAATGACCTGCAGAACGGACAGAAGAAATAGATGGCATCATCCTCAGAGCAGAGATCTACTATAAAATTCCAGGTAACGATTTGAATTGTGACTTTATAAACTGTGAATATTGGGGAGAAAGTATGAGAGTGAAATTTCAAGGTAGTGTGTATTATTTACGTATTGAACTTAATACGTGTAAAAACTTTATTATGGTATTTAACTAGAAAGTTGAAGGTGTCTATAAAGCTTTTAAACGTTCCATCAGAACGTGAAATTTTGTGAAGAGTATATGGCTTTGTTTTGTTATTTATTTTAAAAGTATGCAAATACATAATTAGCTGGGTTATTCTGAGCTCACCCTACCCCAGAGTTTAGTTAGAGTAAAATGAATAAATAAATTATAAAGAAGGAAGTCTAGAGAAGGTATTATTCAAGGACCATTTACTCCGGGTACAATTTATGTGTTTAAGGATTTAAAAATAAAATACTGGACATTATAAAATAAGGTTTTCTGAAGTGTAACGTGATCAATGGAATATGGACTGTATTGCATTTCATTTGTAAATAGTTATAAATAAAAGCTTGTATGTTGGTTGTATTTGAGGTTTTATTGCTAGTGTGTGTGTATGATTGAGAATATGCGAGTGAATCTAGATACCGAAGAAGAGATCCGAATGAGCTAGCCGAAAGCAGTTGAAGAAGGCCGTTCAACTGAGGAAGAGAGAAAACGGGTAAGGATAATTTTTTTTTGAAGTAGTTAATGTTTGAAAATTTGTTATTGTCAAATTTGAAAATTTTATAAAAATTTCGAAAATAATTTATGGTTGGTAAGCATCTTACCCGAGTTCCACGGAATAATTTTGACGCCTACCTCGAGAGGCTCGATTCATATAAGGTAACACAGTATATATATATATATATATATATATATATATATATATACAGCAATATATTTATATACATATATATACATTGCAACAATATCGCCGCTCGCCTGGTGTATATAGCGCTCAATTGCCTTGCTAAACGCTACCTCTCTGTGCCTCTAAATAATCTAGAATAATTTTAAAATTCACACAATTAAATTTATGCCTCGGCTAGCTCAATTATACCCTACACAGAGTGAACGACAATATGATAACAAAGAATGTTTACACCCTTCCCTCTTTGAGTTTCATACTTGAATAAGATAAACAAAATTCACCAAAATTTATATAATAAACTAAGAAATATGTACAATTTACACCTCTACAACCTTCGTAATGTCATTTGTCATTTAAAACTTTTGAATCAAAGTAAAAATAAACATTCAATATTATCTTAACGAAATCATAACCTCTTTTTAATCAATTAATGCCAGCAAAAATAATTATGTATTATATCGAATACTTCGTTCAACGTTCAATCAACCTTTCTCTTCTACCGTATAATCTACGTGTAAAAAAAATGTTTTTGATAACCCTTTATACAAAATATTTAAGTACGTGTAAGTTTTAAATATTCATAAATAAAATTTATACTATTGGTTGAAACATAAACGCTAACCTGGTATTTTTGCGATAGATTTCCTGGTTTAAATCAGTTACTAGATTTGTGGATTTGAAGTAGTGACCCCGTAGCTCTGCGTACACCCCAATGCTTCTAATTGCTTCTACACTGCGTGTTGCTATCCAGTGACTTCGTGTTGCTTTAGTGTATTCTTAACGTCTTGATTTAGATTTTCCCCAATTATTGTATTCAATACTTAGAGTATTGTAGTCTTACGTCCGTACTTAGTTAGATTTATTATTGAATTGCTTAGTTAGATTTTTTATTGAATTATTTAGTGCCCTAATTAATAAATTGTAAAGATTTGTTTATAACTAAATTAAATTTAGACTTACATTTTATGCCAACGGCGGATTTCTTACACAATCGTATGTTTGAACGCGCACTTAACTGTATTTTTTCATTTGAAATTTTAATTACTGTTTAACCTCACAATTGAACTTTGCATAATACTTTTACTTCGATTAGTACAGTTCGTGTTTCGGTTAAGGAATCAATGATTGTTATCAGTTTAGATGAATTATATATAGACTAGCCCTCCACGTGCTGTCATTGGTTGACCGTCTGCTATCTTATACTTCGACCATGGTGAGGCGTTGTCCTGCTAAATCATGCCGCCGGTTGGGTTTGACTTGGAGTTACTTACTATATGTGTTCGTCAGACGCTTCAAAAATTTACGTAAACAAAAGCTTTATATTATTGATTTTGTTCGCCAATGGTACTTCGTAGCTTTTAACATCACGCAATTGTAATTTTGTACAGGAATTTATCAAATTTTCCTTTCAATTCCGTACGGATACAAAGTTGTTGTTACATATTTTATTTGCCCAATATGCTGGGTTTTATTCAAAAATGTGGAGATTCCTACATTTAAAACATTACGTAGGCTAAATTTTGTAATGGGATTTTTTAACAGATGGCGTAAATTAGATGCGTTTATTGACTTCTTGCGTTATGAAATATGCTTGTTTTGAAAGGCCTGTTTATTCTAAATATGCATTGATTATTTTCTTGGGCTAATGCGTCGAGCTCGAAAAAGATTTATTTTGCGTTTGTTTTACTTTAGATACGCCTGATTTGCATTTATTTAAAGTGTTACGTTTATCGTGGCAGTCACGTTGGGCGCCAAATTGATGCTACGTTGGCTCGTACCCGTGCGTAACACGAAGAAAATCAAAGAAATGACCGGGCTCAATCGGAGATTAGGGGGGGGTTGTCGAAAGCAGACCAACAGATAAGGTACGCGGCTGTAAGGAGTTAGTAACAATACCTGCAAAAAAAAATTAGAATAGCAAACCTGCAATAAAAAAAAATTAGTCCTGCAAACCTAAAATAAAGAAAAAGCATAGCATGCTGATCGAGCATAGATTGTTCAGTACTTTGTAGAATGTAAAAAAAACTGTTTGGATAATCTATATAATCTAACAACGGTAAAAGCAATACAAAAATTTTTAGTACAAAGTGAGGTAATATTGGGGAGTAGCGGAAACGTTTCCTCACACACCAATTAAACATAAATCAGACAAAATTTTAACAAAAAAAATAAATAGGTAAGCACAATTGATAGGAGTCATCCAGTATTGTTGATTCTTCTTTTTTTTTTTAAATAGCATGCAAGTCTATGGCAAAAAGTATCAGAACGACAAAGATATGGCAAAACAACGGATAGATATTTAAAGTAAGAATAAGTATGAAATAGGTCAACTTACAAAAGGTCCTTCAGTAACGCTTCCTTGCAATTGAAGTGTAGGATTCACGATGTCCGGCACTAACGCAGCACTTCACCCTTGACTGGGAGGGTGTTGATGGAACTTATCACACGTTACCCTAATCACACCTACGTATTTCACTGGTGTTAGCAGCAGACATTATCACGCGACGGAACTATGTAGCATTGATAAATTTCTTGTTAATTCTATTTCCTGAGACAATAATTTCGAAATATTTTGTAGCACTAGTTTAATTTCAACTGGGACCAAATGTATATTATTTTCATAAACATCCAAAAAGCAGTGAGAAACTTCAACCAATACCTTTGTAAACCGGTAATCTGTTATATTTCGCAAATAACGAAATTTGCGCAAACAATGATCTGTTTTAGATTCTTTGGGGTTAGAAAATTCAGAAACTACAGTATTACCTGTATTTGGATAATCCAAAGTATGTACTACTCTGATAAAAAAGACCGCGAAACTAGATCGCACACACAGTTTAAATATCAAAAAGACAAAGCACCCAACAAAACCACAATGAGTAAAGCACGTGTATCACTAAAGTAAGTCCGTAAAATGTTCCGTAAAACACGTGCGTCGACCAAACACGTTCGCCTATCAACCATACTACTTCAATCGGAATTAGCACTACACTTTCTACAGTTAATATATAACTTTTATTTCACAAGAAAAACAACTAAAATCGTGCCGTGCTTGTTCATGAACAATTCGAAAATTCATACCGCATTAATTCTCACTATTGTCAAAGCAAAGAAAAAGCAGTATTTTTAACGTAATTAATATATAGGAACCAAGAACAAACTACAACTACTCACCTGTTTATTCAACTCGTTCTATTCCAACCTCTTATCGTCTATTATCTAGACTTGTATATCCACATAAGGAACAAAATCTATACGAACGGCAAGACAAGAACGATGCAATCCACTCATTATAATACGATGCATTCGTCTAAGGAGTCAATAAATATAAAATACAGAAATAGTAGTTACAGAAATGTATCTACTAATTGGGAAAAAGCGTAAAATGTTAAGCTATAAAAATGCACGTTACAAAAGATTACGAATGTATTAATGTTTCTAAAATGAATTGAGTTGAAATGTACGAAATCTTATTTAGTATTTAATATTTATATATTATTTCACCATAGCTTTGTTTAAATTAAACGCCTTTTCTAAACTTCTACACCACTCCCTGTTGGTTGTTGTGTCATTGACTTTTCGTGATCGTGTGACCGTCGTAAGCCAATGTGAATCGACTAGTCGCCGCGAGTGGGAAATACAATAGGTTATCCCGAGACTGAAGTAGACACAATTTTTCCAAGATGTTAAAGTCCTGAGCGCCGGCAATTGAGTGCTGTGGAAGAAAACTATGCCTTGTTTCTTCTTTCCTTTACGTCTTTTTTGGCGTTACCCAGGTATTTTACAGAAAGAATGAAGTGGGTTATGCTGATAAATGTTAAAGACACTCCTTGAATAAGCTGTTTTTAGTCTTGGAAATGCTTTATTGTGTTTAATTTTAGCATTATAAATTCATAGATATGCTATCTAGAACGATGTGCTGTCTAATAGTCTTTTATCTTTATCTGATTTTATGTTAAATATGATGCGAGGTTGCATAATTTATACCCGTTCATGTAACCATCAAATTGCACCTTTAAATTATAACAATGATTTATAAATTGTAATGCCCTAATAACTTGGATACCACTAAACAAGATAAAAATTAATAAAATATGCGTTCCGCGTACAGCAGTGTAGGTATGTATTTTAGACGACCGCATCTGTAATACGAAAAGTTTTGTTAGTGACGGTGGATAACATTACTTACACTGTGCATAATGTTATATGCAATGCTTTTAAATAAACACATACGTGGACTTTTACTTTAAGAAGCTTATAATATTTATGTCAAATTTTGTTTACAAATTAGGAATGCCAACAAAATGTCAGGAATAATTTGTAGAGACGTAAAGTGAAACTACTTTGTTTATTATATGTATAATAGCAGTTACAGAAGAAATTTGTTACAATAGCAAGATGTAATTTAAGCTGTCTTTTATTATCTTAACCTGTGACGTTTCTTTGAAATGTTCAATATCATATTTTTGTTTAATAGTTTTTGTATTAGTAAATCTTATCAAAAAAGGTTAGGCATTTTTGGTTTAAGGAATAATTGTTTCGGTATAATATATTGTTCATTCTCTAAGACGCTCAAATTCATTATAACGATTTAAAAAGAAATGATATCAGCAACACAGTTTGTATTCTAAAATTCCAGCTTTATAATTCATTTGTTTCTGACTAATAATGTATTACGCTGGTATCAATGATCTCATCGCCTGAGCACAAAAACGGTTACGTACAGAATTGTGCCGAGTTAAAAGAATAAAAATTCTCTTTCTCTGATACTAGTTAACCTTTCCGTAAGTTATTTTTACAGATATTCAGATAGGAAAACAACACAAAGTAATTGCAATTTGCAGTTTAACTCATCTGTCCAAAGTTTGCCAAAAATGTCTCGAATTATTTTATGCGGAGCAAATCGATTTCCTACAGAGCACTTTGTATTTACCAAGCAAATATTTATCATGTACCTTAAGTAGGTTAACTTACCTTGAAGAATATGTTATCGAACTGATGGCAAGTAGTCGATATCGTTTGGATAATACTCTATCAGGTTCATTGCTTTTTAATTTTAGGGGCACCTTTGAAACGATATGGTGGAATACAATGGATAGTGGACTGTAGGGAAATGTTGATTTTTGGTTACAATTGGTCTTTATACGACCGCAGAGACCGGCATAATTTAAATGAAAATTAATGAAAGTATCATGTTAAGTGATAACAACATCTGGCAACACTTACATGAATTGGCTTCTTTTGCGTTGCTTGTCGAGCAGCATTCTCTTGTAAAAGAGTAGCCACGCGTGTGGAATTTACAAAATTTACAACAGGGTTGATGCAAATTTAAAGGCACCTATTTGTAGATTTTGCCGCGACACACTTTTCAAAACGTCACAACTCTTCGGCGGTTGATTGTAGTCTCACTGCCCGCGCACTCGCAATCCTTGAACTTCGGTTCAATTCGATTACCGAGGCGCACACAAAGAATACGTCTGTTAAACTTTTAAACAACTTGGTTTGCCTACCCGCGAGGACGATCCAACCTTTTTTGGCTATAAGTTGTTGAGAACAACCAGTTTCGAAGTGCCAAGAGATAAATGCTTTTAGTGGTGTCTGAGTTATTTACACGTAAAAATCACTCGTCAGACATTTAAGAAAAACTCTGAAACTATAATGTAGAAAAATTGTAAAGAATAAAGGTTTTTAATTAATTGCATAAAATTTGCAAACCTTTTCCCAGTACGTTTTAGTTAACGGGTTAAGAATTTATATAGTAATTTTGCACTCGTCGATATCATTTTTTAAGAACTAAGACTTGTAATGATAAGTAAAAAATTTAGATAACATTTGTAATTGTAAAGATTTCTTATCATGTACTTTTAAAGAATTAACGGTAACATTTTATAATAAATATTTTGCAATTATCTAACGTGTTAATAAGTCAGGTTTAAATGACTTTTTATAATTTATTTTCAGTTAACCGTTTTAAATGTTATGTATAGGTAGATATTTTTATTCAGTATGTTATGAATTAGAATGTAATTTTGCAAAATGTAATATCTGATTGGCTTAGCCGGTTGCACGCCAACGTTTTTCCGTATTTCTTTAAATTTATCTATCAGAAGCTTTGGTTATAGTTATGCTGCTACCTTTTTGTCCTTTTTTTCTTGCGATTGTCGCTCTACACTCTCCGTCAACGATGGTAGAACATGTCAATTTAAAAATGCGGTTTGTTGTGTATAGGTACTCTTAAATAACCAAAATTCACAGAGTACGGTACTGTAAATACAGATCAGTGCCACTGCTTCGGTTATTGACCTGGAAACTTTTGAAGATGATAAAGTGATAGGCTCAACTCAATGATTTATTTATTATTGCTGTATAAAAGATAAGTGTATGAATAACTACTTCCTTTTGCGTTTGCATTGAAGTTTTGTGGCGATCGTATGATTGATTCCCCCATATAAAAAAAAATTTTTCTTTTTATACTTGAATTTAGAAAGACAGAAATAGTTACTTAAAAATTACACAATCCGACATGATTTTTGATGTTTTGAATTTAATAAGTGTCCTTAGCTAATACAGGTACGTTGATTCTGAATGTGAATTTGGTTTGAGCCCATCAGCAAGATTTTCACAAAATTAAAAAAACCTTGTAAGATATTTTGTACTAGAGCAAAGAAGTACCTTTATGATATTTCCTAAATTGCATTAAAATTATTTCTTTAAAATACTTGATACATCGATAAAAAATATTTTAGTATAATATTATGTTTATTTCATTTCAATGACAACACTTTCATTTCCGCATCTGTCAAGGTCAACTTGATGGCATCAGCAGTTGTTTACGAAATAGTTAGTTAGCGCCAGTTGTTTGTAGCATTCATCGAGTTGTGTTTTGTTTTCTGAGTGATTCGTGCGTCATAATGTCATCAAGAACGTGCAAAAATAGTCCTGATATATTTTGTTACGTGTGATTAACGATAGCAACGCATCTACGAAACAACAGAATTTATCAAAAAAGCTTATCACGCTTACTTCAGTGTAAAGCTTGATGATTAGGACAAACCTTGGGCTCCACACAAAGTGTGCTTTCAGTGTGTCGAGATACTGAGAAAATGGACAAAAGGTAGACGTAGCTCTTTACCCTTTGGCATTCCTATGGTATGGAGGGAACAAAAAAAACAACATGGAGACGACTGTTACTTTTGCTCCTGCGATGTCAAGGGTTTCAATCGAAAAATAAACATTTTATTCAGTATTCTGATTTACAGTCTGCTAAACGACCTGTACTTTATGGACCAGGAATTCCCATTCCTCCACCTTTTCTTCACACCATCCAACAGCAATCATCAAATGAAAGTTTAAACGAAAAAAACCGATGAAGACGAATTCAATCCTGATATAGACCAACCTCAACAGTTTCACCAAGCTGAACTAAATGACTTAGTGAGAGACTTGGGCCTATCGAAAGATGCTGCACAAATCTTAGGATCACGACTGATTGACAAAAATCTGTTGTCTCCAGGAACCACATTTCTGTGGTATAGGCATCGCGAAAAAGGGTTCGTAGAATATTTCTCTCAAGAGGGCTCACTGGTGTAGTGTAATAATATTTCTGTTTTATTCAAAAAAATGGGAGCTGACAATTACGATTCTATGGAGGTTATTTATTGATTCTTATAAGAGAAGTCTGAAGGGTGTCTTGTTGCACAATGGCAATACTTATGCCTCGGTGGCTGTTGCTCACTCCGTGCATCTCAAAGAAACGTATGAGAATCTTGAGCTGTTGCTAAATACAATAAAGTATAACAAATATTGTTGGCAACTCTGTGGAGACCTCAAAATAATATCCATGCTTTTGGGTCAGCAGTCTGGATTCACAAACTATCCATGTTTTTTGTGCGAGAGTGGGACAGTCAAGCACGAAATTTACATTACGTTAAGAAAGAATGGCCACTCAGAGAAAGACTTGCACCGGGACAAAAAAAATGTGCCGCGTGATGCATTAGTTGACCTAAAATTAGTTCTTTTGCCTCCTTCACATAAAGTTAGGATGGATCAAGCAGTTTGTCAAAGCTTTAAATCAACAAGGTTACTGCTTTAAATACCTGTGCGACAACCCGTGTGGTTGGTGGCTACCCATCGGGCGCGTCCCCAGGTGGCGGATAGGGGGGACCCAATGTCACCGTACGAGTAATCGTTCGCTGCCATCGGGTTATGTGACAGAATAAGCCTAGCACTCGTAATGATCCAGAGCGCTGAGTAGAATAAAACCTACAATATGCGGGGGAACGAGTGTACGTCAATGCGGACTAAACCCCGCATGATGATGGTCTAGGTTAATCTCACATCGCGGACCAAACCACCAAACCCCTACTGCTACATGGGCCGGTAGCGGTCTGCACAGGGTCTAGGCCACCTCGTGTTTGTGCCGTGCGAGGCGACCCGTGTCGGTCGGATGATGGGATCCTGGTGGTTGAGCCACACCTGAGGCGGTTTAGATCCTCAGTGTCTGGCAACACGCCACTTTGGCCCAGATTTCACCTAGACGGGGGTCGAGACTAACCCATCTCGATCAATCGGCTGTGTCGTCGGGTCAGACTGCCGACTGGGTGAGCTCCTGGAGGTGAAGGGCGTGCAGCCGGTACTGTGGGTGAGCAGCACATGCTACATGTGTGCTGCTACAAAGCGGTATGCGGGCTCGTACGTCAGTCATCTTAAGGGGAGCTATATCTTCCTGGTAGCCCTGGTGTTGTTTTACACACCCCAAATTTGGGCTCCATGGTGGGTGGGAGCCGGGAAGATGAATTTTATTTAGCAAAACATAGATCCTATAGCTAATGTAGTCAATCCAGAGGGTGCGTCCTCGGACACCTCAAGTTTTGTTGCAGGTCCCACAGGAACTGCAACGGAAAGAACATCAATATCAGCCCCAAGGTGGGGTGAAGGATAAGCCAGAGGAGTGGCAACAGCAGCGCCCACAGAAAAAGCGAATCAGTGGGGCTGAACAGAAAGAAGGAGGAGGGCCCGTTTGGCGGCACAGGAGGGTGTAGTGGAAAAGGCTGGCCCTATGGCTAACCCATCCACGACACAACCTGGTGCCAATCAAACACCCTCCACTTCAAAACCATCTACCTCCGCCTCTAGGCCTGCAGAGGCCAAGACGCGGAGCATGAAAAGAGCTAGATCTGAGGGCACCCCTCCGCAAGGTAGACCACGGAAGAGGGCTGTCAGACTAGCACTAAACAGCCGTCACTGACAGCTACGTGGAGGCAGCTGCTCGGCACCTCCAGGTGGCTGTCATAGACAAGAACAACCCTGGGGTAAGATTACCAAGGCCCAAGCAGAGACCTTGCAATTAGCAATTGAGAAGGCTTTGGACGATCATCTGTTCGCTCTTCCCAATGATAGCGCTCCCCGACCTTTAGGAGGTGGGCGTACTCGGGCGAGATCTTCCGGATCTGGTGCGAGGATGACCACTCTAACATGGATTACGGAGGCGGTTGGCAACCTCCCACTACTGTGGGAGGCTGCACGCCTACTGTCGTCCAGGTGGGACTGCTGCCTAGGCTGCTGAAGGCGGCGCTGTGGATTCCAGGGGCCCCGGAAGACATGGATGTCGTCCAAAGGCGTCTACGTGTGCAGAACCCTGGGCTGACATATCCAAGTGGTGCGTTTTCCACACCGCCACAAGAGATCAACCTCCAGGGAGGCTGATAGTCTTTGGCGTTGGGGAAGACGTGAGGAGATTATCAACAGAAAGGGAGGCAAGCTACATTATAAGCTCACCTCACTAAATCTCAAGATACAAAAGTGCAACCTGCCGCAGAGGCAGCTCAACCGGCTGCCGCGCAAAGCAGGCTCAACCTCCACCTCCTGAGCAGCTACGGCGAGCTCCGCTCCTACAGCAACCTCAGGAGGCTGAGGTAGTTGAACCATCGACTGCGTCAAGCAGTCAGATGGATACAGCAGACTCGGATCCGCTGCTAGTGGGATGGCTTGCGGAAGAGTATAGTAAAGCGTCGCTGGACAGCCCGCCCAGCGACGCTTGATAAGCAAGTTTGACCCGTCACAGACCAATGGCGGGACTAAACTTTATACAATTAAACCTGCAACATTGCAGGGCGGCTGCAGCATCGTTATGCAGACACCTGAGCAATAATCAGGCCATTGCCCTTATCCAAGAACCCTGGGTGGCATGCTCAGGAATCTCGGGATTAGGGAGTCTAAATGGTACTATCTTTGCGGCTAGTAACCAACCTAAGCCTAGGGCATGCATCTACATACCCAGGCACATAAATGCCCTCCTCCTGCCACAACTGAGTGGCCGTGACGTCACAGCCGTACAGATCACATGCAGGCTGGGAGGAATTACTGACATAATCTTGGTTTCAGCCTATTTTCCAATTGACCATGACCCACTCCTCCGGAGTTGATGGCAGTCATTGATCACTGTAATAGGCACAAAAGCATCTGATTATCGGATGCGATTCCAACGCGCACCATGTGGTATGGGGTAGCGCAGATACTAACCCCCGTGGAAAACTACTACTCGAGTATATATCGAGTAAGAATCTGGAGATACTTAACTGGGGCAGCGAACCCACGTTTGTGACATCTCGCTTCCAGACAGTCATCGACTTAACCCTTGCATCGTCAGATATTTCAAGGCATATCTTGAACTGGCAGGTGACGCCTAAAGCGACACTGTCAGATCACAGATTGTTAAGTTTTAATTTAAAGGCAGCAGTAGCTGTCTGTAAAGAATACAGGAACCCAAAAGCGACCAACAGGTCTGTCTACCTAGACAGCTTGGAGCAACGCCTTTTGACATCACAAGGTACTGACAACCCAAAACTATAGAAGAGCTACAGAGATACTCGGTCTCTACAAAACTCCATCGTAGAGTCCTTTGAACAGGCATGCCCGGTCAGGACAGATTCTACTCGCTCCAGTACTCCATGGTGGGGCGCGGAGCTACAGAAGCTGAAAAGACCCTGGGCAAACTGTTTAATAAGGCAAAGAACACCAGAAGTATGGCTGACTGGGAGGCATATAAAAGCCACCAGCGACTATACAAAACGACAATTAGAAAACGACAGAGAGACTCATGGAAGACCTTCTGTAACTCAGTCGAGTCTACCAATGCAATCTCTCGCATTAACAGGATCTTGTCCAAAGACCCTCGTCATCAACCATGCTGTCTGAAACGTGTGGATGGTACATACACCACCAACGAGGCAGAAACAGCGGAGTTAACTCGCGGACACGCACTTTCCAGGCAGTGTCACACGACCTTTGTCTTACGGGTTGGATCAACCCAGCTCGGCCTAACGGGGCCGACTGGGAGGTTTCTAACCGGGTAGTGGATGAGAGAAAAATTAAATGGGCTATCTCAACTCTCAAACCGTTTAAGTCCCTGGAAAGGATGGCATCTTCCCGCCCTACTACAGTGGGGAGTGGAGAGGCTGACACCGTTCCTTGTGGTACTTTTAGGGCTGTATTGCTTTTAGATACATCCCCAGCAGTTGGAGAGAGGTTAGAGTTGTCTTCATTCCTAAACCAGGCCGGAAGGACTACTCCCAGGCTAAATCCTACAGACCGATCAGTCTCACGTCTTTTTGCTAAAGACCTTGGAGAGATTGTGCGACAATGATATGAGGAGAGGATAATGCTTTCTTATCCACTTCACCCAAATCAACACGCCTTTATACCAGGTAAATCAACGGAATCTGCCCTGCACGCTGTTGTAGGACGGATCGAAAACCCTAGACAATAACATGTCCGCCTTAGGCGCATTTATTGATATTGAGGGTGCGTTCAGCGAAACTACTTTCGCAAGCATCGATAGAGCTCTACGGACACATGGAGCTGAGGACACCCTTCGGCAGTTTACCATGCAGATTCTGCAATGTCGACGGGTACACATAAATGTGGGAAACCTCAGTAATTAGGGTGGTGGATAAAGGCTGTCCCCAGGGGGGCGTGCTGTCACCGCTACTATGGAATTTAGTAGTGGACAGCCTTCTCCAACGTCTTAATGAGGCAGGTTTCTTCACGATAGGTTACGCCGACGACTTAGCTATTCTAATAGTCGGCAAATTCGAACAAGTGCTGTGTAATTTGATGCAAGCAGCACTAAGGATCACGGAGCTCTGGTGCTCCGACAACTTTTTAACCATCAACCCCAACAAAACGGCGTTGGTGTTGTTTTCCAATAAAAGGAAGCTGACGGTAACTAAATTGCCAATGCTCTTCCAAACTTCCCTGCCCTTATCAGCAGAAGTCAAGTATCTGGGCATTATACTTGATAAGAAGCTGAACTGGGCCAAACACCTACAAATGAAAACTAGCAAAGCCAACCAAGTGTTCTGGCAATGCAAACGTGCCATAGGCAAACTTTGGGGTCTCCACCAAAGGCTGTCCTGTGGCTATACATCATGGTAGTAAGGCCGATGCTCTGTTATGGCGCTGTAGTCTGGTGGCGCAGGACCAGACTGGCCCATACAGTTCAAGACCTTACTCATATCCAAAGGGTGGCTTGTCTAAACATTACAGGTGCATTGCGTTCCACACCTACTGCAGCCTTAGAAGCCATCTTAGGCCTCCCTCCGCTGGACCTACATGTGGAGGAGGTGGCTTTGAGAGCGGCAATGAGGCTGCGGTTCAAAGGTTTATGGATCGATAAGGGAGGCGGTGGTAGACACCACAACATACTAAGAGAGGCGGTGCGGAACACACCTATCTTGGGAGGAATGGTTGATTCGATCGCACCCATAATCATTTCCAGGAGGCGCTTTGGGGTTTGTCTAAACACTGAGGACGCCTCCTTAACGGAGATCTCCATCTACACAGATGGCTCCAAAACAAATGAAGGTACTGGGGCAGGCATCTTCTCCGATGACCTAGACCTTCATGAAAGTGTTGCGCTGGGCAGGCTGGTAACTGTCTTCCAAGCGGAGGTCATAGCCATCATGCACGGCGCTAACGCCATACTGGAACGTGGAATCCAGAACAAAGCTATACGCATCTTGAGCGATAGTAGAGCAGCTCTTCTGAGCTTAAACAAGCAGAAGCTTCTCTCGGGGGTGGTATACCAATGCCATCGTGTTCTCGAGCTCGTTTCTGATACAAACGCCCTTGAACTGGTTTGGATCAAAGGGCATTCAGGAGTACATGGTAACGAACAGGCAGATTCTTTGGCGAGACAGGGAGCGGCTCGGGGTTTTGTCGGCCCTGAGCCATCGGTTGCTATTGCGCCATCTGTGGTGTTCTCCATGATAAGACAAATAACCCACCGCCGTCACAAGGATAGGTGGGCTTGTACATCAAGCTGCCGGCAGGCAAAAATGTTTATAAGGTCTCCCATGACCAAAATAGAAAAATTTGTCATACGCTTGCCAAGACAGAAACTACGGCTACTAGTAGGTATTCTGTCCGGGCATTGCACTTTAAGGAAGCACCTGCACAGGATGGGTCTGTCAGACAACCCCACCTGTCGCGGTTGTCAACAGGAGGATGAGACGGCGGAACACATTCTGTGCACCTGTCCGGTACTCGCCCGACTTCGAGGATCCATGCTGGGGGACTTTTGGCCCGAGAAGGCCGGAATTCGAGACACCCCCTGGTCCGACATCCTCAAATTCACCTGCAAGGTCGGGTGGTTGAGCAATGAAGGACCAACCTAGGGCAAGGAAGGCAGCACAATGGGCCCACCAGGAGGCCTAAGTGCGCGTGGCTTTAAGTCACCCTTCCCAAGTTAATCAATCAATCACCTGTGCGACAAATTTCCTAAACTTTCTGAAGCTAAACTTAAAGAAGGAATTTTTGTAGGCCCTGAAATTCGAACCTTGAAATCGGACAGATTGTTCCAGAATACAATGACCCAGTTGAATCTGAAGCATGGAGTTCTTTCGTAGAAGTCATAGGCGGTTTCCTTGGAAATAACAAGTCTCCAAACTACAAAGAAATTGTAGCCAACATGGTCGAAAATTATAAAAAACTGGGGAAAAGATGAGCGTAAAACTTCACTTTCTGAATTTCCCGAAAATCTTGGAGCTGTCAGCGAGGAACAGAGAGAGAGAGGTTCCATCAAGACATAAAGGTGATGGAGGGACGTTACCAAGGAAGATGGGATATTAGAATGATGGCTGATTACTGCTGGACCTTGAAGAGGGACTCGCTCACAAAAATCCACAAAAAGAAAACTACAAAACGCAGTTTTGACAGAAAAAGAGAACGATTTTATTCAAAATAACCAACGATTACTTAACGTAGATTATATTGCATGGTTTTTTTAATAAACAACTCAATTTTGCAGTGTAATTTTCTATTAAATATAGTTTCAATAAATATTTTGTCAATATTTTTTAGCAGTTTCTATGAAAAATTTCAAACCCACTTTTCCTGAATACCTGACGTGCTGGAAAGAAACTAAGCACAGATTCGTGATCAGCACACCCCATTTATTATAGGACACCTATTAAACTTAAAACACTTTTTCATTTAAAAAAATGTAGGGCTGTTATATATTATATAATTTTTAATTAACACCTAAAACAAATGGAAATAATACAGATTAATAAGCGTGTTTAACATAGCCCGCTAGTAAAGTGGTACTATTACTACAGTTTATTTGCGTTTATTCTAAATTACAAGTTTACAGAATCGTTTATTGTTAAGCGACTACAAGGTGGCTATATGTTTTTCTGCAATCCCAGATATAACGTATCACAGCAGCGACATGTCACCATATTTTAGCAAAAACCACAAACGTAGGTTAGCCTGCTAGAATTACAGCTGCTAATTAGAAAAGAAACTGGTCGTATAAGCACCTACCTGCAATTGAATAATTTAGATTACAAGCTTGCTACTAAAATGAACTCCAGCTTTGTAAAACGTGGCCATTTTTTGCTTTAGTAAAGCGCTCTCTCTTTATTTGATATTCAATTTTATTCCACCATAATGAATTCGTTTTCCCTTACAACTTAAGCTGCAACGACAAATTCAATAGTACAAGTATTGTTGCCTCATGATTCTTTAGCGAAAAGCAGCTGGCTTTGTGGTTGTGGCTCAGGGGAAACCATTTTTGCAAATTACAAAATTAGGAGTATAAGTACACGAAGGATTTTATATGAAACTTTATTACTGAATAAAAATTCACGGAAATTTATACAAGCGCTGATGGTGCGTTTTACTATGTTGCGTGCGTAATGTATTTGATTCATATCACGTACGACATACGCGAACCTTTATTATGAAAAACTTGTAGCAGAAATAACCTCATATGAAGAGAATTATACGCCAATATTGCTTTTATCGGTGGCTTCTCACGCTGAATTATAATTTGAACTATGATTATCTAATATAGCAATACGATTGCCAAGAATTTGGTAGTTGTCGATTCCGGTAAAGTTAATACTGAAGCAGTGACATTTTTTAACATGGTTCAAGAAATTTACAATTTCTTTAGTGGGGTCAACTAAGCGCTGGGATATGCTAAAAAAGGAATACAAACATATCAGTTAAAAGTTTGTTAGATAGGAAGCAAGAATAGATGCCGTTCGCCCATTAAGACAACATTGGTGAGGTGTTTCATTCTCTTGATTCTCTTCACGAGGGCAATCATTTTGATGCTAATACGAAATCGCTAGTTCTTAGGTCGCCAAAGTGGTATATATAGACCTCCAGGAGTCTATTTAACAAAAGTAGGGGTCGATCTGAGCTAGGGGGTCGATTGGGAGTCGAAGGAAAAAGAATTATTAATCTGCAAATCACACATACCTAACTGCATATGTAAAATTTGTGAATGTTTTTATAATTGACTCAATATCAGTTTCTTTATAGAAAATAATTTAATAAACGTATATTTATACGGGCGAAACAAGTATTTACGTACCAGCACGCAGCGGCGCGAACTGCACTTCTGGCTTAAGAGTCATATGCGTATGTGCGTTTGTCCATATGTCACGAGCGTTGATGTTACTAACGCAAATATCATACGCAGTTTCAGCTATCTTTGCAAATTGTGAACAGTATTAAATATTTGCAGTGTTATTATTACTACTTTTATAGTATTGAATAATTAGTTATAATTTCAATAAAACTATTCCTTTAGTTTAGATATAAATTTTAATTATCAATACATGTATAAAGAAGGTTGCTACGTACCTAGACGTAGCCGGAAGAAAATTAAATACCAGGCTAACTACCAACCGCGGAGGGTGGGGGGATTCGCCTGCATACCAAAAAAACAAAAAAAGCACGTCGCTCATGATTATCTATTAACAATAAAAATAAATTAAAATTTCTTGATTCACGTAGACAAAGAAAAGTATTAAATTTAAGTTATATTGTAAAAAACAAATTTTATAATAGATCCAAGAAGTGCGCATTTCGTAGCTAACATGTAATAAAACTCATTGAAAATAAAAGTAATGCTTAGATTTTCTCCATAGCAAGTGTGTTTAATCAAAGTATTCAATGTAGACCAAGTTGTAGTAAGAATTAAAGAAATATAACCAGTAGCACTAGCGAAGCTAGCTTTTAAACATGTATGGTGAACTGGTTTCACAACATCAACCGTTCATTTACATTTCCAATGCTCCACCCGAAGGTACTACATTGGCCAGGAGGCGAGTTTTTTGTTGCCTAGAAATTTAGAATTTTGCCGAACCCTTGCCGTTCCAGGCAAGGTAGGGATCTTTAACGTGCGTGACAACACTCACACACGGGACCTCCATTTAACCTCTCATCCGAACGAGGGCGTAATATTTGTGAAAAATGCTCACCTGCCATTTTTCAAGCAGTCGGCCGTGTCAGGATTTGAACCCGGGACCTTGGGATCCGTAGTCTTACGCTTACTACATTGATCCACGGCGACGTCACAACATCAACCGCTGATAAATAATATTCCTCGATGTGCATAAAAGAAAACAAGTCACATACCTCTATGCGTCGGGTTGCTTATCTTGCAATCCATAGGGAGTGAGTCAGCACAGCAACGCCATACTAGTCAGGATCCATTCACCCTGCCACCGTAACTGCATCAGCGGTCTACAGACAAAAGCAGTTGGTCTACAGACAAAAGCAGTTGGTTTACATAAAGAAAGAACTTATTTGGCCTCCAGCTAAGAACTATACAGAGAATCGGATTAGAATGGGTAAGCGCGGGAAAACTCACCAATACACGCAAGATACTTCCTACTGGTCGAACACAAAAACGGGTATCGCTTTTGAAGTACTGCAACGAGTAATGTAGAAAATATTTCAACGCACAAGCTGCAGAATCAAATTAAAACACGAATTTGAACTGCCATCCTCGCGTTATCAAAACGCGATTAGCAAACTGAAAAACACGCTATCAACTAATAGTAGGATCTATTATTTCGACAAGTCTTTAAATGGGAAACACAAGAGAAAGCAATTATACGTTCTCGGAATGTTTAACGAATTAATGGATACCTAAAACAAGGTATTGACTATTTAATTTATCAAATAAATTTTCGTTTTAGAATGAATACATTTGACAGAAATGTTATGATTGCGCATACTGTTGTAACGAAGTAAAAATACATGATGAGGTTTTGAATAGAAACAGAAGCTAGGTGAATGAAAAACGAATTACCACAAAAAGGACGTATTTGAATCTATCGTCGAAAATAAACCTAACAAGGTAAGCATTAATAATATGGATTAGTAGTATTTCAACTTATTTTTATATTAATATTTTTATATCTATAGAACCCCAATTAAAAAATGGCAGCTTCAGTTTCCAAGAAGTAATGTCGGTATTATTCACTGGATTATTTGAAATTTGGATTTATTTGTTCACCGACAAATGAAACGATTCCTATGTGTCTTCTATGTGAAAAAACTTTTGAAAATATCTGCATGAAACTATCAAAAATAAAAGATCATCTTGAAAGGGTTCATTCAGATAAAAAATAAAAAACTTGAATTTTTCAAAAAAAACTTAAAGCAAAAGTCACAGTCGACCAATTTTAAAAAGTTTTATGAAGCAGTCTACTAAAGTTGAAATTGAAGGAGGATTAATAGCAAAGAGGGGAAACCACACACACTCGCTGAAGAAATTGTTATACTTGCAATTAAAAACGTCATTGTGGATGTACTGAAAAAACACTCGTTTAAATTTTTAAAGCCCTTGCCATTAAGTGCAAATTCTGTAAAACGGCATATTGACGAAATGGCAGAAAAATAGAGAACATCAGTTTCTGAGCTAAAAAATTGCGAGTTCGCTATATAACTTGATGAGTCTGTTTTTGGCATTTCTGCTATTCCTGTGGTGTATGTTAGGTATTTCAGTAAAATTAAAGAATGACATTGATTAATTTTAATTTACTAAATAAATAAATGTGATATTCCGCTTGAAAATATAATAGCAGTAACCACAGATGGTGCACCTTTTACGGTAGGGCGTTACCGAGGTTTTGCTACATTTTTCAAAGAAAAAGTGCCCAGTATACGTACTATTCATTGTGCGTTGCATAGAAACAACTTAGTAGCAAAATATTTAGTCCAGAGTTACATAGAACTTTACAGTCTTGCATTAAGCCCAACCGCTTGAATCAAAGATATTTTCCAAATTTTGTGAAGTATTTAACCAATTACTTCCTCACACCGAAGTTAGATGGTTGTCTAAATGTATATGCTTGCAACGGTTCGTTTAGTTATTTGTCTCCACGACAGAATTTTTCATCAAAATAATCCTGTTCTGAGTGATGAACTCCAAAACAATAAGAACCATATTTTTTATTTAGCGTCCAAACAAAGCTGCAAGGAAAAGATGTACCAATTATCCAAGCTTGGACAATACTGTCGGCTTCTTAATAAAATTAAATTTATTTAGATCTTTATTTCTACGTAAGGATTATCAGTATTTTTCAAATCTGCGACAATTAGAAATAAAAGAAGAAGACTTGCAAATATATACAAGTCATCTTCAAAAATAAGACGACAATTTTCAACTGCGTTTTGTTGATTTGAAAATATCGACATCTCTGAATGGACTATTGCGCCATTTTCCGCTCAAATTGAAGACGTGAACATCAACCTGCAAGATGAACTTGCTGAATTACTATCGGATCTTGAAGCAAATACGCTTTTTAAAAATTTATCAATAAGCAAATTTTGGACAAATATAGACAATGCAAAAATATGTAATCTTAACGAAATAGCTCAGCCATTTATGTTGACATTTGCAAATTTCTATATGGTTGAAGCCGGTTTCAGTCACGTAAATTCAATCTAAACTAAGTACATAAATAAATTAAATATGGAGTTTCAAGGGAATTTAAGATTAAAATTGACGAATTTCGAACCAATATAGCGAATCTTGCAAAGAAACACCAGGCAAGCCCATCTCATTGATTAAGAAGCAATAAATCGGTAGTTACTATACTATTTATTTTTACTTACTTATAATTACTTATTATTTAATAAATATTAAGGTATTTAAATTTCAGCATTAAGATATTTTTCATGAAACTATTGTTACACACTGTAAAATTACTTTAATAAATGTTTAAAATCATAAAATACACTTACAAACACAGTACCGCACCTAATAGATAGTTTTATTCTACTTAACTGAAAAATACTTTTATGGGGGTTTATGGAGATTTCGGAAAATTATATAGGGGATCTATGACCAAAAAAGTTTGGCGACCCCTGCGCTAGTTTAATATTTGGCAATGAAAATACAGGATTATGGATTTCTATTTTCAATTGTTATTTGGTATGAAATACTAAACAGAGTTAATGTAGTTACTACTTCAAAATCCAGGTGAAATTATAATTGCACTTCAGAAGAATGTTATTGCATACACAAAAGCGCTCAGATCTGATGAAAATTTTAAATATATTCTTGAAACTGCCAAAGATTTGGCTAAAACAGTAAAGGTTAGCCCAGAGTTTAAAAATCTGTTGACAAAACTCTAAATGATCAGGAGTATTACTTCAAGACTATATTATTCCTTCCAATTATTGACTCTCTTATTAGTTCTTTTAAAGAATGATTTGATTTACTTACAGGATAGTATCAATTATTTAAATTTTTATCAAGTTTTAAACACATGCACAATCTACCTAAAAACACGTTAAAGAAGGACTACATTGATTTGGAAACTCTTCTCACAGATGGCGATAAAAAAGATATTTCTGCTGAAAATTTGTTTAGGAAATTCAAATATTAAAGACAATTATAGAAAATGATCAAGATTTGGATGTTTTTCAAATATTACAATACATTTTTAATAATGACTTAAAGAGCGTATTTGTAACTCTTTCCATTTCCCTTCGAGTTTATTTGATAATTACCGTAACTGTAACACGTAGAGAGATTTTTCTTAATCTTCTTTGGGAATTAAACCACTCGTAGCTTTTGAAATCATCTTTATTTACTATAATGTACTCAACTAGTGCTAGAATAAAATGTAAGTCGTGTTGTACATTCTATATTCTCAAAAAGTCAAAATTAATTATAATAACAAAATCGAGGCGAAATTACCATTATCTTTTCCATTCTCACTACTTATTCTCGATACACTACAATACCCCTCTCATAAATTCAAACTATCCGGAGGCTTAATATTCCGACGTGGTGTAACCGATCCAGACACTGTCTCATTTACACTCCGGTGTGAGTTTGAAACTCACCTTGATTGGGTTGCTTCCTCTATTGGTTCACTAACCATCGGTAAACCTGTCAACTCTTCCCAGGTGCCGATATCTACAATGTCTTCCTTATCGGCTATTTCTACCTCCACAGCCGGTAACCCCAACGAGTCTCTTTCACCCACGTTCCCAGGTACTTCTACCTTTTGTTCCAATTACCCACCGCACTAGTAGATGTCTCATTAGTAGAGTCCTAATCGCTAAAGCGATAATGCGTCTGCCTGCACGATGTCCACCCTCTTGGTATTCTTAAAGGTATACTCAAATTGGACAAAAACAAAGACTATGGCTGTATTTGACCCGATGCCATTGGTGGCAATCCCTTGTTTTTTCCAAATAACGCTAACAATGCCCTGTGATCAGAAACTATTTGAAAATGTCTAAGTGATAGAATTTCTGAACCGCTTCTTTATGTGTTAGTGAATAATTTGCTCCGCTTTACTCAACACCCTTGAGATATAACCAATGAGTCTTACTAAATCAGCCTTTACTTGCTTAAAAGCTTCTTCACGCGCCTTCAGTCAAAGAAAAAAAAAATTTTTTTACACAACTCATATAGCGGTTTCAATTTCACCTGTATTCTCTGCGTAAACCTGTGATAATAATTTATCATCCCACAAAACGCTTTCACGTCCGAAACATTTTGTGGTCTGCGGCATTTCAAAATGCCTGAAAATTTATCCGCATCTTTTTCCAAACCGTCTGCCGAAATAACATGCTTTTTTCGAAGAAAACACATTTTTCCTTGTTCAACCTAAATCCAAACTTCCTCAAACTTTCGAGGGTTTTCCGTAGATTGGACAAATGCTCCTCTTTCGTCCACCCTGTTACCACGATATCGTCAATAAACACCACCACCCCTGGGATACCCGCCAACGTTTTCTCGATTATTGACTGAAATATCATACAAGACGGTTTGGTCCCAAAAGGTAATCGTTTCGGTTTAAAAATTCCCATTTCTGTAGTCCACGCGAATATCTCGCTCATTTTCTCCTCAACCTCTAACTGGTTGTAGGCATCTTTTAAGTCCAACCTACTGAAGCTTACGCCACCTTGTAGCGCTGCAAAAACCGCTTCAATTCTGGGTAAAGAATGGTTCACATCCAGCAAATATTTATTTATTGTAGCTTTATAATTAGTGCAGAAACGAATACTTTTACCGTCGCCCTTTAAAGCAATAACCAACGGAATTCCCCATTGGGAATTATCAATTTTCTCGATTACTCCTAAGTCCAGAAGTCGAGAATTTTCCTTGTTCACTGCCCCTTTGTATGCATACGGAATAGGCCCGGGCTTACAAAAATGGGTTTCACCCCCGCGCCCACGCTAGAGAAACTTTGGAACCATTATAATGACCTAATTCATTTTTGAATAAGTCCTGGAACCCTTCCAACACCTTTTCTAATTCCGAATTCCCCTTCGATTCTATTAATATCAAACTTTGTTAGAATTTCCCACAAATTAATCTGGAATTGCTCTAACATGTCTCTCCCCATAAGTAACCTACACCCTTTGTCAACAACCAACAGCTCACAATCTTTAATGACTCCCTGAAATTATACTATTAAATTAATCTTACTCTTCGGTTTATTAATAGATCCAGTATACGTTCTTAATTTAATATTGGTATAAAGCAATGGCACGTTCCTGAAAAACTTCCTAAAAATATTAAATGGCATACAGCTCAGACCTGCACCCGTATCGACCTCCATCATCGATGGCCGTTTGTTCAGTTTTAGGTCTACATAAATAGGATTCACTCCGCAACAATCAATTGAATTGAACATGTCAACGTACTTAACATCCGCTGAAACTTCTTCTACAAAATTCATAGCTTTTTCCCTCCGGCAAGCGTCTGCAATGTGACCCTTCTTTTTGCATTTTCTACATGTGAGTCTTTTATACTTGCAATTTAAAAAACTGTGACCTCCTTTATTGCAGGCAAAACAAACCGCTTCTTTCGTAACTCGAATTGGCTGCTCCTGTGGGGAGGGTATCTTAACGGACTTTTGTCCATTTAAACCTTACCGAAGTCTATTTACACTATTTACATCCATAACCCTTCTGGTTTTCTTTAAAATTGACTTCGTAAAGTTCCGTCAGCGACTTCGTTTCAGACTCTTCACATAACCTATCTAAAATTAAACCTGAATTAAGCCCAGTAACAAATTCATCTTTCACTCTTTCGTCTAGTGAATTTCCAAATTTACACGATGCTGCCATCTGTTTCACTTTAACAACCTATTCGCTAATACTCTTGCCATTTTGCTTTAAATTGTAGACCCGAATCCTTGCGAAAAATGCTCACGCGTATTTTATACTGACTATTCAGTATTTCTATCAGTTCAGCGTACGTTTTTACGTTTGGAAGCATTGGAAAACATAAATTTTTCAAGGTTTTATAAACACCTTCATCCACCTTCGTTAATAGCACCGCCACCTTCCGCTCTTCTTCAATTCCATTGGCTTGAAGATACTGGTCCAACCTTTCGGAAAATATTTCCCAGTCGTCCCCCGACTGGAACTCTTTAATAGTAAATAGCTATCGCTTACAATGACAGTGTTACTCATTCTTCACCAAAAAAGATTGTTGCTTCTAAATACACGGGGTATACTACCAGTATATTGCACTATTGCCATTAAAACCCAAACATGGTTTTCCTCGTCGCCATTTTGCAACGTACTCAACTAGTGCTAGAATAAAACGTAAGTCGTGTTGTACATTATTTATTCTCAAAAGGTCAAAATTAATTACAATAACAAAATCGAGGCGAATTACCGTTATCTTTTCCATGCCCACTACTTATTCTCGATACACTACATTTAGTTTCGATCTATGACCTAGGATCGTGGTCAAAATAATAATTTCAAGTTTGACATTTATGACATAAATTGAAGATGACTTTGATTTATTGATGTTCGAAATATTTCGTTTGAGTACATTAGGTGAAAATTTTAAAGTTTAAAAGAATGATTGCCTTCAATTTGTGTTGCGCCTTGGAACGACTTTTTAGGTAGCCAATATGCTTAACGTGAAATCAGCTGATTAATTCTTATTGTTAAATTTCATATAAATTCAATAACTTAAGGATTGGAAAACATTTTTTAACATGTTTCTATTTATACAATTGGGAGGTGGTTATTAAAAAAGTGGCGATTACGTTACCGTAAGGCTTAAGCAGTCGTTTTTTTTGTATTTATTTTGAGGTGGAAAAACTCATTATGATTTAAGCTATCTCCTTGGTAGATTTTAACTATGGCGGGTTTACACTTGTCAGATATCACAACAAACATACAGGGAGTATTTACAAGTCGGGTATGGGCCTGATATTTGTATTTGTTTTATACACTTAGACAATCTAAACCTAATGCTATCGCATGCCAAAAAATCACTAACGTTCCTAATAAAATGCAGAAACAAAGAAATAATACCTAAAGGATTCAGAATCAAATTTGGTCAGACCAGCAATAAACTATCGAGGATTCTTGAAAGAGCAAGCTACAGTATGATGAGGGAAAGACTACAAAATCATCGACATATTATTTATAAGTTAATACAAGATATTGAGGGCATTAAAAATTTTATACGAATAAAGGTAACAAAATATGATTTTGATAAAATTCGGCTTTGTGCAAAAACCTACTACGAATCAGAATTTTCCAAACAAAAAGAAATTCACATACAGAAATTTAATAACCTATTTATAAAGAAAAATAACACACAAACTAAAACGTTAGAAAAAGCAACACCATGCTAAACACCGTCATAAATTTATCAAACAGAACTATTAACAACACCGAAAAATTATTTCTATCAAAAGGCCTGAACTTTACAGTAACACCAAAATCAATACCAACCTTTGAAATAATCAGCTGTATTGAGAAAAAAGCAAACCAACTCGAAGAAAATCAAGCAAACAAATTTAGAGTACGATGCAAAATCGAAATAGAAAGGAATCACAAAATAAAAACAAATGTAAGTAGTAATGAAATCAAAACAATTCGCAATATAAATAAACGATAACTCAATTATAATTCTACCTGCTGACAAAGGCAAGGCAACAGTAGTAATGAATAAAAACGATTACAACACAAAAGTCTAGGAACTGTTGAATACTGAGGATTACACTAGTTTAGAAACGGACCCGACAAAACCAATTGAAAATAAAATAAACAAAACTCTATATAAATTTAAAAATGAATTTGAAGACAAAGAAAAAGGCAAACTAGTCCCACATTACGGTAAACCACCCCACTTTTACGGTCTACCAAAAATTCATAAAAAAGACATTCCTTTAAGACCTATCATAAGCTCCATAGATTTACCATGCGATTATTTAGCAATATTTCTCCTAAAAATTATAAATCCATTAGCAGGCAAAACGAACTCTTTTATAAAAAACAACCAACACTTTTTAGAAAAATTATTAAACATAAAAATTGAAAATACACACACAATGGTAAGTTTTGATGTAGTAAATCTCTTCACAAATGTCCTTATAAACAAAACACTTAATATTATAAAAGACAAACTAGAAAAAGATGACAACCTTAAAGAAAGAACAAAATCAAGTATAACATCGATTCTGGAATTACTTGGTTTATGCGTCAATAACACATATTTTCAAATAAGTGACCAATCCTACAAAGAGAATTTCGGAATGGCGATAGGAAGTCCACTATCGCCAATCTTTAGTAATATATTCATGGTGAAATTCTAAAAAGATGTAATATTCACACAAGAATTGAAACCACTAATCTGGCGGAGATACGTAGATGATATCTATGTTATTTGACCTCATAATGTAGAACTAATTAAAAACTTTGTATATTCAATTAACAAAATAGAACCAACTATTAAATTCACTTATGAATTAGAACAACATAGAAAAATTCCGTTTTTAGATATTCTAGTTAGCAAAAACGATACAACAATTAATTCAAGCCACCACACTGCGTCAAACGAGGAATTATCAAAACCATCTAAAATAGAGCAAAATTAATATCATCAAACGAAGAAATTTTAAAGAAAGAGAAAGATCTAATTAGATATACACTAATAAAAAACAAATATTCTAGAAGAATAATAGAGAAAGAAATGAATAAAGTCCCAAAAAATAAAGAAGAAGAAAACAAAAATAACGATACGATACATAAAAGGATTCTCCGAAAAATACCAAAGAATAGGAAACAAATTCATAATTAAATCAGAATTTAGAACCAACTATTCACTAAGAGCACAATTATCAAAAACAAAGCCCAAAAACGCAATACAAAGTTCAAAAAACTGCATCTACAGAATACCGTGCGAATATAACAAGTTTTATATAGGGCAAAGTTCCAGACCATTTGAAGTTCGACTAAAATAACATAAATTATATATAAAAGAATAGAAAATTTGGAAAATCCATGATTTACCAACATGCATGAGACTCCAGTCATAAAATAAAATAAGAGGACACAAAAATGAAGAAAGCCACCAAAAACGCAAAATTAAAGAAGCTGCTTGTATAACCCTACATAAAAATAACTGCGTAGCAAACGAATCCGTGATTTTCGATAAACAATGGATTCCATTACTATAAGAAATAACAAATGAAAATCAAGTGCCCACAGTATCTAGTTAGCATTGCTAGTTTTTCCAGGGTTTTCCTTGCGATATTAACATGAAATACAGCCTACATACATGACTTTTATTTGTACATACAATAACTAATCACATAACAATAAACATATTAGCAACCCCAGCAAAACAACATTGGCATCTGACAAGTGTAAACCCGCAATAGGGTTACCTCAAAACCATTTACAATCTTCGTTGAACAATATTGGTATCTGACAAGTGTAAACCCGCTTTAGGTCGCCTCAGAATGATATAAAATATTTATAACACAAGATTGGTATCTGACAAGTGTAAACTCGCCATAAGGTCGCCTCAGAACCATGTTAAAATTTACCAAAATCATAATGAGTTTTCCCCTTCAAAATAAATATAAAAAAACGACGTAATCGCCACTTCTTTAATAACTTTTCTCCCAATTGTACAAATAGAAATATGTTAAAAAATGTTTTCCAATCCTCAAGTTATTAAATTTATATCAAATTTAACAATAAGAATTTATCAGCTGATTTCACGTTAAGCGTATTGGCTACCTAAAAAGTCGTTCCCAGGTGCAATACAAATTGAAGGCAATCATTCTTTTAAACTTTAAAATTTTTCACCTAATGTACTCAAACCAAATATATCGATTATCAATAAATCAAAGACACCTTCAATTTATGTCAAAATGTCAAACTTGAAATTATTATTTTGACAACGATGCTAGGTCATGGATCGAAACGTAAATAAAGATGATTTTAAAAACTATGAATGGTTTAATTCCCAAAGAAGATTAAAAAAAGTGCTAAACAAACCACAACAAACATACAAGAAGTGTTTGCAAGTAGAGAGATTTCGTTTTTAAAATTAACAATTATCAAATAATATTTAACGTCTACGATTTCTCAAGAAAGACTTAATGGGCTATCAATTATTGCAATAGAGAATGATGTATGTAAAGAAGTAGACAAGAATGAAGTTCTAATCAAATTCGCGACTATAAAGTCAAAGCGACTTTTCTTTTTTAAAATTAAGTTTTTTTGCGATGTTTGTAAACTTCTAAACAGTTTTTTATATTTAAAATAATATATATTTTTATGAAATGAAGTTCCTTTTCGTGCAATGTATACTTAAGTTAGTGCATTTTATTTTATGTAAAAAAATTACTATTTCCTTTTTGTACGTCTTTTGTTTGTTATTTACATTTGAGTATGTACGTACAAAACTAATATATCTATATTGATTTTTTTTATTATAAACAAGTTAAAATTTATCTATATATTGTCATTTTCAAAAAAAAGTGCTGCTTAAATCTTGTTTACATCGAGGCGCTATAACTCTTAGAGTCGGCACTGGATATAACGCATCAAAAAAATAGCGACAGTCATCATATTTTTAAAAAAACCATAAACATAGGTTAGCTTGCTTGAATTACAGTTGCCAATTAGAAAATAAAATGGGCAATATACGCGCGCACCTGCAATTGAATAATTTAGGTTATAGGCGCTCTACTTTTAAAGTCTCTGACTGTAAAACGTGGCAACTTTTTGCTTTAGTGAAAAAGCTCTCTATTTAATTGGTTTTCCGTTACAACTTAAGCTGCAACGACAATTTCTCTAGTTCAAATATTATTACCTCGTGATTTCTTAGCGAAAGCCAGCTGGCTTTGTGGTTGTGGCTCAGGGGAAATCATTTTTGCAAATCACAAAATTAGCAAAATAAGTACAAAAAGGATTTTATATGAAACTTTATTACTGCATAAAAATTCACCGAAATTTATACAAGCGCTTATGGTGCGTCTTACTATGTTGCATACATAATGTATTTGATTCATATCTCGTACGACATACGAGAACCTTTATTATGAAAAGCTTGTTGCTGAAATAACCTCACATGCATAGAATTATACGCCAATATTGCTTTTATCGGTGACTTCTCACGCTGAATTAAAATTTAAACTATGGTCATTTAATATAAAAACACGATTGCCAAGAAGTTTACACTTATCAAAATGAGTTTCAGGTATACGATGCTTCGAAAAAAATCAACCTTTCAAAGTTGACGTAAGCAATTGAATTTAAATGCACCTAACTTAATCATAAGCCGTTAGAGGATCCAAGGCTTTTCCGGAAGTAAACAGTTTTTAGAATACAGTAACAACGAAATGTTGAATAGCGAAAGCGAAATATAAGCGCATAGTCTTACGCTTTAATCCTCTTTAGCCGAAACTAGTTGCCTAACTCTACATCATGTATATGTTCACTTAATTGTTTTGTGTAGGCAATAAAAACATGATTGGACCTATACACCTTTATGAAATTCAAAACGCATTAAAAGGAAACAGTATAACATATCCCTTACATGTGATTTTCCAATGCTTCACCCAAAGGTACTACATTGGCCTGGAGCGAGTTTTTTTACCTGGAAAATTTGGAATTTTGCCGAACCCTTGCCGTTCCAAACAAGGTGGGGATCTTTAACGTGCGTGACAACACTCACACACGGGAGCTCCATTTTACCTCTCATTCGAACGAGGGTGTATTTTTGTGAAAAATGTTCGTCTAACATTTTTCAAGCGGACCGTGTCGGGATTCGAATCCGAAACCTCGGGCGTAGTAGTGACACACATACCACTACGCCACACGGAACCGCCTAGTGTAACACATCCCGCGTCGATTTTCCATAATGCTATTCAACGAATGAATTTATGATTGTTGTACCTATAAGTGTGTAAGTAGTACAAAACCCAAAGCGACATAAAAATTTCCGCTCATTTAAACTAATATAAAAATGTAAGAAGTTCCTCTTATAAGAAGTGTATAGAGATTGTGTGTATATAGAATATATGTTTGTGGAGGAGAGATAGACTTGCATTAACCTAATCACCTTGCTCTGCTTGTCTGTCTCATAAACGTTGAGGACATTTTTGTTCTTTAAACACATCATACTGGGTAAGCCATGTTATGCAATATTTGCACAAAGTAATCTTATAAACCCTTAGTCCGTTTATTAAATATATGTAAGATAAGACATACATTAACCTTATCATCGCGCTAATCACACGTCGTTCTGTGTCTGTGCCTGTCATTCAACTACGTGACCGCTAATGTTATTAACTCTTTCGCTAGACCTGTTTTACCATATTTGGTTAATGCCAAATTTTGTACATAGTTGCACATACAAACAAATTCTTCCACAATATTCGCACATTTTTTTTTTTAATTAAACTAGAGTAACAAGTTCTAAACATAAATGATTTTTTCGCGACTGAATATATTTGACCGGTCACTTTCGGTTTAAACCAATCTGTTTTTGCGCAGTTTGGTCATCAGAAAACCGGAAGTTCCCCTCCGGTACCGCCATATTGAAATAATAACTGGTCTCTTTTGGTTTTAACCGTGTTGTAGATGTAGTTACTGTTGGTTGGTCATTGAGGCGGAGTTTGTCATAGCCTACAATTTACCCTAAATTCCAATGTTCATTGTTTTTAAATTAGACTATTTAATTAATAAAATATGGAAAACAACACAGAAGAAATGATAGAGTATACATTAAATCACGCCGGTAGAGATTATGTTGTTATAACCTCCTTTACAACAGCAAACAAGGTTAGAAATGGTGAGTATTTTAATTCCATATTCAGATTCTATCACAATTACGGACTTTATTCTATAGATCCTGAAGCTGCACAAAATTTGCTTTATGAAATGGGCCTTCTTTCATCGGAAGATTTAACTCTTATTGTTGTAATCGAAGACAATAATCGTGAGTAAAAGATTTTTATATAAATTGCTTAACTATTACAACAGTTTGAATTGTAGAGCCTGAGGCAGCATTAAGTAGAATTGATGAGTTACTGTCTGTTAGTTATTTAAAAGAAACGGATCAGAAAGAGAATAGTAAGTATGCACATGCACATTGCTTTTAAAGACTTTACATAAATATATAAATGATGCAGTCATATGGACATCAAAGAAAGAAACAGTGCAGGACCATGACGCTACAGAAGAATTACTTATATTTAGAAATAAATTGAATTCGAAATTCAATGATAAACGTACTGTTAAATCTAAGTTGTGGAATGATATAGCCGTTCAAATCAATAATGTGGGTTATAATCTGGGGAGTCAAGCAGGTGAGAAATGTAGACAGAAGCTTATTTTGCCTACATAAACGGAGTGAAAAAGACTGGCACAGAAAGAATAGATCTGCCTCCATTTTATGATATGCTACATTCAATATTTGGTAGGTCATTGCTATTCATTGTAATTAGACGTATTATTACTAATAGCATTTTTATTTTAGGAGATAAGCACAAATGCAGTCCATCATTTTTCTTGGACTCTGAACTCCCTGAAATGACTTGTATATTAGAGCAGTCTGATAATTTATTACCCAAAAATGTGGATCTATACAGTAGCGAGTCTTTTCAAGAAATTACATATCCGACAACATCTAAGCAAGTGACTAACCGATTTTAAATAAAAAATTCTATAAAGTTGTCTTCCAATACCAATACAAAATTAAAAATAATACAAGAGGAATTTCATAAATATCGCGAGGAAAGAAATCATCAGTTCAATTCATTGCAAGCGATTTTACAGCAACAGCTGGAACAAAAAAATCAGTTTTTAGAATTGTGGACATGGGTGAAAACCATACAACCGCTATCAGTCAAATAACGCCATCAATGACTACACGTAAGCGGAAGCACGATCAGATGGATACATAATCGCCTTCGACAGTTGATTAAAACCAATATGATTCATCTTCTGATCGTCATGAAAATGTTTAAAACGTGTAGATTATAAGCAGACATTTTTTGTATGCCTTAATAATAGTGCTGTATAATTGTTATGTATTTAACATTGAACTTTGTAGTTTCTTCATTCTTGATATAAATATAAATGTATTCGTTCTTGTGGAATTGATTGTCTTGCTGTATTTGAACAAACGTTTAGATATTTTATGAACCCTAAAATGTGGACCAAAATAAATGATATTGATGTAATTTTATAGTTTACACTGATCTTTCTGGGACTACTTCGAAGTGTAAAAAGAAGTTTTTTAACTAATTACAAAAATAGGGCTTTTAAAAACCTTTCAATGACTGAAAGCAGAAAATAATAATTTTACTTATGAATGTTTGAAGGTAGAACTTTGAAAATTAAGGCTCTAGTAAGTACCTTCAGACTACAGTTAAAGTATAATTTGGTTAACTAAATTTTCAAGATTGGGAAATTTAGTCAACTACAGTAAACGTATTTCATTTAATAGTATTCTAAAGAATTTAGAAGCATTGCTAATTAATTTCTCATTTTTATTCTGTTCACTGATGATATTTCTGACTATCTCTGAATTCTTAATATATCAGTTGTTTTTGTCGACTATAGGTCGTATCTGATAGTAAACAATTTGCTTTCTAGGACGTGGTTTTGAGATGAATGATAAATCATTTGAAATCTAAATGTATTACAAAATACAATACACACTTTTTTAATAAGACATTATATACATCAAGATTATGCTTTGATGATATAAAAAGAAAATAAGTAATGTAAAAGAAAATTACAGTATTGCAAAGATGGAACTAATAAAGGTTGAATTTAATTAAAATGTTTAGCATGATTTAATACAAAGTTAGAAAATTCATAAATAATTACTGCCTAAGCATTCTACAAATGTTATTTTCTTTTATTTCCTCCAGAATTCTGTCATCTCTATTTTATGTAGGTCTTGATTTCCTCCAGAATTCTGTCATCTCTATTTTATGTAGGTCTTGATGTACTAAATCTCTGTTGTTCTACAGGTTCATTCTACTCATCTCCCAGCACATAGCAAAAATTATGAAGCATAAATGCCGAATTGGCAATTTCAATAGTTTTTGCAGCAAAGTAACCATTGATGAATGTTAGGCACCTCCGTCTTCCTCTAACAAGACCAAAACTATGTTCAATTGCAACTCGATCAGCACTTAATTTATAGTTATGATGCTTTTGAGCTCTAGTTATGCCTGGTACTAGACGATATGGTGTCATCAGGAAAATGCGCTATCTCCAATTCAATGCCACTCTCGGTTAGGGAAATACTGTTCTGGCCCATGATCTTTAATGCTGCGTGCCATTACGGACAAAGAAAATACCTACAAAATATTAAAGGTTATTTTAGACATTGGTTTCAGTGAAGACTTTAACACCTTGAATGCGTATGTCGTATATAGGCGACACACGCATATATTCAGCAGTGCTGATGTCGTACATTGGCGACATTCGTATGTTTCAGTTTGTAGCTTCAGTATTATTCTAGCGTTGCTCGTGGCTGCTTGGATACTGTTTAGCGTTGTTAACACGCATTGTATTAAACGTAAATTAGGGTTCGTTTCTCGAAGAGACTTTTTTTAATCGTACAGTTTTAAATTAAACAAATGGCCGGCCGGCCGGCCCTTCTCGACCTAAAAGACGTAAAGTGTCTATTAAAAATAAAAATAAGCTCACAGATGAAGAACTGGCATTGCTATTAAATATTTCAGATGAGGAAAGTGATTATCAGTTCAGTGGTAGCGATTGGGAGGACGATGGATGGGGAGAATTAGACAATGAATCAGGTACTAATAATACCCGTGTTTTCTTCTAGAATTTAATGGTTTTAATAATTTTAGATAAACAAAGTGGCAGTGATGAAGAGAATACTAGCAGTAAAAGCACAGGTAGTAAGTACCTTATGAGTTATATTTGTCTTATTACATTTTTCTATTAGGTCAAGGACAATCACAACATAATGAATTTGAGCCCGATAATGACGCAGTTTTAGATGCACCTAACAATGCAAACATAATTCCTATTGTTGTACCTAATTGGCAAACTGTTTCTGAAGGATTAGAAGACTGTGTGTTTTCAAAACAAAATGAACTGCTTGTGCCTATACCTGGAAACGAACCAATTGATTATTTTCTATTATTGCTGGACAAAAATATTTTAGAATCAATAGTGGAAGAAACTAATGCATATGCTGAGCAGGTGTTTCTTGAAAAAGTAGAAACTGAAAGATCGCGAATTTCGCAATGGAAGCTTCTTACAGTTCCAGAACTTTTAAAATGTATAGCATTAGTTTTGCATACAGGGACAATAAAGATAAACAGATTGCGAGATTATTGGAAAAAAGATCGAATGTTTAATCTTACTTGCTTTTCAGAACATATGAGCAGGGATCGCTTTCTTCTGATTTTAAGATGTTTGCATTTTTCTAAAAATCCATCACCTTTGGATGTAACTCCAGAAGACCGTCTCTACAAGATACGGCCATTGATCGATTATTTTAATAAAAAAATGATGGAGGTTTATTACCCAGGTAAACAACTTTCTTTGGATGAATCCATGGTATTGTGGCGCGGACGCTTGGCTTTTCGGCAATATATCAAAAATAAAAAAACATAAGTATGGCATCAAGCTGTACATGTTGACAGAGCCAAATGGAATTGTTATAAAGTTTGTTGTCTACACAGGACAGTTAGATGATATGGGTGGCAAAGGCCATGCGGAAGAAGTTGTGTTACATTTGTTGCACGAAAAATTAAATAATGGGCATTCCATATTCATGGATAATTTTTATAATAGCTTTTTACTTGCAAAAAGTTTATTAGAAAAGGGTACCTACTGCACAGGTACCCTTAGACTAGATAGAAAATACAATCCAAAAGAAATTATTCAGAAAAAACTTAAAGTTGTAGAAACAATATCCATGTATTCAAATGGAATTATAATCGGCAAATGGAAAGACAAGCGTGATTTTGTTTACATTACTACAAAATTTGAAAATACAATGATTGAAATCACCAATAAAAGGGGTCAGCAAAAATGTAAACCTCTACCAATACTAGAGTACAATAAGAATATGAGTGGTATTGATCGTCATGATCAGATGATGGCATATTACCCATCTGACCATAAGACTGTACGATGGTATAAAAAGTTAAGTATCCATATTTTTCAATTAGCACTTCTAAATTCTTTCAATTTGTTCAATAAGTTTTCTGGAAGAAAATTAAATTTGTACGATTTTCGCATGCAACTTCTAAAAGCGCTGCTCCCACAAAAAAAATCTGTCAGCGTTCTAGTTAGCAAAAAAAACACCGAACACTTTCCAACCAAAATTACCGCAAAAAATAAAAAAGACCGTATAATAAGAAAACGATGCAAACAGTGTCATTCGAAAAACATTAGAAAAGAAACAATTTACCATTGCGAAATCTGCCCAGATTTACCGGGTTTATGTATTGATCAATGCTTTGTAATTTATCATAGGAACTTGCAAAAATAATACATTTTTGCAATTCTTATCATATTTTTTTGTATTACAACATTTCTGAATTCAGTGCATTTTTTTAAAATTGATATTACCAATTCGAAGTGTTTTGCTTTTTAGTTTGTTTTTATATTTTATGTTCTATTTTTTATCGATATATATTTATACATTTACTTATATTCTTTTTTATAAATCTTCTCACAAAATTAAAAAACTATTTTATCTGTAAGTTTTTAGTTGCTTGTAAAAAATAAATATCTTGTTTTGCTGTGACTATTTATGTCGCCAATGTACGACATCAGCATACGACAATTAAAATCAGTGAGCAATGCTAATGTAGCCAATTGGTGCTAAGGAAGGGGGGGCACAAAATAAATAATGAAAACCTTTTATAAGATGCTTAAAACCTTTCAGCAGTTCTTAATTTTCCGAAGTGATTCAAAAATCTATTCAGTTTTTGGGAGAGTATATAATTTTTAAGACGCAGCGAACGTATTAAGGACAGTTTGAGTTTGGTTCCTAAAGTTTATGATTAAGTTGTTTTACTTGAACTTTTGTTCAAAACATTTACCTGGATAATTTTGGAATTTCTCAATTATAGCTTCAAATTCCTCTTTTGATTTTGGCCATAGAATGTATTTGGATCGTAATTTAAAATTAATTATATACAGACATGCATTAACAATTTTCATAACTGTAGAAGGTAATAAATTGAAGCGGTCAGCAATTGAATGAAGCGTGTCCTGATGTGAAATGTACCACAAAAATACCAACAAACATGTAGATTTCCACCACAATATTTTCTGCGTAATATATGAAATTCATCATTTTTAATCATCTTTTCGAGGAGATTGTAAAACGTTTGTTTCTTCATTCGAAATAATTGGAAGAACACTATTTCTTTATAGGAGTGCAGCCATATATTTTCAGGATGAATACTTAAGTGAGTCTCCTTAACCATATTAAGGAGAAACAATAACAGACACTTACTATTACTTCCACACATTTCCCTTATTTGAAATCTGCTAGAAATTTCCAGGTCATCAAAAAGCACCTCCTTTAAATCGTTAAAATTAATTGTTGACGGCTATCCATTATTGATTGACTATTCGCAAAACGAACCTTAAAATACACAGTTAAGACTTAGGTTAGGTGGTGTTCAACTTGACATTGACCATAAGCATAACCAACGTATTGTGGCGATTCAAACTACCAATTCAAATTTAATTGAAGTGGGGGGTAAATTTAGGAGACCAACAATGACCACACTGGTTAACTACGGTTGCGAATATTCAGTCGCGAAAAAATGCTTATTGTTTCAATTAGAAAGCTGGAACATAGTTAAGAGCCATTCCACCTTCGATGTCCACAAATAATGTTTAGCTTCACTCATGATTTCTAAATATTGCTTAACCTCGAAAAATAGAAAATCGGTACACAATTTTTGAACGCAGACCCTTCGAACATTAGGAAATATGTAAATTAACTCAAGCATTCAACAGGGTGACGTAGGGATTTTCTAAAGAAAATGTTGATTCTGGAAATAGTCAAACAAACACACGCGACAACGATACAAATACTCCATAAAAACCTTATTCAATTGCCTTGAAACTAATTTATGCGGGAAGGCAGTCTAACCCATAACTTAATCGAAGATGTTCTGAAACAACTTCTATAATTCTGCAATTTATCCTATATGGAACTAATACTGAGTGACAATCCAGAAAATTGGCACTTAATTTAATAGGACGTATTATTACTCAACCATCAAATTAATGAAATTCTAACTAATTTCGGGGATATAATCTTGAAGTAATTTGACAAGTTTAACGGGATAAGTTTCAGATACGCACTTATACACAAAGAGTACAGAACGGAACGGAGGAGCTAGAGTTGCTGAAACATTGGCATTTCTTAGTTTCTTATAATCCAAGGGTGTTTCCAAATGCATAATTATGTAAATAGTTTTTGCATTATATATGGTAACCTTTTTTTATCATCGTCAAATGTTAAGGAAATTGTAGTTATTTAATTGTGCTAGCCTGTTTTGGCCATTTATGCTGTTATTAATTTTAAGAGAAGGTGCCTTTTGTTTATTATAATTTATGCATCTTACATTAACATTTGTTTGACTTTACTAGTTAAGTTGGCATTTCCTCAACTTTATTAAAATATTAGGTTATTGTAGTGGCTTTACTACGAATGTTAGAAAGATACTTCGGTCTCTTAAATTTCAACATTTTCGTTTTACTAAATACAACTTTTAGATATCTTTTCAGGTGTTATTTAAATGGTGCACTTAATCAGCTTGTATCTTTATATGCAAATACATATTTTAAAGTTTAAGGAAGGCGTAAATACTACAATTTAATTTCTATTTCCTATTTTATTATCTATTATTTGTTTACATTCAGAATTTTCTTTTATTTGCAAGCGGCCGTACATGAAGTTCTACAGCTGGTCTATCATATGCAATATGTTTAAGTTGATTTCGTACAGAAAACAGCCAGTGGCGCTTCTCTCCGCCACATAGTCAGTTTTTACAATAGGTTTATTTATTTTATTAATTCTTGAAGATTGATTTTTTCATGGTACACGCTCGCTTCATTTTCATACTTACGTATTTACAATCGTAGATATTTGCTTTTCATGCTCAAATATTAATAACAAAGTTCTTCCGCCGCGGGATATTGTTTTCCAATGAACAAGATTTAATTTTGAATAACAGTTGTGCCTGTAGTTGGTTTCAGGTTTTCGCACTTTAATTTTCGATCCTCAAAGAATAAAGGCGAAAGGTCCTGTCATGTCACTATGTATTATGAACATGAACAGTCATTTACCAGGTGTGTTGGAATTTAGTTGGTGGAGACACAATTATAACAACTTGTGTAGTTAATTTTGCAATTTGGCATTTTGATGTAATTTGATGCAACTATCGATATTCCAACATCTATGTTAACTACAGGCTCATTAATTTAGCAGCTTAAACAAACTAATTAGTAAGTATATAAAGATAGTTGCTTAGAAAAGATTAATTGTAAATATTGCAGTACTGATCAATAAGATTAAATTATAATTCAGATTTTTGTGCAAGTTTAATTGATCGTTTAAAACAGAGCAAGCATTGAAAAACAGAAAAAGAAAGTCATGAACAAAATTTAAACCTGCAACAATCTGATTGATATTCAAACGCTCTGACAAACTGAGCTAATGTTACCGGTAGTTTAATAGGTAAGATATTCAGAATAACTCGCGCATAGCACAATATTCTAACCTAACTTTGAATTGCCTTTGCTATTTTTGTTAATTGTATCTGACAGTGTCTAGTTTTAAAAGTGTTTTGTCAGATATAGGCAAGCAGATAATTCAATTAGTCACTAAAACGAACTAATTATTAAATATTAGCCTCGAACAACAAACTATAATTTCGATTTTTATCCAAAGCCTAAATAATTACTTTATGTTGTAATACTAGGGTACTTTTCCATTTTTTTAGTACATAATTATTTAATATATGACTAACTTTTGCTAATATAAAAAATTTTATTTTTAGTGATTGCCAAGACAAGTTGTTACGTTCATTTTACAACAGTAAATAAAAACCTACCCTTTTCTTACATTATTCATAGACATAGATTCTGCTCAAATCCTCCAATAACACCCGGTATATTAGACCTTTCTATAACAAACCCACCTTCTAATAATTTGCAACTTAAATCTATTTACTTGAAAACGAAAATTTTAGTCTATAATTTAAATAGTCGGTACCTTGTTTTCGGTATCCGCTGGCTTGCTACACATTAATATAGCGTACAATTAAATTCTAATAACGTTATGACCAAATAATTAATCATACTATTATTTGGTAAGCGTGTTTCGAGTTTCTAACCACATTTCATGACGCGAGGATTGAAGTTCGAATTCTTGTTATTTGAACGAATTTTTAGTTTATTATTTCTGAACACGACACTAATTACTCGTCGTTACATTTATTTTTCGTTATCCACGAAATGTGCGTGCACACACGGTGTGGTAAGTACTTGCCATTTTAAACAAAAATGTACTTTTCTTTGATACCGGATCTAATCTTAGCATGTACCTTTTGTAGCTTCCTCCTGGGGACATGATCGTCCGTTGCATTGACCCTGGACCGACGTGTCAGTTTTAAAGGTGGAGTACATCTGTACCAACTGACAGCTGATGATGAAATAGCGAATAACCGCTAAAACCACAAAACTAATTTTTCTATCGTATAAAGTGAGGCGGAACATCATCCTTAGCTGATAACTGCACTACGACCGTCGACTACTTCACCAGCAATAGATTGGAGTTAGATTGGGTTTTTGTCTTGTCCTTTGTCAGTTTTTGGGGTATTACAAAATGATTTTACTTCTCTCCTTATCAATACATTATGGATTATAGCGATTAAGATTCACCCTGGCATATAGTTACCCGCTATTTGCTTATATGTTTCGTTTTAAAGAGAGTATACGATTTGGGTATAATGTTGTGATCTACCACAGCTGGACGAATGCATTCATACAGCAACAAATTATCTGTAATGCGAATCAATATGTAAGTAACCCTTCATTTTTATATTTATTAAAAGTTAAACTCTTTTGGCAATAAAAATTTAATCCCTGTAAATACAACAGGACTGAAAGTAACCCATCCTAGTTTTGTTTTAAATTACTTTACAGGGTACTTGGGAGGTAGTAATTATTTTTATTTCCATTTTTGGTACTACTGCTATTAATTATTTTTCATTTTCATTTTTTTTGTACTACTGCTCATGTGTAACATAGTTTCTAATTAGAGGTTTCTTTTATGTTTTTTTTGTGAGTTATAAATGGGTGTGTTTATTTTTATTTTCATGTCTTTCCGTTATTTTGTATTGGTAAAACCGCCTACTCGCCAACTGAACCGGGCCATTTCTTTCTTTGTGCCGCCAGATGTGTCAATATACGTAGCATAAATTTTGACGCCCTGGCGTGGGACTTTGATTTTGTTTTGGGTAACGTTGGCTCCGATTTTGGTTTTAGTGAACGTTTGTTTCGATTTTATTTCGCTTAATTTCTGGCCCGATTTGTTTTGTTATGGCATAATTTCCTACATTATCCGCTTTTCTGGACCTGATTCTGCTGATTCTTTTCTCTTTGCGTTCAAACTGTTATAGATTGGCTCATTTCAGATTATCCGAATTGTGTTTTCACTGATAATTCTAGTCCGTTAAAAACGCTGGCGCCCTGTTACCATTTCTAATTTCTAATTTGTTGTTTTGCTCTTATTCGTGTTCCCGAAGTTTATCCGTCGACTATAGCTTTAATTGTCCTGTATTCACAATAATTTTTTTCTTGAGCCTTTATTTAGTTACTTTCTTCCAATTTATTTTCTTTATTTGTATTCAAAATTATTGATATGGGAAAAAGACTGTATGATGGTATCTGCTATAGACAGCAGGAGTCATCAGAAAGCACTACTGACTATTTTAAGTGGATGACGACGCTGTTTCAGTGGTATGGATTTTCCAAGCAGGATAATAAATTGTCCTTTGCGCTTCGTAACCTCGCTCCATTCTATCGAGCCTATTTGCCTACCGTCCGCTTCTTACAAGAGTTAAAGGACGAATGTTTGAAATTAGAACCGGTAAAGATTCTGGGCGATAATTCGGTATCACCTAGTCAAAAACAACATACTGTTGCTGCCGAACCGGATCTTGCGTATAAGTCTGCTACAGTTGAGAGAAATACTTTTACTTCATATGACCTAGTTGTTACGGTTTCTCCTACGCCTACGGATAGATCAGATACTTCTCCCATACTTTCTACTGTTCTTCTTCCTAGTTCTGCTTCTACTCGTCAAGTCATATGCTTTAATTGCGACAAACCTGGTCATATTTCAACACGTCTTCAAGTACTCCATTGCCATGGTTGCGGATATAAGAAAGTTTCTCGCCGCAGCTGTCCACACTGTCATCCTACTACTAATAGGTCTTCGAATCATACTTCCAATTCTGTTCTCAGCTCTAGGAGTAAAACTTCTCCTACTGCTTACTCTACGTTCTCTTCTGTACCTCATCCAGGTCATCCTGCTACTACTATCAAAACATACCCTTCTTCGGCCAATATAACTTCGAACAAAAATTTCTTTCGTCTCTAGTTCTACATTCTTTTTTTACACCTCCTTTTGCTCGCCCTACTACCATCACTTCGTACCCTTTTCAGCCTATTTAACCTTTGAACTATAATATTGATTTTTACGGCTATCACGCCCCTACTCACCGGACCTCTACTATCAAAAACCAAATTTTCTCTATCCTTTGCGATTCAAACTCTCACCGTATTCACTCTCACCGCAGGTTGTGTCTCGACCACCATTGCAACCTATACTTCGAATTAGTGACTTGCAGCTAGCTTCTCAAGAGTTTGTTCTTGCTTTCTTAAATGATTATACCCAAGAAATTCCTGTCGTGTCTGCAAGCACCAAGGTCGCTGAAGAGAGGATAATTTCTAATTCAGTCATAGAGGATCCTGTTGAAGTCCATGAACCTGTATCGTTAATGTCTGTTACCGTTTTTGTCAAAATCTTACCAGTTCCTGCTCTATTAAATGATTCAACTCAAGAAATTTCTGTCGTGTCTGCAATCACAGCTGTAACTGAAGTGACGATAACTTCTAATACGGGTAGAGAAGGTCCTGTTGCAGTTAGGGTACCCGTAGCTATAATGCCTGGTGCTGTTGTCGTTAATGTTTTACCTGATCCTGTTTCTCCATCTATTATTGTCCAGGCATCAGTTCCTATAGTGGCTGAAGTTTTGTCTGGTCCTACTCCGTTGGTACTACTGCTATTAATTATTTTTCATTTTCAGTTTTTGGTACTACTGCTCATGTGTAACATAGTTTGTTATTATAGTTTTTTTATATTTTTTTTTGTGAGTTATAAATGAATGTGTTTATTTTTATTTTCAGGTTTTTCCGTTATTTTGTATTGGTAAAACCCCGCCTACTCGCCAACAAAGCTCGGGCATTCCTTTCTTTGTGCTGCCAGCTACGTCAATGTACGTAGCAAAGTTCTTACAATACCGAGTTATATTTCAAAAATTCAGGAAAGCGGATTTAAAAATAAATGTAAAAATCTAGTTTTGCCAGAAAGGAGTTTTGTTCTCTAAACACTGTATAACAGATGCAGGGTTACAAATAGATCCGAATAAAGTAACGACCAATATAGACTTCCGTACACCACGCAATCAGAAACACTTATGCCGATTTTTAGGTATGGTCAACTACGACCGAATGTTTGTAGAAAGGTTTGCGAGCTTGACGGCTCTATTGTTAAAATTGTTGCAAAAGGGTTTTAGCTGGGTGTGAAAGGAAGAGCGGCAGGAAGCCCTAATATCGGTAAAAACGGTTTTCTTATTAGTGATTAGGTTAAAACACCCTTACCCTAATTGTGAATTTTTCATTCAGACAAATGCGTCAAATAAAAGGATTAGTAGATTTTTGTTTGAAAAAATTTCGTACACAGAGGAGAAGGATGTAGTTGCATTTGCGAGTCAAACGTTATGAATGCCTGAGGTACGATATTGCGTAAGAGGGAAGAAGTATTGGCAGTATTGCACTGCCTACGAGTTTTAGTGCTTGACCGGGAGCCGTGTAACAGATATATTCTGCGGTACTAATTTTTGTAGCCACTTCTATTTGTTACAGCTCTGTGGTATCTGATGCTTTTTATTTCGCATAATCATATCAGAAGAAACAATTTCATAATAGAACAGAACGTTATTATCATTTAATTAGCTTTAAATTTATCATAAGAAAACATTCAATAGTAACAAATACTTTGAAATTGTCTTAAGGACAAAACGCCTGTAAAAAGGATTACGTTATGAACAAGTCACTTGTGTTGCCTAATTCGTAGGCGGATTGCATCCACTTTAAAATTATTTAGTTAATATAGCGCTTGCGCAGAGTGTCACAAGGTGATGCTTGAAACAGATCACCGGTTCTTGTCGTGGAAGGTATAAAAGAAAACTCGGCCATTTTGCTAGAAGACAGCGTTAGCAAAGCGAGTAGATGAGAAGATGACGACACGTCTACGTGTCAACTGGTGCCTTCTAATTGCAATCTAGAGGAGGAGAAAGTTCACGCTCGTTTTGGAGGGGCCCGAGATGTAAAGTTTTCCCGGGCTCCGGCCAGGCGACCGGAACACTGTGTGTAGTGACAACGTGGATACTTGTCCTTGACGTTCATTAACAGTGAGATTAGAATTAGAAGGTAATTCTTATGCTAAAAAGGATCTTTAATTTTTTTAGCGCTTCGGTGAAATTATAATAGGAAGACACTTTTGTTGTGAAGGAATTTGAGACCGTTCGTAGAGCTTTTTTTTAGAAAAGCGTGATGAGAAGATATCAGTCGTTTATTGTGGGATTCCCGTCGGCGAGGTTTTATTAACCAGATAAGGCCCTAAGTTTGTGGATCGGAATTCTTTTAGAAGCAACAGTTGGTTTCCTTACGTATGCAAAGTCCGGGTATTTAAAACCTTTATTGACATAGGAGTCAATTCTTGGTAAGTGTTTGACTATGTTGTGTTAGTTATGGTACAAGCTTCTAGACTTGAAAATGCTTATGGGGTCCTTAATTTTGCATTTAGATTTTAACATAAAAGTCCGTAGAATTAATAATGTTTTAATAATCTTATATCGGATTCATTTCCTTATTTAATGTTAAAAATATAGGAAAAAGGGAAAAACTTGCTTTTTCTAAGTAATCTAAAGATGTTCCGTAGAACATGTGAGATATACATGTGGCTGTATAAAGAGGTTTGTAAAGTTCACTATCATTTATAAATGTCTAATTATAGTATGCTTGGTAATTAATAGATTAACAGTGTCATTCCTGTACTATGTCTATATAAAATTTTCTTAATTTATGTAATTCACATACTATTTAAATTTATTGCAACAAATACTACAAGCGAGGCTTATTTGAAACAAATGTGAACCAATCTAACAGATCTGTCAATTGGGTGTATAAGAATTTTGTTCTTTTAAAAAATATTACCAAATGCTAAGATCTCACTATGTAGAGAAAACATTTTCGAATCTTAAGGAGTCAATTTTATTTTTGAATATCATACCTGTAACTTAATTTAAAAGAAAAGTGGAATTACTTTAAATCACATATTTGTTTCAAAACTCTAAGTCTTTTTATTCTAGGAGTAGTTAAATTTAATAGGACCACAATCCAGAAAATAAATTTTGAGTAAGGAAATTAGAGGAATACTGAAGCAATATAAGGTTATAGGATTGACGTACCTGATTTATCTTTGATATCCATTTTTAGGTAAGACACCCTTAGAGTGGTAATTTCAAGATGATTAGTTTATAAGTATTGTTGTACTCTTTTGTTGTAAGACACAAACTGTGTCTTGTAATTTAAATTTATTGTGTGACATTTTCTTTCAGGATCATAGCAGCAGCAGTTGAAGTAGATAGTTTCGAGAGGTTTCCAGAGACTTCGCCTTGCATAACTTGTATGTTATGAGTAATCATTAAAACTTGTAGGTTTCTGCATCTTCTCATAGGATACTTCCGTTATTTATCGTCCAAATAGATGCGGTGGCGCTCAATCCGTCTTTCCCTTTCCATACCTATTCACAAATGAGTTTACGTTATATTCACACCCATTCTCATTGCTCACCCTTAGGGTAATTCCCAGACTACGCCGCGAATATCGAGAAGTTCGTGGGTCTATTGAAAGTGATAGCTTCAAGAATAAATTTTTTCCAGATAATAAAATTAAATATCGCTTCATTGACACCCAACGTCAAAAATAGTCACATTGACATGCGATACTCGCCAAGCAATCGAAGAAACATTTCAGCTGAATGTGGTCACAACCCACAAATCGCTAACTTTCTTTATGTTGAGTAGGCGACTTAATTCCTGCCTAACCTTATGGCTATGTAGTATCAGGAGTACGCATTCAACGCTAAGTATTGTAAAGTAAAAGACAACGTGGTGGCGGATGCTTTGTGTCTGCACCCGGTAGAGAATCAGATAGTACTGGAACGTCCTATTTACGTCACTGAGGAAACAAATTCCTTACAGAAATTAGAATTATAGAGAAAGGTGGCGGAAAACATGAGCAATATAATAATCGAACAAGAGAAAGACGGTTTTATCGTAAGGTAGTAGGTGAATTGATGTAAAGTGAGATGCCCAAACGATATTTGAAGTTTTGTCTGATTTACAAGGGTGTATTGTTTAAGCGTGGTTCTCGCGATTAACCAAAATTTAATTTTTGCGCTCCAAATACTCAAATTGCCACCTTAATTATATAGGAACATGAGGATAATGGGCATTTTGGTGCCGTGTAATGTTTAACTATGCTCCAACGTGATTACTTTCTTGCGTGTATGAAGCACGGAGTCAAAATGATATTAACAACGCGAGTTAAAGTTCGGGCCTTTGGAGCTATGTTTTTAAAAAAAACATCGACACTTTAACAAAAAAAGTTTAATAGTTTATACAGAAATTACAATGAAATTTAGAATAACTGGTTTACAATAACTTTAATAAAAAATAATTAATTGTACAGGGCGAGTAGTCTAGGTAGACAACAATGCAAAAGCTGTAAACTCAGACTGACTCGGTTGAGTAGCTCAAACAACGAAGTATGGAGTTTGAAGACTGACTGCCGGTCCTTGAGCTCCCGGGCTTTTTATAACAACCTGCTCCTCACACGGCTTGTGGGAACTTGCAGATCTCATGTCTGCTTTACACTTCGTTACAATGTATCAATCTTAATTCTAAGTAACTGCGGTATGTTGACCGCCTGTGACCTGCCACCTGCAGTATCACTGCCCTCACGGATGCAAAGTTGCATTCCGTTCTCATGAACTGTCGATAACCTCTCTGGGTTATCCTTGTGTTACAATGTTGCATTGAACTTATACTTTATTTAACAATTTCTAATAATTCCTATTAGATTCAATATATCAATATATATAGGTAATTGGGGGATACATAACTCCTCCCACCGTAAATGAAAAATTAAGGTTTTTCTTAATTTTTAAATACATAAAATACATTATTCAATTTCATTTAAAATTCATTATTTCTAAAGGTATACTTGTTGTTTCTTTATTTTCTTTTGTTTCCTTAAATCTAGAACTGTTTCCTTCATTCTTATATCTAAGGTACATTTTGTATAATACATACATGATTACAAAAATTACTAAAATGATCAATACAATTGTCCACACACTTATATTATTATAATGTAACTTTGGCGTTTTGAGTTCATTTAATTGTTCTTTATAACTTTCCACTAATTTCACGGCGTGGTTGAGGTCGTCTAAGTCTAAATGCTCTAGCTTCATAGGTTTCTTGATCATTTCTTCGTCTTCTTGTTGTATCTTGAACTGTAGTTCCAGTAGGTTTGCAAGTTTTTTGTTGTTATGGGATCTTGATAAACTCTGATTACTTCTTCTTTCAATTTCACATAACAGTCTTCTTTGAGGGTAATTAGTTTGCTTCCGATTAATGCTTGGTTATTTTCATCTTGGTTGCAGTGGATGGTTGCTATTACTTCTGTTGGGAAAATGGCTATCCATTTGTTATCTGTAACTTTTTGAATTTTCATATTAGTTATTTGCACTTGTTTGGTTTCACAGTTTTCGTAATGATTTGAGAATTTTAATAGTTGTACTTCACAAGGGCTGTCTTCTTTAATGGTTGTTGTCGTCATCGATTGACATAAATATTGGTTTGGTGTTACTTCAGTACATTTTTCGTTTGTATAACCATATCTCAGTTCATTTAGGGATAGGAATTTGGTTTTGGGTATAATTACTTGGTATGTGCTAGTAACCTTTGTTGGAAAAGCAAATAAATGATAATAATGATAATTGTTACTTTCTACTATTGGAATTTTTATTAAAATATCTTAATGTTGCTAAAATTTGTTACATTAAAGTAAGGGTTGATATTATTTGAGTAAATATTGTAATTTTGTATACTGCCTAGTTTATTGGTAGTATACCGGGGTTGTTTTTATATGTTATATTATTACTTGGTTGTCCGTTCTACCTGGGTGGAGGTTGACGGTAAGGGTGATGACTGTCCATCTGAAATTACAGGGTGTCTTAGGTTTTTTAAATGAATGTACTTTGTTATTTTACCGTTGTCTACTACTGCTATGTTTTTATCTGATATTTTCTTAATTTTAAATGGTCCTAAATTTCTGGGTGCTGTTTTATGTCGCTTGCTCTGAAAGTTTTTTTCGTATACGGTTTGTCCTATTGAAAATTTATTTGAGTCGGTATTTTTGTTTCGGGTTGTGGTGATTCGTTCCTTATCGTTCTCTAATTTATCTTTTACCTTGTCGTAAGTTATTTTAATTTTCTTTGTGGTCTTTTGCATATTGTTGATATACTTCCTTGTTGTAGTGTATGTCATAGGGATTTCGTGAATCTGAATGTCCTAAGGTTAATTCTAAGGGTGTAAAATTTGTTGATGAGTGAATTGTGTTATTATAGGCGATTAGTGCGTATGACATTAAATTGGTTATATGTTCCTTTTTATAATTTATTCTTAATAATCGAATTTGTTCTAACAGGGTTAAATGTAATCGTTCAATTAGTCCGTTTGACTCAGGGTGGTTTTCCGTTATGAAATGAATTTTTATTTTGTGTAGTTCTAAAGTGTTTTGAATTGTCTCATTTTTAAATTCGCTACCATTGTCTAAAGTTATTGATTCGGGTGTTCCGTAAAATGTGAAATATTGTAAAAATCCTTGGGTCACGTCAATGCTATTTTTGGATGTGATTGGTATTGCTTGGCCTATTTTTGTGAATGCGTCTATAATTGTCAGACAGTTTTGCGCTTCTACTACTAGAGTATCGGCATGTAGTTTTTGAAATGGTTTGTCGGGTGTTTTGGTTAACATTAAGGGTATCTTTGGGGGTTTCCTATCGTATTTCGCTTTGTCACATAATTCGCATTGGTTAATGAAATCTGTGGTCAAGTCCTTCATGTCTTTAAAATAATAACGTCTTATGAGTTGTTTTATTGTTTCGTTAATTCCACGATGGTTGGTTTTTCCTTCGTGTTGATTTCTAATTACACCGTTTATTTCGTCAAGGTCGTCTAGTGTTATTAGTTTTCTAGTACATCTGATGAGTCCAGGTCCAGAGTTATTGAATAATTTAATGTATAATTCTGAAAATCTTTGGTATAAATGTTCGGTATTGAAATAAAAATAAAATCGTTTTTTCTCGGGGGTGTATTCTTTTAGAATTTTAATTATTTGTTCTTCGTTGTCATCTTTAGTTATTTGAATTTGGTATATTTTTTTATTATCTACTTTTGTATATTTTACTGGATTGGGGTTATTTAAAACTTCGGTTATTATAAATTGGTTGGGTTTCATATCGATTGCTTCGTTTAAAATTTTAATCGCGTTTTTTGGTTCTTCGTTTTGTGTCGAATGTATCGTGTCGATTTCGTCTGGATCTTCTCTTATTTCTGCTTCGTCTACGTTTCCTATAATGGATTCCGTTTCTAATGCATTGAGTTGGATTCGGCTTAAAGCGTCTGCGTTGTTGTTATAAATTCCTTTTTTATATATAATTTCGTAATCATACTCTTCGAGTCTGATTCTCCATCTCTGTAATTTTGAATTCGGTTCTTTCAGTTTACATAGCCATACTAGTGGTCTATGATCGGTGTATATGTAAAATTTTCTTCCGTATAAATAAGGTCTAAAATATTTTATTGCCCAAATTATGGCTAATAACTCTTTTTCTATAGTGCTATATTTTTGTTCGGTTTCATTTAGGGTTCTGGATGCGTAGCTGATAGGTTTATCGCTACCTACTTTTCCTTGGCTCAATACTTCGCCTAATGCTACATTCGATGCGTCTGTCGTCAGTATAAATGGTTTTGTAAAGTCTGGGTATTCTAATACAGGGTGATTCGTTAATATGTTTTAATTTTGTCTACGGCTTTAATAAATTCCGGGTGTGTTCAATTTTGTTTCCTTTTTAAACAATTTGTCAGGGTTTGGTTATCTGAGCGTAACCTTTAATGAATTTGCGGTAGTAACCACTAAGTCCTAGAAATCCTTTAATTTCTTTGTTTGTTTTGGTAATGGGTAATTTAGAACTGCATTTGTTTTGTCTGGATTTGGCATTACTCCTTGGGGTGTTATTACATGTCCTAAAAATGATACTTCTTTTTGTAAGAATTCGCTCTTGTCTAATTGTACTTTAAAATGTGCTTGTCTAAGTCTTTCGAATACTTCTTTCAATCTTTCTATGTGTTCTACCAATGATGTAGAATAAACTATGATGTCATCAAGGTATACAAGGCATTTTTCATTGAGTATTCCTCGTAATATATTGTCCATGACTCTCTGGAAAGTAGCGGGTGCGTTCTTTAATCCAAATGGCATTCGTTTGTACTCGTAATGTCCTCTAGGTGTGCTGAAGGCTGTTTTTGATATGTCTTTTTCTTCCATCTCTACTTGATGGTATCCTGATGCTAGGTCTAATGTTGTAAAATATTGGCATTTGCCTAATTTGTCTAAAATTTCGGTTTTTGGTAGTGGATATTTGTCATCTACCGTTTTTTCATTTAACTTTCTATAATCTATTACCATTCTGTACTTTCTCTTTCCGGTTGCGTCTAATTTCTTAGGTACTATTAACACGGGGCTGCTCCATGGTGAATTGGAGTGCTGGATTATGTCTTGGTCTAACAAGTCTGCTACTTGTCTGTCAGCTTCTTCTTGGCTTGCATGAGGTAGTCTATATGCTTTTGTAAAAATAGGTTTGTCGTCTGTTAACTCGATATTATGTTTTACTGTGTTGGCGAATGTTAATGGTATTCCTTCACAGTGGAATATGTCTCGGTATTCAAAACATAAGTTTTTAATTGCTCTTTCTTCTTCTTGATTGATGTCGGTATTGAAGCGGATGTTAGTTAAATTTTCTCTTAACATTTCATCATGTTCTATTGGGTTGTAATCGTTTTCTAAATTTTCGTCTATTTCCATTTCGTTAAAATTTAGTTCTTCTACGTTAATTGGGTCTGTCAGTGATAATTCTACGGGATAGTCGTTTGAATTTAATATTGTTGTGGTTGCATAATTATCTTTTATTTGCACTAAGGCGGTTGGGGTTTCTACTTCTTGCTGAAATGTCATATGATTTATTATTCCTAAATTTTTGTTAGATTTTACTGGGATTTTTATTTTTCTTTCCGTTCGGGGTTCTATAGTGTATTTTTGTTCAATTTGTGTGTTTTGAAATTTAATTGGGATTTTTCCGTATTTTGTCCTTAATAAGCGATTTTTAATGTCAATGTTGGCTCCTAATTTTCTTAGAAGATCCATTCCGATTAATCCGTCATATTTATCGTTAAATTCGAATACACAAAATTTATGTTTCATTTTAACATTAAATGTTCTCGGTAAGGGTATATTTGCTACGAATTGGTGTAGTGTTGTTTGATGGGCTGTTTTAATTTTAAATGGTTCTCTTTCTACATAATCTAAATAGTGTTTTTGTACGGTTCTGGGGCTAATTAATGTTTTAGAGGATCCGGTGTCGATTAATAGTTTGAATTTGGCGTGGGGTATTTCTATGTATGGTAATACTAAGTGATTTATATTATTTAAGTTTATTAAGTTTGGTTGTCTATGAATGGGTCCATTTGAAAATTTGAATTCGAGTTTTCGTCGTCGTACTCCTCGTAAGTTTCGTATTGTTCGTCACGTTCATAAGTTTCTGCATGGTTTGATTCATTGTTCGTAGGTGTCTCAATGTAATTATTCTGATCAATGTCAAATTTTTCTATTTCTTGATGAAATAATTCTTCCGATGTAAAATTACGTTTCTGATGAGGGTTTGGTCGGATATGTGTTATTTTTGTGTTTTGTCTGGTGTTACCAGATGAGGTATCCATTGGTGTTGGTTTGTAATAATTGTTAGGGTTGTTATGAGTATTAGTCATTGGTGTATTTCTATTGGGGTTTGCGTTGAATACTGGTCTTTGTTGGTTTAAGTTTTGATTAAATCTTGGTTGGAATGCTGGTTTCGTAAAAGTTGGGTTAAATGTTGGTTTTGAAAAATGTTTAAATTGATTATTAAAATTTGTATTGTTAAAACTTGGGTTATTACTTCGCGGTTGATTTGTTTGTGTGTTAAAGGGTGTGAATTTTGTTGAGGGATTGTTTGTCTTGTAGCTTGTATGGTTTTATTGGTGAATAACTTTTATTCGCGTTGGGATTGTATAGTCTGTTGCGGTAATACATTACATTTTCTTCTTCTATTACTAGGCTCATAGCTTCTTCTAGATTTTGGGGTCGTTGGAATCTGATTTTATCCGATAGTCGTTCTGGTAAAGCGTTTATGTATGTGTCTAGTGCCATTTCGTCATACATTTTGTTTTAAATGTCTAACGTTTTGATCGGTTTCTTCGATTTTTAATTTTGTTAAAATTAAACTTCTCACGTCTTGGCATTTCATTCCGAATTAGTAGGGGGATTGATTGTGTTCCATTCTAAGGTTTATTAGGTCTCGTACTAGGCATTTTATATTACGTTGGTCCCCAAAATATGCAATTAGTAGTTGTTTAAACTCCTGCCATTCCTGTAAATCGTCCCTACTGGCGATTAAGGTTAGTGCCCTTCCGGTTAGTTTACTTATTACCAAGCGTATAAGCAATGAATTTCTTGCGTCATCTCCGGGTTTGTAGAAGGTTTTTAGGAACATTTCAGATGCTCCAATGAAATTTGAGAGATGGGCTTCCGTGCCATCAAATATCTGGATTGTCTCCAAATAGAGTCGCAAGTCTGTGTTACTCATGTTGGTTAAGGGTTGTTTTCGATTTTGGGAAATTTCAAAAAAAATTTTATTATTATTATTTTTTTTGAATTGAGGTTTATTTCGCTATTTGTATTGTTACTTTTACTTCGGATTTATTAATTTTCCGTTTGGGTTGTAAAATTTCAAATTTTGTAGAAATTGGGGTTGGTTTTGTTATTTGTAGCGTTAATTTTGCTTGGGATGTATTAATTTTTCTTTTGGATTGAATAGTTTTGAATCTTGTAAAAATTAGGGTTGATTTAGCTATTTGAAACGTTAACTTTGGTTTTGGTTTGTTAATTTTTTCTTTAGATTAGGTAATTTCAAATTTTGTAAAGATTGAGGTTTATTTTGCTATTTTCGGCGTTATTTTTAGTTTGGAATTGTTAATTTTCAGTTTGGATTGGGTGGATAAAAATTTGGTAAAGGTTGAGGTTTATTTTGCTATTTTCGGCGTTATTTTTAGTTTGGAATTGTTAATTTTCATTTTGGATTGGGTGGATAAAAATTTGGTAAAGGTTGAGGTTTATTTTGTTATTTTTCAGCGTTATTTCTAGTTAGGATTTGTTAATTTTTAGTTTAGATTGTGGAAATAAAAATTTACACAGTGCGGATGTACTTGTGAGATTTATACTCAATACCGTAGTCTTGGATTCGCTTGTTTTTATGCAGCTTTTAATTTGTCTTATATTCTAAATATAACTTGAGGTTAATTGCTCCTGTACTCTATTGTCGCAATTTAAATACTTAAGTTGTAGTCTTTGTTATTTAATCACGTACGTTGAGGTAATTGCACTTACAGGTGTTATTTTCAATTTATAGGAATTACTAATTTACTTGCTAATGCTTTTGCATAAAGTGTTACGTCTAGTTTTATTCTTAGATATCTCGGTGTTCACGACTTGAAATTGGACTCTTCGTTACGTGCGTTTTCAGGTTTACAATTATGAGCGTAAGATAACGTTTAGCGTTATTCTGTATTCGTATTGAAATAATGCTCTTTATAATGCTGATTAATTAGTTGAAAAACGTTTAGATTTTATACCGTGATTGTTGCAATTGTACACGCTTTTATAGATTAATTACTTGTAGATATTAAATGCAAAAACTGCGTTGCTTTATTATGTCGTGATGAGTTTATTACTTATGATGCAAATTGAAATTATACTTTAGTACTGTGCAAAATTCTGAAAGCTATTTCTTTAAGGTAATAATGATATTGCGTTCGCAGACTTCGCTTATCTTAGGTGAGGTTTTGGGTTACGGTAGTTTTAAATTACCGTAGTTTCAATTATTGCAGAGTGTTTTTGCTGTGATTTATTCAGTATTATAGAGGTCAATGGTTTAATCAATCGTTCCGTGGTTGCTTTTTGAAGAATTAACTTTAGCTTTGAAATTAATTTCGCGTTCTGTGTTTTTATTTTATCGGATTGAAAACGTGCTTTTGAATCGCTCTGGTTAATGTTTCTTATTTTGGTGTTAGTGAATGTGCGCCTGTTTATTTTTGGATTATTTTTGAGTTCGTTCTATTTAATTGTGGTAAGAATCTCTTAAATATCAAGTTTCATTTGCTTTTTAAAAGAAAGTCTCTTTTTAAAATTCAAGTCTCATTTGCTTTTTAAAGAAAAAATATCTCTTTAACATTCGTCTCATAAAATGTTTTACAGTCTCGTTTTGAAAATAATTCACTTTGTAACTATTTTCAAGAAAATATTCATAAAATAAATTCATAAAACAATAATAATAAAATAATAATACTAGCATATATCAATTATAGTTTTTGGTTTAAAAAAAGGTATGGAAATGAACTTACATTAATTTCATCTGTTTCTTTGGTGGGTTCGATCGATTCTGTATTTTGTCCACCTTGGTTTGTTTGTTGGCTTTAGACGATTCTTGTTCTTTGTCCAACTTGGTTTGTTGCTGGATTTAGACTATGCTTGTTCTTCCTCCAACTTGGTTTGAGTTCTGCCAAAATTTCGAATTAAAATTCTTGGTCACCAATCTTCCGATTTTTGGATTTTCAGTGCCCTTTTGACATCCGTTACGACTGCGCCAGTTAAAGTTCGGGCCTTTGGAGCTATGTTTTTAAAAAAAACATCGACACTTTAACAAAAAAAGTTTAATAGTTTATACAGAAATTACAATGAAATTTAGAATAACTGGTTCACAATAACTTTAATAAAAAATAATTAATTGTACTGGGCGAGTAGTCTAGGTAGACAACAATGCAAAAGCTGTAAACTCAGACTGACTCGGTTGAGTAGCTCAAACAACGAAGTATGGAGTTTGAAGACTGACTGCCGGTCCTTGAGCTCCCGGGCTTTTATAACAACCTGCCCTTCACACGGCTTGTGGAACTTGCAGATCTCATGTCTGCTTTACACTTTGTTACAATGTATCAATCTTAATTCTAAGTAACTGCGGTATGTTGACCGCCTGTGACCTGCCACCTGCAGTATCACTGCCCTCACGGATGCAAAGTTGCATTCCGTTCTCATGAACTGTCGATAACCTCTCTGGGTTATCCTTGTGTTACAATGTTGCATTGAACTTATACTTTATTTAACAATTTCTAATAATTCCTATTAGATTCAATATATCAATATATATATATAAGTAATTGGGGGATACATAACTCGCGTGAGTTGGCACAGAAGATCAAAGTTTCAGAGAAAAGTAAAAAACGAATATCACAGCAAGGTGGCGTACGTTCTAAATAAAGTTGTATGTACCGAATGAAACCATTTCCGCGTTTGCCATCAAGTTCCACATAGCTGTAGGTAGTTGTAAATGATTTCAGCAAACTAGTAGCACTCTATCTCTTAAAACGGGCAAATACAATACATATACTTAGTTGTCTTACAATGAAGTACTTTAAGGAAATTGTTCTATCGGATAACCGCAATCAATTTTCTAGCATCCAACGGAGGGATACCTTAGTATCGATGAGTATAAAAATATCTCATACATAGGTATATTTCCCACAAGGTAGTCTGACTGAAAGATCTCAGATCTCTATATCGTGCAGTTTATTCGTAATGAGGTTTTGTAGCACTTTAGTTTTAGACAAATAGATAATGCTCTTCGTGCTATGTGAGTTGTCGGAATTTAGGCGAGAAAGTTATAGCTAACGTATTTGAAATCCTGCGCAGCCGTGGTCCAGACGGTCGTGCGCATAGATCGGAAAGTACAAAAATATTATTCTAGTTTTGGCATGTAGTCAGTACATACGTTTCTTTAAGAAAAGGTGGCGTAAGTTTCAAGCTAACATGGATAGAAGAAAGCTCCACTCATGGAAATTCTATATTGCTTGGCTTTGGGGCCATAGCACTTAGTTATGCTAGAACGTAGATTTAATTAAAACAGAATACTTATAAAACGGTTCGTTATTTTTAAGATTTGACATTTTTAATTGTTACCAAAGAAGGTTTTAATTTTTAGCAAGCAGTTTTAAGTGATAAAATTTGTAGATTCCAAATATAAAGGAGGAAAACGATTTCGAAATAAAATTATTCTTAACTATAGAGATAATTATTAGCTTTTCGGAAGAAATTGTTGTTTATCGTGAAGAAGATGGCGGTCTCCTGATGCTCTGATTAGACAGGTGTTTAGTTTTTTAGTGTTGTCACTTAATGTCGTCAAGCTTGGGTGAGTACAATTCCTTTTTAACAATCAAGAACTTTAACGCGTACCTGATGGACGTTATGTATAAAAAAATCCACTTAGCTAAACTAAAAAGTAATTATTTAGCAAATATGAGATTTAACATTTTGTGTATCAAGTTTAAAGTTTATCTTATTAAAACTAAATCACATTTTTATTTAATGTATTTAGGATGATTTGACATTTTTATTGTAGCATATTCTTATATTAAACGATCGTTAAATTCAGCATTTCAAAACAGCTTATGTAGAGATAAAAATCTAGTTTTCCATATCTAATTATAGCAGATGACACTTTGTTATTGAGTAAAACTTGTATTAGGCAAATTCGTGATATCAAGAAAAAACCTTAGAACCTTGGAAAGATTAGCGTTTAAACTAAAGACTTTTTTGTGAGTTATATCAAAGATCTCTGATTACAGCGCATGACTAATGTAATAAGATGTTAAGTAATTTTTTATGACAGGCCTAGCCTGTTAATTATTATGATTTTAGGCTACTTTCTTCAACATTTATTCCTATGCTGTCGTATATACCCTGTTATTTTTTTTTTGTACAGAAATGAAGAGAAACAAATTTTATTAGGTACTAGTCGAATTTCATAATCGTTTTATTTCTAAAAGTTTAATAAAAGAAATAAGTAGTCTATGAATTTTAGTTGAGACAATGAAACTAAGAAAATATTAGGTTACTATATATCTAAATTCAGGCAGGTATAATTCCCTTAAGCTTATCTGCGTCTATACTTACGATGATTTTGTTTTAGTATTGGTTTTTATTGACGCAGCGGCGTCCAAGTTTATTAATATTTCAGGTTTAGTCTTAGAAAATACCCCGACTCTTTCATGCCACCGCAGGAATAGACCCCGGGTTTAGACCGAGAGCATCTTATTTTCTTTGCAGCACCGGTTGGCCCTATTACATCTTCAACAAAGACCATCCTCAGAAAATCAATATCTAGCAAAAGAAAATAGGTTACAGTTTAGTCTTAAATAAACGTGTCGTCCTGCTTCTCTTTCTTAATGTTCTAGTGAACAATGGATTGTCTTTTTGGTATTCCAACAGGAATATGACCAATTTGTTTAGCTGGCAATTGAAGTAATTTAACACCTGTACGGGGTAAAAAATTTTGTACTATTAATTAAATTTCACTTATAAGGTTGTAATTTTTTTAGCATCAAGAAACAAATATACTTTAAAAGCTTTTCATTTTATTGAAAGCACCATGGTGTCATAGACGCGTGATTCTTAGCACTAAATGGTTGGAGCCTCCCGAGGGTTGGCATTCTTAATCATCCTTTGAACTGGAGTGATGCATTTAGTACGAAATTCTTTATAGACTTATTGTATTATAAGCAGCTGTTTATGAGAATTCTCTTTTTAGTTTGGTATTTTAAAAGTTTTGCTTTACATCTGGTGCCAACAGGTATCAAGGATACTTACATTAACAACGTATTTTGTCAATCACTATTACTTTAATATAACTGATTTATTTTGAGGTATTTATATTCGTTAGTATTTTTCTCACAAGAACAAAAAATATAGGAAACAACAGTAAATTTAAATTGGCTTATTGAATAAATTATGCATTTATCTAAAATATTTAACAAGCAATTCTAACGTTGACTGTAGCACTGTTAGCGATTCTTTGAGCTCAAGGTGTTTGTAAATAATTCTTAACTTTCAATTGTTAAGTTATTCTTTTATTGCTTTATTTTAATGAAGTGCCTTATTACGCACTGACTATAAATACTTGTTATTCTATACCTGATGTGGAACCTTTAAAACTGTAATTATCGTTTTAATTTTTTTATTTAGCATAAATTAACCTGATAGTGAACATTTAGCTGTTTTATTTAACAACCTTCACTTAGCGCATGCTGTATTAATTTTTACTGTGCTATTAGGGTACATACCTCTTGATTGGTCTTGCAGCGACAAACTGAGAACCCACTACGTGATCCAGAAGTAAGGTCTCACTGCAGTGTCGTGTAATCATTTTAAATAGTTGCTCCTAGATTAAAGAAAAGTATCACTATTTAGTGTTTCTCGCAAGTATTACGCAGGTTGCGATCGCTACAAGGTTGAAAGTAGTTGTGATGGAACTTCGTTGGGTATCTACAATGCATTAAGGAGCCTTTTGTTTTATCACGTTGTTCAATAGAATTATTGGTTTAGTGGGGTAGTGCTATAATTTTAAGTTGTATCGGTTTCTCTTTATTTTCAAAACACTAATCAATGGGGGGCGGGGGGATTTAATGAACCGCTCTGTATTAAGTAATTAATATTAAGAAAGTTTTATTACTTTTAAACAGAGTACACAATGCATTTCATAACTATAGAAATAGGGAGACTGGTTTTACCTCAGACAAAATAAATTAAGACGGTGTAGTTAAGAAAGTCAGAAAGAGTGGTTGTCGAGAATCCTGGAAGAAAGAATGCGTGACGTATTTACCTGTTATTAATTACAAATATATAAATTTCCCATAAATGGCTTATATACGGTATAATAAATACTACTAAGAGCACTACTAACAAAATTTTATACTAGTAATACCGGTTGTTCATAAAGTAACTATGCAGTGGGTCATAGCTTTCTGTAGACGTAACTATACAATGGTTAATAAAGTAACCACGATTATATATAGCAGTGGTTAAATATAAAGTGGTTTGTGAACTAGAGGAGATGCTCGAAATGCTTCCCCTGTACTTGGAGACACAGGTTCACACGTTTCTGCAAGTTGTTGAAGACGTTATGAGGAATATCTAGAATGATGTCCAAAAGTTCATCGACGTGTGGGCGCTGTGTGCAGTCACCCCATCCTGTTGGAATCAAGCATTCTCAATGTCGTCTTTATTCAGTTCTTCGAGAAAGACCTCCAGAATACTGGTGGGGTACTGTTCTGCACTGATAGTGTTCTGAAAAAAAATTATCCCAATGATACGTGTACCATTCACGGGCAACATAAACCTTCAGATCATGCAGAGGTAAATCCTTAAATTCGTGTGGATTCTCCGTAGTCTATTCTAGACATTCACGTAACCAGGAGCTTAAACAATGCCTCGTCCATGAAAAACATTTTGTTAAAAATCTCCTTACCATTGTTCTGCGAGAAGGACAGAAACCAATTGCAAAAGTTTACATGCGCGGGGTAATCAGTCTCTTTCAGTTGATGCACGAGCAGAACCAACGGAGTCGTTGGCCTGTTGTGCTAATCATCGAACCAATATCTTTCGACTTCGCAGCATCATGTCATGCACTTCCAACACTTTTTATTTGGATGTGGAAGTGGATAACCCGTCTGATTTTGAAGCATTACAAACGCGAAACTTAGTGAAGAGGTCCCAAACAGCAATTTGGTTCTGGGAACTTTGCTGCAAATGCAGTTTCAACGGCTGTCGTAAACTTTTCCCCATTGCGGAACATAATCTCCACAAAAAACACTCTTAATCGTTTGTATATTAGCTGGATCACGAAATGTCACACACGATGTCACAATGTCATACAAGATGTTGTTACTCTACCGATCCGGACATGCGGATAAATAAACTGTGTATTGGTACTTGCACAACACCACACGGCACAGCATAGTTACTTTATGAACACCACCTATATGCATACGTATAAGGTTTAATAATTATTAGTGTTAACTATGATTTAAAATACACTTGTTAGTGCGAATGAAAAACTTGATCCTAAAGTACCAGCTTCTGAATAGATTATCGTTCCAAGTATTGGATGTCTGTTTTGATTGTTCGTTTTGATCGCTGCAACTTAGCTAGCTATCAGTGAGATTACGGCCTTACGAGTATTCATTGACATCAATTGCATTGTAAGGTAAATGACACAGTATTGCATACGCGTCTTGACTTTGAAATTATAAATACCAAGAACTTGGAGTAATAGGTAGTTTGAGGGTATTTTAGGTATATTATGGATATTGGTTACACACAGGAATTGCATTCGTTTTTAGTTATCTTGTGTTTGTATTTTTTAATGAACAATATGCATTAAATTAATTGCATATCATCTACATGAAAGTGTTTGATTTGTGTTATATGAGGACCAATTTATTGGTAGTCTCGATATACATACTTTGTGAACTATTCCCTGGCGTCCCGAGACTATTCATTGCAATTAAATGTTTTATATTAATTAGTTATAAAAAGTAAGAATCTTATTCGCTCGAAAGGTGAGATTTGCTCCTTATCTGTCACAACTGTCGCGACCGTCTTACGACCCGTTGCTAGATAATTAGATTGCGTAGAGCCGCTAGATAATCTTGTCGCGAGTTACGGTATCTTAATAAGTAGCATTAAGAATAGGATATGCGAAAACTTAATTCATGAGATACTTGTAATATGATATTTTGTAAGGATTTATGTAAAAATAAACGTGTTTACTTAGACCTTGAGCTTATGGCCGCCCTAGTGCTGGTTAGTAATAAATTAGAATAACGTAAAAGTTACGCATTAGAAGCTGTGTAATATTTCATTTAATGAAGATTGATGTTAAAGCCAAAGTAAACATAAATTTAAATCTAAGTACCCTCTTAGATATAAGGGTAAGTGAAAGAAACAAAAAACTGACTTATTGATGTTCGACCCGTTAGGGCGATATATGGTACAAGACGGATTATAATTGTATCTCAACTAAACTACTTAATGGCGACAAGAATAGATTAAGGAATATTTATATATAAATAAATAAAATTGATTCATATATGAAGACACCAGGGACTCGTAAAAGTGTTTGTTGACAATGATAAATTACTAAATGAAAGTAAGATATGAGGGCCCTGGTCTATATAGGCCGATACGTAAGCAACAGACGGGAGATATGACATTTGTGTAAAAGTGTACGAACAGCTGAGTTTTAACATTACTTCTCTGTTGAGTACAAACGTTTGTTTTTGTTAATTAATAAATAAATGAAGTACAGTGTTTGTTAATTGTATCATTTTTTTAGAAATTAGAGGATGATGGTTTTCAAAACTCAATTATCAAGACCCAACCTATAATTCGCGCCGCTAGACAGTTACATCGTCGTGGGAACAGTTTATTATAGCCAAAACTACTAATACTTCAGTTTTTATCGTGCAACCGAACCACATAATAAATAAGTTATTCCCATGCGATTGTCAACACACCTTCCCTGGGGCGTTACTAATTTGGGGCACACACATTTAGATTAATTTTAAATACTGAATAAATACTATGTCAGCGTTACAATATCGAGCGAGTAACTGAAAAAGGAAAAGCTAAGCTCGCGCACAGGATATGAAGTGATCATTTAGGGTTTACCTAATAGTCTTAATGTCACAAGATGAGTTGGCAATCAATGAGTTAGCAGTTCGCACCAATTGTTTCTTGCAAGGTATTCTGATGTAAGAGAACAAGCTGATTGATGTTTAACAAGAGTTTACTCAAAGATAAAGGACTCGATTAAGAATTTATTCTGTGAGAGTTCTCCAATTGCAGAAAAATACTGATTCAATAAAACTACGCCTGAAGGTTAAAGCAATAGGTATTTCGTATCAGCAGTAAGAAGTGATTTGATTTAGTAGGGTCGAAGTCGAGGTCAAGCATCGAAGATATTTCGTTTACAAGTAAATTGAAATCATTCACTTTCGAGTTTTTGAAAAGATGAAAAAGTCAGATATATGCGAAAACCAGCATGTTCTGTTTGCTGTGATATTTTTTCAATAAATCCTTTTGTTCAAATAAAATTTTAAATAGAATACTTTGAGGATTTACTGCAAAATAAAATGTGCATCTCCACGATCTTTCATGTGACATGCAAGGAGTTACTACTTAAAAGATAATCTGATATTTAATTTGGTACTAGATGAATCATTATGTTTGGCAATTTGGAAATGAATGATTATTTACAGGAAAATGGATGTTTATTTGTATAAACTTATACAAGCAGAAAAATGAATTATTGAAACTGATGTCAACTAAATGTCCGCCATTGCGATACTAGCAGCACCCCTGAAGATTTCTAAAAACATTTACATTCACAACATGATCAACCTCTTGACGAACATTTGCCTCAAGTTTGAAATAGAGTTCGGTTTATTGTGATTCTGCTCTTGAGATAACCTTATAAAAACGTGCATCAAGCCTGAGGGAGGTTCGGCTCTTAGCGATATCAGCTTGTTGCGGAACACTTGTTTCACCAACGGTATAGTAACAGTAGACGTGAACAAGTTAACGCAATCTGCGGTAATCGCGTTGTGATGCTTAATATTGTTGCGAGCTACTATTAGGCAACCCGTCAAACACACAAGCGCCGTAAGCACTGTATATTCTCCAGGGACCGAGAATTTTCTAGCAATTACTGAAGGATGAATCATCCTTTTAATTCAAGGTATAAATAAGACCGATGATGATGTACAGAGTTTAGTCTATATCAGAATGTCGAATATAAATTATATCGTGTAAAGTTAAATAGTTGAGCTTTTGGAAGTCCAAGAGTAAACATAAATGTTATATTATGTGAACGTGTCTAATGTACATGCAGTTTGTAGAATACATAAATAGACAAAAGTGTAATAAATAAATAGTAGTGTTTAGTGTTGTTAATAGACCGATGGTTAAGAATTTAGTTTAAGAAAATATTAGTGCTTGTAAATTCATTAGTGTGATAGTGCTTCATTGTTAACTGGACTGAAAACATCTATAAATAAGGCATATACTGTTAATTAGACTTGTGAACAGTGAGTAATAAAGACTTTGTTATTACTTGTTTCAAATTAGTAAAACGCGGTAGTAGTAGCCCGCTACAATATCCTAATATTTTCTACATAGTTCGCTGTAACGAAATAGCAGCGTGCGTTTTGCAAAAAATAGGGACGGCTAATGTTTTTGTAATACATTGCCGACTAATCGGCGACTTTAAAAAATTGAGCAGCCTTAGACGTATTACTTGGGTTTGTCTGGTTCCAAAATCTGCAATTCTGTTTATTTAGGTTCTCAACGACAAACACTTTTATTATCAGAAATGAAAACAAACAAACGTTAAACTCCAATAACACAGACTTTCTGTTTCCTGATATCTGATGGACGTCTTTTATGTATTTTTGGTAACTGAAACCTAATCTTAATATTTTAAGTATAAAATATTGTAACGAACGTAATTCGACGTGTGACTCATTATTAGAATATAAACAGCGTCCTAATGTCTGGCGAAGGTTCTAAAAATTACTAGAAAGGTCGATAAAGCGCCGCGGAAATAGATAAAAAATATAATTAAAGAAATAATATTTTACTGTGCAGTATATGTTGCTGATAGTCTTTATAAAATATCGCAAATCTGTAAATCAAACGGGTGCGTTTTGTTATATATGTGGCGAGTTTACGATTAAATCTCACAAAATAAAACAATAACTACGTTAATCAAAAATGCCAATGAGCTTCATTATTTTTGAAAATAGATCGAGATAAAGCTTTGGGCACAACATATCATTTGCGTAATGTGTGCTGTGAATTTACAGGAAGGCTCAACGGTACCCGTAGGTCAATACTTTTTGTAGTGTTTATGGTGTGGAGATAACCTAAAGATCATGTTACAGATTGCTATTTTTGCTTAACGAATTTATCTAGAATTTTACTAAAGTCGAAGCATGTTGTGCGGTAGCCAAACCTGCCATCGGCTTCCACACCAGTTCTTAATGTCCTGAAATTCTCAGTCTCTAGATACCTAGAATTATATACACTTGACGATGATATAAATTCTGCTGAAAATAATATTGTTGAGGCTATGGAAGAAGACACAGATCTCGATTTCCAACCATTTGATATAGGTATTAAAATTTACTTTTACAAAATGAGGTTAACGACCTAGTACGGTATTTAAATTTGTTAAAAGTTTAACCCGAGCTGTTGAGATCCAAGTTACAAGGTTGGAATCTATTACTGAGTGGTATACATATTTCCAGATATCGGAGAAGTGAACGAGATTTTCTTTACTTTTTTACATCGTGTGATTAATTATTGTACTGTGTAGATGTTCCTAGAATAATGTATTAATTAGGATGTAAATACAAAACTAATAAGTGGAGACTCTTTCTGATTCATTTACTGTAAGCTTGAAGAAAGTTATCCACAATGGAAATTCGTACCCCACTGTTACTACCCACGCAGCACATATAAAGAAAAACTATGGCAATATGAAAACGTTAATAAAAATGGTGATGGATTTTAATATCTGAAGAAGTTTCCCAGGCTAAGTGAGTCAAAAATAATATAATGAATTTCTATTGGATCACAAATTCGTCACATCATAGAGGACAGTGTATTTGAAACGCAGTGCCATTTAAAAGGCGTGTTCCAATTTCTTGGAAAATACAAAGGCCAAAAATTACAAATAAATTGTGAATCTTTTAATTTCCACATACAACGATATGGGCTGCAGATCCTTGAGGGTTCATTCCCTACACTCGCATTTGGACTTTTTGCTCGCAAATCTAGGGTCGGAGAGTGACAAACAAGTTGGCATGTTTCACAAAGGTTTTATATATTACGAAAACCCATACCCCGAGAAGTGGAGACTCACAATGCTCGCAGGTTATTGTTGGAACCTAATCAACCTATTAAAATAAGCGTTTATAATATTTTTCATTCAATGAGGAATTATGGATCTTTTTGAGCTTAGTGCAAATGCTCGTAAAATTTTATTCCCCTGTTTAGCGTAGCAATAATTTCCCATCCTTTACGAAAGTCAATGCGCCTTAGCCTCCAGATATTCACCAGCATATTACACCTACCTGTTAGATAATGTACTTTAAAAATTAAAAGCTTTTAGTAGCGTTAGAACGGTTTTACTCTTTCTTGATAAATAAAATGTCCAATACCTAACAATAATAAAAATTCTTGGTATATTTTTATTTTTTCTTGTTCTTCGGACTTCGTTACGCATGTCTTACATTTAAAGAACATCTCGCACAACAATAGGCAATTAAATTCCGTTTAATCAATTATATATTACTGTGAATAGTAGCGATATTAAATGAATGAAAATGAATCCTTTACGTTGGATGTCAATAAAACTGGTGTAAACTATTGCTTGAATATACCCAGATTATCTTGCTAGCTCAGATTGAATGAAACGACGAAAAGCCAACATCAAACTTATAATAACCTCAAATATTCATTAACAAACAATCTTCCGAATAATAATAATTGCTACATTTACAAACGTCTTTCTTCAACACACATTATCCAAAAAGATTACTTACATACAATCATAAAAATTTACAAATGAGCAGTACCTCTTCAGTCTGAAAACAATCATAACTACTAGATACTAATATAGAGCTCATACAATTCTCTTTATAATTAGTATTCTCAAACCTTTCCTTATGTAAGTCACGCTATGTACAAATTTTCAGAAATATGCATGAAAATTTTAATAATCTTTCTAATTTCCATAAATAAACGTCGCTGATCAGATAAATTTAAATAAATCTTTTTATAATAATTCAGTTAGTCGGAATTTGACCTCGTAAAAGTTTTAAATCTATCCATTTACAAAAACCACATACCAAACTTTTACACAATTTAACCTATTTAAAATAAATTGAGCAAACAATATGTCCTTCAAAAGTTTATAAAACAATTATATAGTTGCGTTCACCATTGAATTATGCCAAGATTTATAAATTTGTTCTTGACCAAATCATTGATTAAAATTCCAAGTTGTTCCATTCTTAAAAGTAAATTACCAATAAATGATTTGGAAATCCATATCGTGTTTTTCTATTTATATTTAAATTTAGCATACAAGAATTTAACGCCATGAAACTAATTTCATTATTTTACTTCCAATCTAAGTTGTTTATATTTTAAAAATTATTTTAGACGTCGATCGTTATACTTCACAACTTGATCATTCATTGTTCTTGACAAATATTTTAACCGTCTAGCACAACTAACGTGAATTTAAACTTTATTCGTTGACAAAAAGATCATTCGTAACTGTCTGACACAAAAATAATCTGTAATTGGCTTCCGTTCTGATTTTATACCGGTTTATATAGCACATCATAAAATGTGGAAAAATCGATAAACTTCTGGTGTAACTGATTTATAAGCTGATGCAATTTCTCTAATTGATACATTATGCTATCTAAATTGTCATACTTGATTTATTACACCGTAAATATTTCACTATAGTTTACTAATCGGTATAGTTTAAAAATATCTGTTAAAATAGCTTATATTGCGAGTTATCTTATCGAATTTATGGGCCGAGAAACGTCTTATCGTACCTTATAGTCTCTTAATTGAAATGTCTATTTATGTTATTCATTCTAATTATTTGTCACGATTGTGATATAACTTGATTTATGGATTCTATAAGTTGTTTTTGCTGCTTGTGAATGAATTTTAGACATTCGAAAAATCTAGAGAATGAAGTACTTTCGATTTAATTTACTTCTCGTTGTGCATTAAAATGATTTTAATGGAGGAAATTGTTAATCTTGTTATGAACAAACTAAACGTCTATAGCTAATTACTACATTTTACACGAGTTTTCTGTTATATTTATGATTGCTTGCTGTCACTCGATCGTTATATATTTGATTTAATACCTTGTTAAATGAACGTTTCAATTTCGTATCTGCTATTACCAAGATCGATTGTTGCCACGTGCTCATTTTACGATTGTTATTTACTTCATTTATTGTTTTGCTAATTGGTGAATGAACGGTCCAATTTGTTATCTAGAATTATGAACAATCTAGATTTTACTCGAAGTAAGGAAATTCGCGTTTTAATTTAAAATATACCACTGCATGTTAAGCGTTGCTTTTCAATTTAATCTTGTCATGCAAATGAAAGAACGCGTTTAATTGGTATCGAGTACTTTTTAATAAGGAGCATTTTCAGAAGCTCGGAACTTTACTTACTATTTACAGATACAATTAAGTTATGTAATGCGAATTAAGCTGGTGAAAGTATGAGTTTATGCATTCATAATATAATACAGAGTATTTTCCAAATACTGAGTGTTTCTACAATTACCTTACTCTAAACATGAGTAATTACAGAAATCTCTTTACTTTTCTCACGTTTGGAGAGTTGTATGTTCACGGAATGGTGGTGCGTCGAATGATTTTTACATGACTTGTCCTATACCTTGGAGATTCTTTGATAGCTGCCTGATTATTGCTCATAACTACACGCTTTTATTTAATTAGTCACTTTAAAATTATAATAATCGTTATATATATTGTCGTGTTATCTTTCTGTATTAGGACCCACGGTTGAGCACCATAAAATGCTGTGATATTTTACCAGCCCCTACAATGGTTTTATTTATTTTTAGCCCCACGGTTGGGCATGTCATAAAATGCTGTGATATTTCCAGCCCCACGATTTGGACGTTCATAAAATGCTGTGTTATCCCCTTTTTATTAATCAAGCACTTATGATGTGAAATGTTAAGTTATAGATTTTCTTTGCCTCAACTAGCTGATTCAATTAGATAAAGCAATTCTACAATACACAATATAATGATTAAATATTTACAACCTTTTAAAATTTTCCCCTTTTTCAGAATATTTACATATACCAGATTTAAGAAATTGAAGCCAGCAAAACGAGCCTTTTGTTATATTTAGAGACCTTTTGAAACGTTTCAAGATGCCTATTACCTTTCATAAATTGATCAAAGAAACCCCGGTTTTGTTGACTCTTACATTTGCGAAAAATATTTAATTAAAACAGTTTACAGAAATAAATTATCAATATAGCTAATTTGGAATGGCCCAGAAGCCTCTCTGCATCCCCAAAAGTTTTTATGTCCAGTCTGAATATTTAGAGTCGAATTTGGAGTCGACATCAAACCAAAATACTATCCAAATCGTTATTCAAAATCCCATAAGTTAATCCAATTTAAGATTCAAATTGTTTATCAGTAAATGAAAGGTTTTCCATCTCCGTAATTAACAAAACAGTAATAGAACATTTACCATGTCAGTGATTACCAAAATTAGTTTCACAGGAGGCGATTAACTAGAGCAATCTCCAAAGTCATCTCCAGAATCGTCTGTAGAGTAGTCTCCAGAGCCCTGTTTTATTTATGATAGAAATTTTATATTTTTAACTAAATTGTTGTTTACTTACGTCTATAATGGATCGGCTCACTTGCACAATTTTTACACTTTTATAAAATGATTTTCGATTATTTCCGTATGCCTGGTTACGTAAATAATTTAGCACTTCTGAGTATCGTGATAGCGCAGTTTAAAATGTATACTAAACTCGTCGCTCAATTGTTATCGTATTTATAGGCCTTGCCTATTGTTTTCTATTCGTTGTTTCACGTGTTGGGTCGACATCTTCTGCGATTATCTTTAGCGTACACCAAGAAATTTTATCAATTGTATAGTTCAAATACTTGAATGAACGCTTAAATTGTCACGTATTCACTTACAAACCATGATGTTTAATTGAGAAATCCCACGAATTTCTGAGTAAATTGTCACGTACTCATTGTTATTTGCTTATTCTAATCTAAACCGAAATAAATTTGGTGTTTGTTTATTTCCTAGTTGAATTGGATTTTTGAACAAATGTAATACTCTATGTCACGTACGATTTATTCAAATAATGCATAACTTTAGCCTGCTTATACGATGATATATTTAACGCACTTGTTTAATATTTATCAAGCTAAGTCATATAGATTTTCGGTTGATTTAATTTTGATGTATTTTGTTACGTTTTTAAATCTTATCTTTGCTCAACTACTCTTGGATATTTCTATTTCTTATGCGTTTAATCTATTGTACTTTTATGTACAGTGTGCTTTTAACTAACAATATGTATAGTGACCTATTTACTCTTATAATATCTGTAATTTTGTGCTTTTGTTAACTGGAAGTTTCTTTTATTTATTCTACGACCCCTGTGACTTGATCTACCCTTAAACTACCCTATAATTATAGCAATATGTTGATGTGACAACGCCTTGCTTTGGGGCGTTACTAGTGGGTGATATGAAAATAGCCGCAGGTTGAGGTGCCGCTAAAAGAGTGATGTGGTAAAGCCACGTTGAGAGCGTTGCTGAAAGAGTACTGTGATACAGATACAGCAATTTGTAAAACTTGAAATTGATCACTTACCTTCCTCTTTAACTTTGCCTAGCTAGCTCAACGGAACTGACGGAGTTTTCAAAATAAAATCAAACGCATCAATATTACAAAGCGTTTGTACAGTATTAAATATTTTTTCTCATACAAAATCATTTAGAACATTTACAACATTGTTTCTTTTAGACATAAAATAATTACTAAGAACTATTTATTACAACAAAAATTGTTGCTTACCTTATTTAAAATTTACAGAATTAAACTTTTTCTTTTGAAGATGGTTTACCTGGTTATAATTATTTCCACGCTTGTAAGATTTGTTTTGGTCAAAAAAATCCTTGACAGACAATTTATTAAAAGGTCAGAGTATTTCGAACTCTGAACACAAACTTCTGGTAATAAAAATCCTTTAGAGAGAAACGCGTCGACAGGATGCCCTCGTGGCTGAATTTGAATCACTTGCCAATAATTTCTTTTTACTTTGTATTAATTTAAGACTCATTAAACCTACTTTTCTTTTAAATCATAACTTTTGGCTATGGAAAAAGGCAGTTGAGCCGGATCTCCTCCGTACCGACTGTTGCTAAAAACCTGCAGTGTCAGGTGAAACGACACGAAGACACAAATTGTGAGCTAGGTGAAGCTGTACCTGCCATAATGTGTCTGTATTAAATATCAAAACTTTGCTACACACTTTTAACTAGGTTAAGTGGTAAACTAATTTGAGGAGCTCCTTCTGGTTAATTCCGTTACATACAGATTCTAGAAGGTAGACAGGATTTTCAGCGGAAAAAAAATTTATAATTTTAAGGTGGTACCGTATTGTTTGTCTACGTCAAGTGCAGCATTAATTAAGGCCATGCAATTTTAGGGGCGTATGAACAATTTTGTAGTCAGTACGTTGAGCATATTTTCATTCTAAATACAAAACCATTTACTATATGCGTATAAAAACATATCAATCTTAGTGTATTTGCAAAGCATAAGGAAAGCAATTTTGAGCTTCAATTATTTATGTAATTAATTTTCTGTGCATAAAGATGCATTAGACCACGTTTCTTTCGGCGAAAGAGCTAATCTAATTGCATTTACAAAGTCTAAGGTCAAACCTCTCATTAACTAAATTGACTTCTGTGTGTGTCGATGCATCATTTAACTTCATTTTAAGAGATTTTAATTAAAACCACATTCTAGAATTTTCGGAAACCTTATGAATTTTTAATATTTATCCACAACCTTCTTTATGCAAATCCGAATAGGTCAATTTTATTAAGAAATATTGTATAAATTAATTAATAAATAAATGCCGGTTTGAGGAGCTCAACCGAACATTAAAATGTAATAAAAAGAATGAGAATTATTAGCCTTAATCATTTCAATAAGATAGAATGAGAGGCGACCGTTAACTCGTGCATTGGACAAGGATAAACGGCAAGTTTTATTACAAACATAAATCGTTGCTTGACACTAATTAGATCATAAAACTCACCATTCGCAAAAATATTACACCATTCAGTGGTGACTAAGATTCGAGAATACAATGGATCGTAACGTATTGAGATAATTTTATATATAAACGGAAGCTTGATTAAAAGGATTCATTATTAGCGTTTGATTCTTTCCTAAGCCAAACGATATGTAATATTCGCAATTCATTTTTTTCAAGACGTCAAACATGTTACTTTGAGTAAAGTTATTCATTAAGTATGCGGCATGCATAAAGTTTTTGACATGTAAGATGTAACTTTGAGTAAAGAATTAATTCTTAGAAAGGAACTCTGCATAAATATAGAACATGATTATTTTGTAAAACACTACGAGAATTGAACGATCTTTGACATAGGTAATTCTGGAGCAAAAAATACCCGGAGTTTAATTTATTAAAAAAATGGAAGATGCAATTTGCAAACTGATATACTTATGGAGATTTAAGATAGAACCAAGAAGGATTTAATACCATCGATGAAAATTTCCAAAGGAGATTTGGGTAAGCGCTCATTGACAATAGCCGTAAGTATAAAATTTTTGTTTTCTTTGTTTGTTAATTGTTAATATTTGAATATTTTGTATTTTAAGTTAGAATAAGTTTACGTTTATTGCTTATTGTGAAGCGGATGGTTTGGAGAGAATTTTGAGATTGAGGTTCGAAGAATTTTGTCGTGTTAATAAACCATCTGTGAAGTGTTTTTAACGAATCACATTTTATCAACTTGGTAATAAGAGATAGGCAAATTAACTTTCTATTAATTGAAGAGTGCGTACTTCTTAACAAAGATTAGGTAAGTAATATTTTAATAATTAAGTAACTCGGAAAAACTATATTCTGTATGAAATTAAGCTGTAAACTGTTCTATATTCTTTTGTATAAAAGAAAAATGTTTTTGAATGTATAAATGTTTCTTGAGATCGTTGTTTCATTTCATTTTGTAAAGTTCACAGTATAAATTTCCGTTGAACTAGCCAGGCACAGAAAGAAGCCTGAATTGCTCAAAATAATGGTTTAAACTTAATTGAATACCCGTTTTAATTAAAACAATAACATAAATTCTTTTGAAATGTTTGTATGCATTTGAACACTATCTTTTAATTATTAATTGCAGATAAAATCTTTCAGAATATCTACTCATGCGAGTTTACACACAATTGACTTTTTCAAGAGTATCTTATGTACGCGCTTTTCCGTTATTACACACAATTGATTATTTAAAAAGCATTTAAACGTAAATTTCTCCAAACACAATCCCTTTATTATAAAATACGTATGAAGCTCTTCTGATAAACACTTGTTTATACATTGAACGGAATAGACACCTTTGCTTTTATATAAAACACAATCTTTTTGTAATTAAACTCTAATAATCACGGTTTTATAAGTTAAACGTACTTGGCATATAATAAACACGTTTCCTATACAAATAAAAATCTAATTGTTTCAGAGGTAAAGAAATGTACTGTAGTTTAGGGGTGCGAGGTAGAAGTGTAAATATTGATAATAATATGCACGATAAAAGATCATTCACCAAAACTGCTGCTCTGAAGTTCTATCTATTGTAATGCACCACCGGAACGTTGGACGGTACTACTTATGAGTAGCAATAACTCTTGTCTATGAGTAGCAGTAACCAGAAATCCACAAGGCTAGATAGGTGAGGAGTAAGAAGAAAATAATTAGGAGTGCAAGCATAATAATATACAACCTAATTGTGAGAGCGATTGCGAACGTCTGTCTAACTAATAAATACGCCAACTGTGCGATATGATCGAACAACTCCGTGTATAAGCGCGCTAAACCGGGAGCGGCGCAAACACTAATAAATTGTTTTTTTCTTGCATTAATAAAGTATAATCTTTATCATACACTGTAGTATGACCTTGCTATAATCTTAATCACATCAACACACACATATATATATATATATATATATATATATATATATATATATATATTGCTACGAAGTCCTACTACGCTTGTCTAGCCTTGATGTAATGAACGTCCAGTTTTCTGCTCAATGCCACCGCTCTGTGTTTTCTAATATTCTAATTTTAATAAGTCACGGCTAGCCCAGTTTAATTCACGCACCTGTTTGAATTGATAAAATGAAGTCACTAAATATTCGTATAATGAAAGGAAATAGTATCTACACTTCACAATTTTGTAATTCTTTAAATAAACCCTTCAATCAATTAATATTATTTGGATCAGTTATCCCAAAAATTAGATCTCTTTAATTTAATTTAAGGTCACCAAAAACGATACCTTTTACTAAAAAAAATCTAGAACATTCAAGACCTTTTATGCTTATCACGTAAATTTCAAGGTATTAAATATTTTTGTTAAGTCCTTACAAATTTGAGAAAAATTATATTTAGTGTTTAAATTTAAATTTAAAAAGATTCCTTATACTAGTTAGCCCCGACCTGTGATATTCTGATGAGTTGTTGCGTGTTGTGGTTCAATACCTCCTTATTATTTTCAATCGAAAACCAATGCTCTGCTTTGTACCCTTCATCACGTACGTTTGAACCAATAATTCAGTATTGTTACTCCTGATTTCCAAAATTCACTTCGTGCTTTTCTTTATATTTTTCTGGATCCGCCTTAGACCACTTCACTTGATTACAAACTGGATTTTTAAATACCACTCAGAAGTTCTGAATACCAGACTTAGATTCTTCTTAATATCGTAGTTTTCTTAGATTTCTTATATACACCTTAGAAATATCTCACTTAGAATTCGTAGGTTTTTTAGAGCCCTACATTATTATAAACATTTATTTTAAATTAATTAACACATTTCTACTCACGTTTTCAGCAAACAGCAACAGCTTTTTCATATATCTTCAACGTAATTCGTCATCAACTATTATTACACAACGCTACTTTTCACAATAGTATAATTTAAAATTTATTTATTTGACGCGTAAATATTCGAGTAAGAACGTTGCAGGTTCGACGTGCTTCAAACTAAGACTGCCCTTTCTTATCAACTCTGGGCGTTATATAGCTTTTGCTATCTACATTTGGATTGGTTTGTCCCAACAGCCTTACAAGGTGTTGTAACCAACCATGTTTGTTTTTGGTATTCCTAGGCTTTTCAAGTTTATTTCTGACGAAATTATTCTGAAGTTACATATCATGCTGATGTTTGCTGTTGTTTTACGATCTTTGACCGCCTGTTTTGTTATTATTGTTGGACTTTAATTTAGCTTATGTCTGTTGTTTTGTGTAGATAAAGCTTTTGGAGAAATGAACAAAATAACTGATGTAATATGAGTGATGTACATCCACAGGTTTTCGTAGTATTTAAAACTTATCTTTGAAAGTGCGTTTCTTATCAAAGCGCTTTATTATTCCTTCTTTATTACAAGCGTAATTGCATGGAGATTTACTAGGTTTTTATCTTATCTCATGCGTATTTATTTTATAAACTTATTAAACGCTTCTCGACGTAGTTTAATTACATGCATAATTATTTCTCTGCTGAATATGCTTTCTATTATTGTAAGATGTGCTTACTGGCATTGATTAAAGTTAATTTCGGTCCATATACAGGGTGTTAAATGTTTGCCATTTACATAATGTGCTAATTATGTATTTTCCTGCTGAATAAATGCAGTTTTCTGATTCCTATTGCTATTTACTACGCGACCTTACGACTTAATACACCCCTAAGCAACCCCTTATCACAGCAATATATACAGGGTTAATTAAAAGTATGGAGACGACGATTGATTGTCGATAATATTTATTTTAAAAAATTATGTTCAGTACAAAAATTCTTATGAAGTTTATATCTACATTTGGGAATACTCGAATTTTTTTCTTCAGTTATTTTTGAGTTACGCCTGTCTACGTAATTTTTTTAAATGGGAACCTGTTAATTTTACACTACTATTCCATAGATCATTTTTTTCTCTTTACAATAATATTTTTGTTTTTTCAATATATTATAATAAGATTTTTACAAGAAAACACCTGATTCTATTATATTTTGGGGGGGATTTATTTTTAGAATTTTGGGTTCAATGACTTTTCGTGACCCCTTATCATGTCACTATATATATATATATATATATATATATATAATATATACAATAACAGGCTTTTAGGTCTGCTGGTTAATTAATTGTACTCTTTATTATAAATCTAAGTTTTCGGTTTTATTTTAAACCATTTTCAAAGATACTAAAAATTAGAAACATTAATATGGGCTAAACAGTTAAAAACTTACTTACTAATGTGAGGTTTTACAATGAAATCGTCGATAAAGATAAATTTTTGAATATAAACTGAAAGTGATGTTGAAAGCTTTTAAAAAGAACACAGTTTTGTGTTTTGTTAATCAAATTTGAATGTTTAGCCCATATTAATGTTTCTAATTTCTATTTTTTTATTTAGCATTAAAAATAGGTAATTTGTATAGTATGCAAAGAGCAAGCATTTAACGCCCTGTATAAGGATCGCAAATGATTTCAATTAATGCCAAGTAACATATCATTCAACAATACACACACATGCAGCAAAATTAATAACTCTACACGCAATCAAACTTGTCGTAAACCACAAATATTCATAGATTGTAAAATTAAAAGCGTGAAATGCAGTATAAACCTAGAAAATCATAATACAATTCACATTAAACAAGCTATAAGGAAAGCAGATAGCATAGTATTCTGATAAGGAACGCAATCTCCAAAATAGATACGCTTTAAGAACGCTAAAATGTAAACAGAAATATGTTAATTTACGTCATTTGTCTACGTGATTTTCTACATGAAGTTAATGCAGATCCCAAAGTGTTATCTTGACAAACAACCCATAAGTGAAAATTACGTGCCAAAGCAAATTAAAAATTCCTGTAACAACATCAAAATACACGCCATAAAATAAATACAAACCCGAAATATACAATTAACTACATGATCAACGTGTCGTTCTCGAAGGTAATATTAGCAATGATAAACCTGTAAAAGGCCCAAGAATATACAAAACAGGTGATGGTTGATCGTACACTTTAAACAACAGCTCAGATAAACCAATGAATTTAAATTATCGTAGGCTATATAAAGTGGCAGGTTTGATAAGCGGACAGTCTTACTTTAAATCACGTACAAACTGCATCACTGATACTTAAGAATTTACGCGTCAAGTAAATATTCGAATTAAAAGATGAAAATTTTGTAAAAAGTGATGTTATATAATATTTTGAATTAATTATAGTGAAAATATATGAGACAAAGCGTGGCCGTTTGCTAGAAAACGTAAGTAAATATTTATTAATTGATTTAGGTTAAATATTCATAATTCAGGGCTCTAAGTAAGGAAACTCTAAGAACGATTTTAAGGTTAAATCTAAAGAAATTCTAAAGAAACTAAGAAACTCTAAGAAAATTCTAAGAAAATTTGAAAGATAAATGTAAGAATAAATCTATGGACATTACGACATTATGAAAAATTAAGGCAGATCACATTCAACGGAGTAAAACTTGGAAAATCAACTAAAAGCAATATTGGGCTACTGATCCACGGCACGCAGCTGAAAGACGCTCAAGGAAAACTACAGGTCAGAACTATCTAGCCTAAAGCATTATTTTCTATTTATTATATTTGAACATTGATCATAATAAATCATTATTTTCTATTTAGTATTTTTAAACATATTTTAAAGTTGAATAATTTATGTAAGGAGTCAACAAAAATTTATTTTGATACGTGAAAAATTTCATAAACAAGCAAAATTCTTCAAAGAAATTTCTATTAGAGTACAAACGACATTTTGCTGGTTTTAAAATAAGAAAAGAGAATTTTAATTTTTGGAGATTTAAAATTTACTGTAATTTGATTCGGGAATTAATTTTATCATACAGTCAAACAGATTAAGCTGTGAAGTGTAAATCATTTTCCTTTTGTCATTGAACAAATATTAATCGACTTCGTTTTATCATTCAAATTAGATAAAGTTTTAGGGAAAAGGGGTAAACTATTTGATTATCGTAACGTTATGTACTCTGTGTGAATTAATCTGGGCTAGCCGAGGCAGATTTAAAATTTTTTGAGATTAAATTACACAGAGCTGTGGTGATCAGAAGAAGACTAATTTCATCGTCGTGCAGCGTTATCATATCAATATATATATATATATATATATATATATATATATACCATATGTATATATGTATATATATATATATTATTTGATAATAGAAGTGTGCCGAGCTACAATGGAACTAGCGTCAATAAATTGCTGTGACGTTAACCTAACATAGATTACATAAGTGTTACAAAGATATGTCTTACATAAAGTAACGCTTTTAACATGGTAAGTAGATTTCATGTTTCAACTTAGTAGGATAATTACAAATAGTTATATAAAGTGTTGAATTTGGTCGACATCTAACACTTATTAGATATTCGATTGAAACTGAGGTAATTATCTTAAGCCATATGACGTAATTTACCCTTTATTTTGATCATACATTTAGTATTCAGAACGTTCTGGGTACACAGAAGCATCATTGTCGGTCATTAAAGTTATTCCAACTATCCCAGAGTTTAGAAGTTTACATAATTAATCCTAATTTGTGTAATAAAGCTCACGAAATTCATGTTCTGTAACATCGTTTGTCCAATGTCTTCTGAACTATAATACGTGTGAATTATGTAGACTTTTGAAAAATGAACAAAGCGCTCGTTTCTAAACAAAAAAAAAGGACCTCGTTATTTATTCAGTGCGTACATTTTTATTTAACCAATATACCTTACAGCATACTCTGAACAAGGTAACTTTAGGAGTAGTTTAATATGTAATTTAGCAAATAATGAAGAAAAATTTAGAAAAACAACAGTCTAGTTTGCATGTTTATATATAAATGTTTTGATTTATATGTCATTTGTCAAAAACTGTCAATCTTGTAATTATTCAAAATAGCTTTTTAAAAATGTTTTCTGTTACACATGCCAGTAATTACACAATCTCAACTATTTAATCTGTGACCAAGAGTAAAAATTACTCGAAAATTCAGATGGAATAAAAGAGTACGTCTTTATTATTTTTTTAAACAGGACCTATAACCCATAAAAACTGAATAGTATATATATATATATATATATATATATATATATATATATATATTGAAAGTTAGGTTTATATATGGTACTGTACACGATTTAGATTTGTAAATTTCCCAATTATAGCCATCGGCCTCGGTAGCGTAATTGTTAAACGCACAGTTCCGGCAAAACTGAGATGCAGGTTCAAATCCTGTCCAAGGCCTTATATTTTCCTTCTTTCAATTACTAGCTCGATTTAAAATGATCATTTACGCTTTACTTATAAAAGTCTAAGTATTATTTCATCTTATTAATTGCAATACGTTAGTATTTATCAACTTACCTTGTGTAAAAAACTACTTATAATATTTATATATTAATACTTGGCTTATAGCCGTGATTTTGAGCGTTGCTTCCTGTTTATGTCTGACATAAGTCAAAAATTGACAATTTCAGATATGATTGACAAAAATGCTAAACGTAATTGAAAGTTAGATCTATATATGGTACTGTACACGATTTAGATTTGTAAATTTCTCAATTATAGCCATCGGCCTCGGTAGCGTAATTGGTAAAAGCACAGTTCCGGCAAAACTGAGATGCAGGTTCAAATCCTGTCCAAGGCCTTATATTTTCCTTCTTTCAATTACTAGCTCGATTTGAAATGATCATTTGGGCTTTACTTAAAAAGTCTAGGTTATTATTTCATCTTATTAAATGCAATACGTTAGTATTTATCAACTTACCTTGTGTAAAAAACTACTTATAATATATATATATATATATATATATATATATATATACCGTGCCAACTTGTATTCTGAACATACGATTACATACATACAATTAAGTGAATAAAATGATCACAATAAGTGCAACATTAATACTTCGTATTAGCTCACATCACGATAATCATTTTAAAGCTACCAAGTGTAGTTATCAAATGGTGCAAATAGTGCATAAACACTCATCCTCGAGTTTACAACGTAGGACTGGATCCTTCCGTCTCTAATGACGGGGCGAAATAGAGGGGCGCGTGATCCCGCTTTGGGGGTGTCCTCCCATCACAAAAAGGAGGCAATCCCACGGGTGAAGCTGGAATAATTTCAGGTAAAATTACTTTATTGTCGCCGCAAAGTATATTTTTCTTAAAACCAGAAATACTCACCACACAATATTGTGTGCGCGAAATCTCATAAAAGAAACAGAAACAAAAAATACAACGAGTACTTTTGTCGTGTTCAGAAAAGAAAATGCACATATATTCATTTTGAAATAACCAAGGTTTAAAGTAATACCAGTGTATCAACACAGGTGATTAGAAAACTCGAAACACGGTTTATCAGACAGTTTAATACATTATGTCAACGAGTCTTTATATTGAAGTAATCTAGAAAGTAATTATACGCTATCATAGTGTGTAGCAAGTTCACGGATACCTAAAACAATGTATTGAGTATTGAATTTATAGAAACTTTTCAAATTTGCAGCAAATTGGTTTAAATGAAAATCGTTAGGAAGTGTACTTATAGTAAAACGGTAAGATATACAGGATGTTATTGGAATAGTAACAGAATCTACGTAAATGAATAACGAATTAAAAAGGGTGTGGTTTTTAACTTACCGTCGAAAGTGAACGTAGCAAAATTATCACACCTCTGCAAGAAACTATTATCGTTCCATGAAGCATAAACCATAGATGAAATGGGTCACCTAAAATGTGACCCATGACCCAGTGACCCAAATGAGGATGTGACCTACCACCCAGTAACCCATGACCCAAATTGACCCAGTGACCCAAATTGGCCCAGTGGCCCAAATTGACCCACATTGACCCAGTGACTCAAATTGACCCAGTGACCCAAATTGACCCACATTAACCCAGTGACCCAAATTGACCCAGTTACCTAAATTGGCCCAAATTGATGCAGTCGCAAAAATTTTCTTACTGTCTCAAATTGGCCCTCTGATGTCTTCAATTAGTGGGCGAGTTTTATCGAATAACCGATTATGAAATTTGGAAATTTTATTATTAATTTTTAATAAATATGTGCTGTTCTACGAATTACAGTTACAAAATAAATCCCAGAACTATCTGGCAGAAGGAGTAGCTGCTGTCCGAGACAATTTTAATTAGTGTGAGATTGTTTAACAATTAAATATACAAATGATCAAAATATTTTTCAATGACAGACGCAATAAAATATAAATTGAATAATCCCGTTTTTTGACATCGAGTTGATTGATACAGGAACATTGTTTTATATGATCTTCATCATTATTTTAGTTAATTAGTCTTATCAAGAAAACTCGGTCTCACGGAGATTTATAAAAGTCACCACCTTTGTATAAGGTTTAAATTACAATTAGAGTGATGTTTATCCATTCTTAATGATAATGATATACAAATTACAAAAATAATGGACACTGAAAATAACCGGGTATATAATATTAAGATTTTTGCTACAAATTCAGTTCTTATGTGATAGAATACTATTATTTGAACATACAAAATTGTATACGTTCATAACACTGCATTCTCGCGGCACAGCGCCACAGCACGTTTCTTGAAAAACATGTAAAATGCGTTTGATATTATATAAAGAGCGATGTATTG